>OZ010630.1:7378021-7435521 GCA_963932165.1 Pimpla rufipes
GAAAGTTTCGTCGATTTGCACAGTTTTGCCATCACCGCCAAGGCATATCTCGGCGTTTGACACAACCACCTCCGCGATTTCGCGACAATGACTGTAGTAGTCGATTATCGTTGATAGGCTTAGCTACTCCTCATCGTTGTGTCGTCGCCAGCCGAGCAATTGCCGATGGAGTTCCGTGACTTTCATCTTGGCAACGAACGAAAGAATAATCGCCAGTACCTCGCAGATATTGATACGGCAGTGTAAGCCGTCGAAAAATGTGCCACAGCACGGATTTTCGCATCGTCGACATTGTCTAGACCCTTTCATTTTAGACGATTTCGAAGAGCATCGCCATGTCCAACCCAGCTTTTTCTCCCGATGTATCTCGACTTTCATAGGCAAACCACAGCACGTCGGTGGTGTCGATGTTTTGCGGGAATAAGCCCGATTTCCTCCAAAAACGCGATTGCCTTTTCATCGCTTTCGACAAGGTCTTTAAACGAATAAAAAAACGAAAAATGCCTAAGTTTCGGATGCAGTGACGGATGTTCCGCCGACATGGTGAGTGTGCCTAATGGAAGTCGAGTCTATGCGCTAATGACGTTGGTTGTTTAATCGGATAGTGAGTGAGTGAGTAATAGCGAGTGAGTGAGTGAGTAATAGCGAGTGAGTGAGTGAGTAATAGCGAGTGAGTGAGTGAGTAATAGCGAGTGATTGAGTGAGTGAGTAATAGCGAGTCAGTACGTGTGAATGAGTGAGTGAGCAATAGTAAGGGAGCACGTGTGAATGAGTGAGGGTACGTGTGATTAAAACGAGCGTACGAGAGTCGACGGCGTCGCGGGCACTTTTCGCGGGTCAAGTCGCGCATACGTAACGCGTAACGAAGTTACCAATACCTGCGGAAGCTTGACCGACCGCGTAGCATACGATACTTTTTCCGACTAGACTGAAATGCGGGGTCCAGGGACGGAGCTGCTGGTGGGGTCCAGGGGCGGAGCCCCGGTGGGGTCCAGGGGCGAAGCCCTGGTGGGGTCTAGGAGCGAAGCCCCTGGTGGGATCCGGGGCGAAGCCCCGGCGGGGGGTTGGGGGGCGGAGCCCCCCCCCCCTCTCTGGAGACAGAAATTTTTTAATGATACTCAACCGCCAGTCGCTCAGCCATACACGTCTAAGCGCGTGTTTCCATTTTTTACGCCCAATTACAATTTTTAACATTAAATATCTCGGAAACTAAAGCAGTTAGGACCATAGTCCATATGAACTTTTTTGTTCCCCACAAAAAGTGCTACAAGAAACCACCGTAAAATCTTGGCGCCCCGGATATCGTACTCTTGCCCTCTTTTTGAGACACATTTTATTTTTTTTGTGTGTATTCTCTGTAACGAAATTTTTCGTACATTTATTCTCGACCGGAAATGGGTCAGTCGATGCTCGGTATACTTTTTGTATATTTCGTATAAAATCGCCTAAAGCGTCTACCACATAAGAGCCACACGGTCATAGACACCGATTTGCGGTAATGTTGTGTGTTATTTGATTTTATACTACTCCGGTCTCTCGGCGTCAGCCTCAACCTCACCTCTCTATGTAGATACGAAAGGGTCGGCCTGCGGTTCGGCGCCGGACGGCTTATACATGGGCCGTAAAGGGGAATAAGGTGCTACAAGTGCCCCCGAGCGCTGGGTTCCAATTTGGACTTAGAAAAATTTTCACAACATTTTTTTTTCGTTATTCCCTCAAATAACTCGAATTATCAAACGGATTAAATTTTTTTTCTCAAAAAACGATTTTTTCACTGACGCATGGAACGACCGTCCGCTACTTTGTATGTTTCTTCTCACTATTTGATAATACAACATGGCCTTTAACATTGTATAAACTTATAAACTTTTTTTCCATTTTTTTCATCTTTATCAAAGGACTTTGAAAAAAAAATTTCGATTTTTTTTTCTCTATTCGATCACGCAAGTCGAGTTGTGCAAAGACTCGATAAAATTTTCATCGAGAAATTTTTTTTTCGTCGACGCATGGATCGACTCGTTGTCGATTTCGTCCGACTTCCTCGAGGGACTTCCACGGTGTGCGGGACGCACACCGTGGCTCCCCAGCCACTGGCAGCCACCGAGACCACCGTCGCAACCAAGCGAGCGTTGGACAGTACGACGGCCGATTTTCCGTCGCCGCCCCGGAAGACCCGCATTCACGCCGGGAGGCCCGCAATGAACCCCCCGGGTCGCAGATACGGCTCCTGCAACAGAGCAGCGTCGAATCGGCCCTCCACCAATACCTGCCCGACCTCGGCCATCACAGCCCGGGATCGCTGGCAGTTGACCTCAAGGATTCGGAGCCGCCGGGCATCCTCACCCCCCAGGCCCCCGTCACCGCACGCATGGGGAGCCGGCCTAGCCATCGGTAACAACGGGTTCGACCGGCCCCTTAACCTCGCGACGTGGCTCCCTCAACCTCGCCTGCGCAAGCGCCGCGCGGTAGAGGGGGCACACACCGTCGTAGGCCCCGTGGCCTGCATAGAGGCCCGCCGCGCTGCAGTTCGTGCAGCGGGCGGCCTCGTCCTTCTTGGGGCAGTCGGCGGCCGAGTGCCCGTCGCCCGAGCACCAGCCACAGACACGAGCCCGCCTCGGGCAGAACCCGGCCGTGTGGCCGAAGCCCAGGCACCGGTAGCACCGATCGGCCTCGGCGTAGTCCCTGAAGCTGCACGAATGCCACCCCAGGAACACACGCCCCGACCGCCCCAACTTCTCGGCGACCTCCGCCGCCACCTCGAGGACCCAGTGGGAGCCCGAGACACCGTCGCCCTTCGCGGCCAGCTTCCGGACGAGCCTCACGCCCCCCCGGAAACTCGCCGCATCGGCCTGGGGCACGTTCTGTGCCCTCAGGCTGGCCACCAGGTCCTCCTCCTACATGTCGGCAGGGACCCCGAAGATAATAATCTTCTGCTGGGGTCCCTCCGGCTCCGCGACGGTGAGGCCGCCGTCTTTCAAGGCCTGGCTGGACCTGAAAAATTGAAGGTCCTCACCAGTCCTCGTCTCGACGACGACCCCCCCTCGAACGGCCCGCACGCCGCGCACACCGACATTGGCCGTGGCGGGGTTCACCAGCGTCATAAGACGCTGCTTCACCTCCGCCGCTGGCACGTCGCCCTCTGCCGACCGGATAAGCACGGCGTGCGTGGCCACCCTCTTCTTTCTTTTCCGAGGTGGCGGCGGTGGCTGCACCGCCCCGACGGGCTGACCTGCGCCGCCCACTACTCCCGCGCCGCCTGCGACACCCGCACCCGCGACCCGCGCGTAAGACAGCGGCAGGCGCGTCGCGGCCGTCCCTGGCGCTTCCGCCGGACGAGGGGCAAACACCGGGGTCGCCGGCCGCCCGGCAGCACCCCGTATCGCCCCCGCCAACTGTTGGCCGATCCCGCGGACGACGGTGTCCCGGGACTCCCTGAGGGCCGCGCACTCGCCCGTCAGGCCCTGCACCCGGCCGACCGTCGCCACTAAGAGCGACAGGAGGCCGGACAGGCTGCCCTCGAGGTGCGTCGCGGCCCCTCGATTCACCTTACTGACTGGATCGGACATGAAGTCCCGGGCCCCCGTGATCATGGCCTCGGCACGGCCGAGGAGCTCCGCAGGCGACATAACCTGCACCGACGCCGCTCCACCCGGCGTGGGGCTCGGTACTGGGACCGAGATCCCCTGGTTACCCGGCGGAGCTTCCAGCGCCGTGCGCCGTCGCCTGCTTCTGCTCCTCGTTCTCGACCGCCGTGCCTTGGGCACCTTTGCGGTCGTTGGAGGGGGAAGGAAAGGCGGCGTCTGCCGACTCTCCTCCTTCCCCCTCCCCTTCCTCCGCGTCACGTCCGTGAATCCGCCCTGCAGGCTATCAGCCGGCGGGGGGGTCCCCTGCGTGTCGACGGCGGAGGGCGGGATCGGCGCAGCGCTCGACTCAGCAGCCGAGGAGGCCGCGGACGAATCCGAGCCCACCGCTCTCTTCTTCTTCTTCTTCTTCTTCTTCGGTGTCCTCGGTGGCCGCGTGTCACCGGCCACCGACTCGTCCGTCGTCTCCGTGCAAGACGCACTCCTCGGGGGGCCGAGCTTTCGCTTCAGCGATACCCCCGAGGCGCGGGACACCTCCTCCATCGCTTCAATATCCGACAAAATGTCGGATACTCCCCTATCCGTGGCCGACAGGAGGGAGGACCTGCCGGACTCCGCCGACACCGACCTCCCCCTCCCCGCCGACCTCGCTGGCTTCGCCATTTGCCTCGTAGACGGCGGTGGCATCTCGATCGTTGCCGTTGTCGTCACAACACTTGCTGCGGCAACCGCAGGTGCCGCAGATGCCGCCGCACTCGTCGTCGCCGTCGGCGTCGCCACCGTCGTCGTCACAGGCGCCCCTGCGCGCGTCGTTTCCGTCGCCTCCGTCGTCACCACGGCCGACGTCGCCGAATCCGACGACGCCGACGACGACTTTTTTCCCCCCTTCCCCTTCTTTTTTGGCGGCATCGCCGCCAAAAAGCGAGTGGGGGGTGCACCGGCGGCCGGTCGACCCCCCCCCCCCCCAAAAACAATCGGGCCGAAAAGTTGAGAACTTTCCCCGCGAAAGCCGTTTCCGTCCCCCGTGTGCCAATTGGCCCCGAGGTGCGTACTCTGTGCGAAAATCTAAAAATGCCCCGATTTCGCCCGGATTTTTTCCTGGGCTGATCGGGGAGCACGCTCTAAGCCAAAATCAAAAAACCGCTAATTAATCACACCAAAAGTCCACCCTATAGGGCGATTCCCATACAGACGACATCGGCCAGTAGATAGAGACATGACCTCGCGAGTGGTTTACGTGCTGTCCCTGCCTCGCGGCTTCACAACACGACCCCCACGGGTGAGGGGCCGAGATACGCTCGGCCAACGCACAACCCCGTCTACAGACCAAGGTCCGACCGAAGCCAGACACATGCGCGACGGGGCTGCTTCCAATTCCCTCCCGGGGATCTAGACCGGGAAGCCTCTTGGTCTGGGGGGGAGTACCATCCAAACCCCCTTCGGCTTGAGCAGAGCCGTGCGCGAGCCAGAATGTGAGCGCGACTCCCAGCGCCGGGCGCAGTTCGAAAAGCCCTAGTCCAGCATGCGGACTATGAAACCACTACCACCACGAGTCCTACTCCAAATGGTCGGGGCGGCAGCAGCCGAAGCTACTACCGGGGCTCCCCGACACCCATGGTACCGTTTGTCATCATCGGTGAGATGTTCGAGAGTCAATTTGGCCCTCTACCAGTTGAGGTTCTAGATCAACCCCGGCATTGGTGAACCAGCTCAAGTTCGCGGGGCCGCCACACCCGAAAGGGCCGGGTCCTTCGGACTCCGGACACCTCCTCTGCATAACCACCTGTCGAAAACCCCTGCAATCACGACGGGTTTGTTCCCGGCCCTCGATAGAGGACCGGATCCGCTGACTCCATCCGTAAGTGCTCGTAAGCCTCAGGGGGAGTAGGCAAACCCGTTGCCTTACGAGCCACCATCTCGTCTCGTGCCAAACCGAATCTCATGCACAGCGTTCTAGGACGCCCACCCTCGGGTTGCTCTGTTAGCAGCGCTTTAAAAGGCGCACCCGTCTCCCTTCCAGGGCCGAAGCCCGCTCCTCTAGCCGTAGCTCATCAAACTGCGCCGAAGCGCTCCCTGCAGTTGGGCGGACTACTAACGTGGGGTCCGCTTTCGCCCGCCCGTGTGGCCGTTAGACCCTCCTCCCCCTTTAGCGCTGGTGGACCTCAAGCCGAAGCGAGTTCCGACCAGGCCAAGGGATCCCAAGCCAAGGGATCCCAAGCTCCCACCAACCCAAGAGGGTTGGTGGGAGCCCCTGGACCACGACAAGGTGGCCACGTCCCAGGGGAGTAGATAGAGACTGAGGGAATGTCGTTAATCCATTCATGCGCGTCACTAATTCGATGACGAGGCATTTGGCTATACCCTGCACTAACCGGCAACAACGCCGGCAACGCTCTTCCGAGGCTTAACCCCCCCCCCCCAACGTTGGGCTAAAACTTAACAATCACGCAGATCTAACCCCTTGTCAACATTTAAACCTAAGCACAAGAGTCAAAAAGTATAAAAAAAGAAAGCCAACTGTCAATTATGTAAAATACGAGAAAAAGAAAAGAGACACGAATACGTGCCTACGTCAGGAATAAAACTATCCGACTCGGTCAACAATAAAAAAATAACAAAATATACGAAAAATAAACCTTATTTCTAAACCATAACCCTAACTTAAGAACCCAAGACTTACGAACTAGGCGTTTAGGGCGTGCCTCCCATCTCTGTCCTCGTAGTCAATGAACGCGCAAGCCATCTCGATCGATGATCGAAAGGCCATCAGGGAGATAGTCACCATATCTTGTCTCCCGAGGCCTAGCTCTTTTAGCGCTTTCACCGTTTCTCTCGGCATCGAACCCCTCACGACAACCACTATGGGGACCACCTCTGCCGTTGCGCAACCCATCATAGCCTTCCCGACTCGCGCCGTCCTCTCATACTTACGCCGCTTCTCGTCCGCGGCGTTGCTCAAGTAGTTGTCCCTCTCGTACACTACCGTTACGTCGATCAACTTGAGAGCCTCATCCTTCTTAAACAACAGGTCCGGCTTCTTTAACTGGCCACCATTCCTTATCGTCGGCTCCACTACGATGGTCCCCCTCGTACCCAGCATGTCCGCCAGAAACACCACGATATCGTTATGCCTCCTGATCCGCTCCGGCTTCGTGCTCACACATTGGCCGAGCACATGGCCCGATGTCTCCTGCTGGGTACGACATCTACGACATGTCGTGTCAATCCCGGCCCTATACCTAGCCAACACCACTCGCGTGCCGAAGGTATTAGTTCTAAGCTTTATTGCGGTGGAGAATCTCGAGGAGTGCATCAACGTGTTATTAACTAACCACGCGTTCCCAATTTTATCGTCACGGAAGTGCCGCGCTCCGTGACCCTGCGTCGCACTTCGCTCCCATGCGCGCGACTCGTCCTTCCTCGCCATCTTTGCCGCCTCGACATTTGTTACGTCAGGCCGTAACTTCGCGCTGTTCGCACAAACGAACTCTTAGTTCAGTCATGGGTTTCGAGACTTCTGGCGAAAGGGGGCATTCGGTAAACAATTATATGAGCAACGGTTCCTGCAGGCCCCGGAAACTACAATATCTGTTAACAGATACCGATCGGTCAGTCGAGGTAAAGGAGTGCGGATGATGGTACAACAGGGCCCGATTTTTCAAAACACTAAGCTCTCTAGAAAATGTCACCTACGCCACTCGAGCGAGCGGCGATAGACGAAACTAGAGGCAACCGGGCGGGTCGGTTATCGACCGTCAGCCGCGGGCCTTGCGTTACCACGCCTCTTAACGATCCTCGATCACTCGTTGCAGCCGAACCCGCCTGTGGTCACAAAAAAAGGGAAATAAAAGAAATCTACTTAGCCCTGAGAGCTAAAAGATTACGAGAACACCGGGTGAATGCCCTACGTTCCACCAAAATCGTCGTTTCATTTTTCGTCTCGGAAATCATGATTTGTACGTGATGGAGTTATAGTCTGGCCAGATAACTAAACCTATTCTTCCACTTTTCTTGAAGACCCCTGTAAATGCACAGATTAAAGAATAGGAGAATGCAACAAGACGAAATAATCAATGTCTCAAGGAACCTTTGGAACTCAAAAGACGGAGCCCCGTAAGATAAGGAGGCAAAAACGACTAAATTGTCCATGAACAACTGTTAAGAATTATATAACTCACCATGATAATTTGTTAACATAAGAAAATGGTAAAAGGATTAATAGTTTATGAAATCGGGATTCATACATTTAAATACGGATAACTCTTAAAAGTTATAACATTCGGTAGGATAATTTGTTAACATAAGAAAATGGTAAAAGGATTAATAGCTTATAAAATCGGGATTCGTACACCTAGATATGAATAACTTTTGAAAATTATAAAATTCGGTAGGATACTAGTTAATATAAACAGAATGGTGAAAGGTATAACAGTTTATAAAATTGGGATTCACACAGTTATATACAAATGACGTTGCATAATCTTGGATAATTAAGAAAGTTAAGATACGTCCCCGCGAGAATATGGAGTTGCAATTTTATACAAAATTTATAACAACGCGTATTAGCAACAAAAAGCGAAGATGAACTTTCAACAACAAATTCGAGAATTACAGTCTGTACGATCTCCTATGTAAATTCAAATCTTGGTCAAAGCGATCTTGTTAAGAAGTTATTCTTGTCGCCCGGCGAAACCACTTAAAAAACACGGCAGGGAATCAGATAATGTATTCTATAACAAACCTACAAAACTTATAAGCGAAGAGGTCCAAATAAGGCAGAAACTAAATCGCACCAACGAAGAGCGTGAACACCTGGTCGAAACATCGAGAAGACATTGACGAAAGAGGAAGTCGTAAATGTGGAGCCAGGGCAAGGAACAGGCGCCGGGGCCGCGAGCCACGCGCGAGCCACGCGCGACCTGCAAGGCGCGGTGTCCTCCTCTAGCTCATGAGATAGGAAGTTGAAAATCACGTAGGCACTACCCCTATCATCGCTCAATCAAACGATAGACAAAGGACCCAATCATATAAAAAGACAAAAAGGTATCGACAAGAGACAGTGCGCCCCGAAAATTAGATCTGCCCACTTCGAATCTCTGCCCGAGCATAGACTGAAACTTTAAAATCGAATTAATGACGAATTTCTGTCCGACCGCGTACTTAGAAAAAATCATTTAAATCGTACCGCGGACTTGGAAAAAATCATTTAAATCGTACCGCGGACTCAGAAAAAATCATTTAAATCGTACCTCGGACTTAGAAAAAATCATTTAAATCGTACCGCGGACTTAGAAAAAATCATTTATATCGTACCGCGGACTTAGAAAAAATCACCTCCGAATTTAAAATCGTATCACGGACTTAGAAAATTTCGAGTTCCAATCATCATCGACTTTTAATCCGTCTGCGGACTTAGATCCATTCCGTTCTTCGCTAAGATTTTCATTTTTCGTAATTCGAACCTTTGTCCTAAACGGGGACTTAGGAGTTTATAGAATTGAATAAGACTCTACAGTTTTTGTATTTTTGGGCTTCGACTAATTTTGTATTTTATTTTATAATTTCGCACGCTTCGTATTTTGAGAAACTTGTACATCCGAACTCTGAATTTTGTTACACCACGAGGTGCCGATATTTGTGAACATCATCACGATTAGTTACATGTTACCATCCTTTGTTGAGAAAAATCGGTTTATTTAATTTCCTCGTTTTACGAATAAAATTCGACGGTTGCATTCTTAAATTCAGTGTCACAGTTTCTTTACGATCGTGTCCTTCCCATCTGCAACATCAGCATCCAGTTCAACACAAAAAGGGTAAGTGAAATTTTTAATTATATCGGTGAAATTTAGTACGCGCATTGTCTCGAGCCATCATCACATCATCATCATCTCAGACCCCAGTCAAATTCCCTTTAGAGAAGCATTCGCAGCTCGTCCCCGAGTAATTTTCCGAAAGGTTAGACTCGAAACAGAGCTTGCGCGTTTAGTGTACTTCGTCAGATGTGATATAGGGAGGAGCATTCCTTCTTGACCAGAGCACGGGTAAATCACGCTGAACCGCACTAATACGTGTAAAATTGTCGCTCGAGTAAAATCCACGACACTTTTGACGTAACAAATTTTTGGGGGCTCGTCCGGGATCTTAAGAGTGCTTCTTTAAATAATTTGACAGGCCTGAACCATTTTGCGATTTACAATGATTTGACTTTGAAATTTTGTAACAACTACTCAATATATTACATGGACACTTTGGAAAAACTAGTAGAGCTTGTGATGATTCGTTCAGAATCGCTATTCCCGGCATACGTACTAGAGAGCAGCACGAGGACTTCGGTCACGTTCACTGGATTTCGGCGATTGCCGAAATCTAGCGAATATTGATCGGGATCCTTGGTGCGCGTCGCTCATCGACTCTCTTCCTTTCGATCCGTCACCGGAGACGGACCTTTGACGTGCGACCCCCGTGGAGCAGAAAACACTAATTATATTCACCGGCCTCGTGGACGCATGAGACTCGGGACATTGAGAATTTGCGAAGGGAAGATACCGAAACAAAATTTAAGATAAGTAAATACGGAAAAATATTTATGTATAAAATTTAATTATATAAAATGAAAGGAATATATGTCGAAATATTGATTGATTTAACAAAAGAAAAATAATGTTAATAATAAACATCTCTAACGCCATTTGTATATTGATCATTGTTTTATTCACCGTGTATTTACGTCAGTGTGTTTCGTTTCATATGATGGTACATATAAAAAATCTTGATAAATGTTAATGAGGGTTTTTACAAGCTTCACATGCGTATTGTTGATTTAGAAGCCGTCACTCAAAAACTTATTAATATAATTATAAAAGAACAATTTTTGAAAAAACTTTCTTTGAAAAAAATCAACCGGAAAAAGAACTCCGTATCAAAACCTCAACTGAGAAGATCCCTCAGGAAAATATCAAGCTCAAAAACGAATAGAAAGTAAAATTATTCTACCTGGCCAGATCGAAGCCCCAGACCCGACGGACTTAAGGTACTTCTCTCACCAACTGAACTTACTGGCTCCTCTTACTCAGACACATATCCCACAACCTTTTACAATCCTTCGAATAATTATTGAACAAATCTCGTTGCTTCGTAAGTAAAACGGAAACCTTCAACGGAAACTTTTTTTTGAGAAATAGAACAACGAAATCGAATCGAAGGCTAAGCCAGGTGATTACAGAGGTTTCACTCTTAGTCTCCTACCACAACCCCCTTTTCCGTATATGGCAAGGAAACGTCGTGGTCGAAAACAATATCAAGTAACAAAACTACAGTTGATTCATTCCGGAGAACGCAAAGTAAAACGAATCGAAGATTATTTTTGTAAAGAATACAAATTGATTCCAATTGACATCCCCACACCAACACCACCAGTTATATCCTCCATATGGGCTTCAGACCCCAGACTGTGGAAAACTCATAGCGAATTCCTCCAAGATAACATTGACACGACTTACACCGAGATTTACTGCTCTCCTGCAAGTCCGATTTCTCCGTTAACAGATTAAAAACAACAAGAGATAAAATCTTTCCCACCTATAAATGTTGTGCGACTGGGTACAAAACATATTTCGAATAATAATTCAGTTGTTGCGCACATTCATGTCAGATTAAAACAAAGGTCAACAAGAAGAGAGCAAAAACATATAAAAAAATCAAATATAATTACATCCGTAGAACTCGCTCATAAAAAAATTATAAAAGCACGGGACTCGTTCTAAAAACCTTCCGTTAGACGATAAAATATTGATTACATATCCCTGCGAACGAAGTCGACGTACAACAGGAGACATTACTAATACCCTTAACACAGTGACCGAAACCCACGAAATCCCCGAGACAGCAGGTAAAAACCATTCGAAGAAACCGGCCCCGACTTTCCAGGAATCGCTGACTCGGAGAAAACCTCTGAATCAGAATCGGACGAATCAACAGAGACAGTTACGGAAGACGAACAAATCCCCGAACACACAGGAGGAAAAACAGTGAGAATTAGTTTCGAATCGGACAAAAATTTACAATCCGCGGAAATAACTGCAGACGGTGTGAGAACTTACAGAATCGAAACCGACGACGGGGAAAATACGATATCAGTAGACGAGAGTGACGACACAAAATCAGTTGATAGTGAAGATTTAAATAAAACACAAGTGTTGTTCGGATTACCCGAAGAGATTTCCGAAATAACACAGACGCAAGAACACATTAGAGTCAGCAGACAAATACCCTCGAACACAGAAAATAAATCGCCTGGAAATAATTGGGCCTTAGTAGGATATATTCCAGACCCCATTCACGGGACCAACCAATATTTACTTATATCCAGCGATCGTAGTAACGAAGGTGAAACAACAGAGAGACCGCCCTCGGCCCCCGACCGCTCAGAAGTCCCTCTCGAGTCATTACAAGTGGCACGCGCCGAGGAAGGTAAAAATCCCCCCGGTCGCGCGGGCCCATCAACCGGAAATCACGCACTCTCGAACACCTAATCGGGATTATTTGGGACACCTTTAAGCACTTCAACGCCTCTCAAAGCTACCGAATATAAAACTGCTCTCTCCGACACCCCGAAGAATACGACAAACCAAAACCGCGCGGTAAAATCAATATTGAAAAGACCGAAAATCGTACCAAGGAATTTATTAGAAAGTCTATCGCATTTTTTCCGAAATAAGGAACCCGCACCCGGGTGTTCTAAAAATCATCCTAACGAGAACACAGATAAAAACACAAACGCGGAACCAGGTACAAAACCAAAAACAGGCATAACTGATGAATCCGAAAATCCCATTTACAAAATGGGATTACACAATCAAACCCTTTCGCTGAGGGATGCCTTAGCGGTAATCCCTAATTATGATGGGCACACCATGTCACTCGGTTTATTCATTCAGGGATGTAGGGAAGCCTTGGCTATGATGGGACCAGGCGCCGAAGTAAATCTAGTGAAAGCCGTGCGGATAAAAACAATCGGAGAACCCCGCAGAACAATACAAGAGAAAAATTTTGATACCATTACCGAGTTGGAACAATTTCTTAAAGAAATCTACTCACCTAAACGTAATATTTATCAACTTCAACTGGAATTAGGATCAATATATCAACTCGACAAAGAATCAGTAATAACCTACGCGAATCGCATAAGAGATCTGGGAAAGGCAATACTCGAAAATTATGAAGGAAATATTAATCACCCGCCGAGAGCAGCATTTATTGAAAACACCAGGAAAAGTCTGCCTACTTGTTTTCTACACGGATTAAAACCTGAAATCGAACAACGTTTAACTCCGAACAATGATTTCGACTACTTAATTAGGCAGGCGGTGCAGATCGAGAAAAATTCAGTTTCACTGGCAATCTTGAGAGGCGCCATGCCGGAGACACCTAAGGCCCAGGCTAGTAAAACCGAGGGGCGGCGCGGCGTGCATGTAGTAGTGAGCGAAGAGCCGACGTGCCAGTTGTGCGAGAAGAGGGGTCACGTCGCCAAGGAGTGCGTGAGGAAAGAGACGGCCCAAACGCAGGTAGGACGCGACCAATCGTACGGAAAAGAGATAAAGAACCCACTCGTATGCCAGGTGTGCACGAAGACCGGCCATTCAGTCGACAAATGTTTTAAAATCTTTCCTCCTTTAAACAACAGCAAGCCCAACACTGAAGCCCCTGCATTAACAATTTGCCAGGTATGTAACAAACGTGGGCACACCGCCGATCGATGCTATAAAATTTTTCCCCGGGAAAAAGAGAAGATGAAAAAAACACATTTTGTCAGTTGTGCAAAAACAACGGCCATACAGCCGATAAATGTTCGCGAATGCCCTCTTCGTCTTTCAGACCTGTGCATCCGGCGCAAGTACAAGTCCCGCAAAATCTGAGATACCCGGGTGCGAACGAAGTAAGATGTCAAATTTGCAAAAAAGAAGGCCACGGAGCTCATATTTGTCCATTTCGTAATAATCACTCGCAACCGCTGACCAATAATGCTGGTAATAATCGTCAATATATGGGACGACCCAATAACGCCGCAGATCCTTCAGGGCCGTGTCACTATTGCAAGCAACTTGGGCATTTTATTCGCGATTGTCCCGTCCGTCCGAACAACGGACCGAGATATGGGAACCAGGGAAACGACAATGGTCCCCCGAGCAAGAGCGCGGTGAGGGAGACTACGCAGGCCGAGCGCTCAATCCACCGTATCGCAGCCAGCAGAGCGAGTCGAGCGTACGAGTAATTCGAATATTTAATATCCACTTGAGCAACGAAGGCAGCGTGCCCAGTGTAATGACGACAGCTCCCGAATTAATACGACCCGTTTTGCTCATGATCGACACCGGAGCCGGACCAAATATTATCAAGGAACAATTCTTGGACCCCAGTACCCCGATAGATCAGGGAGAGATACTCCAACTAAAGGGAATCACTAAAAATTCCATCTATACGCACGGTTGCGTCACGATTCAAATATTCGGACGCTATGCTACCTTCCATGTTGTCGGTTATGATTTTCCGATAAAAGAAGCCGGAATTTTAGGATCCGATTATTTAGATGGAAATGGAGTAAAAATTGACTATGAAAATCGACAATTAGAAATGCAAAACGTAATAATACCATTCGCGACACCTGAAACCATGGTCGTCCCTGCTAAATCTACCAAGTTGTGTTACGTAAGAGAAAAAAATTTGTCCATGAGGAAAGGTTATTTACCTCCAATGAGTACAGTAAAAGGCGTAGAAATACAAGATGGCTTTGTTAAAAACAATAAAGGGAAAGCATATATTTACATCACCAACAGTAATAATTGGGCCGTTGAATTGCATGTGCCTGTAATGGAATTAGAATCCCGGGAATATTCCAACGAAAATAAATTGAGTAAAAATAAGAGTTAAGAAATCGAATCAAGTTCAGAAGACACTTCTCTCAATTCAAAGAAAGGGCGCGGAACCGCATCAGAACTATCGCCACTAAAAAGAGAAATATCCCCGGAAAAAATACAACGACACGCAGTGAATTAGAAACGAAATCGCAAGTCCCTAGGAAAGAAACTCCCGAGATTAGCCCGAATCAAATAAACGGAAAGAAAAGCGAAATGAAAAATAAATATTATGAAGCCCAGACAATGAATTACACGAAGAACCCAGAAACTAGTGGAAAACCCAGAAGTTTTGATTTTTTTCCTTCACAGCCCCCGATAAAAGTAGATGACTCAAAAATTTGTGGAAATACGGAAAATTATGATGAAATTAAAGTTTGTTCTCTTGCAATAGGGAAACCTGACACCGAGGAAACCTCAACCGAGGAAACGCTCAAGGAAACCAATCCCAGTAAAGATGAAGTAAACAATTGTCAATCAGGAAAACCAGATATTAGAAATGAATCGGGTAAAAATGAAAGTAAAAATAGTGGTTGCCAGTTACCAATCGAGATACCTGACACCGGAAAACGGGCAGGAATGATTCAAAGAAATATTAAGAATACCATAAATTTCGCATGTACACTAGGGACAGAATCCCTCGAGGATGTCGAAAAAGTCAGTTCTATGAAAATCTCAGATCGTGAAAAATTATTAGAAAAGGAAAGAAAACCCAGGAATGAAACTAGTAAGGACGAAATAATGAATAATCAATGTAATAATCGAGTTAACGATGCAAAGCCATTGGCAAATAAAGAGTTATTCAAGGAAATTAACCCGGAAGTTCGCGAAGATCAAAATTAATTGAATAAAACTTATATGAAAAAATCAGAAGAATACCCTCAGAGAACCATGGAAATAAATGTGATAGAAAGTGAAGGCTGTAGGTCAGGAGTGAAAAATAAAAACTCCGACGAAACAGAAACATCGAGAAAAGGGTGTCACTCGGACTTTTCGGAGGCACGGGTGCAGTCGATGCCGTCAGTCACCACCGAAGACACACTGGTGGCCTACCCAGAATTTATGAGGGTCGACTCGCTCGTCGAAGGGGCCAAAGCTAGGCTCAATATTAAAAAGTTGGAGCATAACGAAATAATGAATCGGGAAAATACCCTTGAAATAGATAAAATCCAGGAAAACGCAGAAAATAAATCGGAAGAAACACCAGATTTTAAAGCAAAAATAAATGAAGAAATTGACCTCGAAAAATTTATAGAAAGAAGGGATCGCAAATTAACTGCATTAATAAGTGACGTAAACGCCACTTCAAGATCACGAGATAATGAAGATACGCCTGGCAAGTCATCGGAGGGTTCGCCGCTTGCCACTGCGCTATTACCCACAAGTAAAGAACGGTATAAAATCAAAACGAAAAATCAAATTGAAGTCAATAAACACTCAACCATACATTACGAAATTATGGACGTTGCTTTAGTACAAAGGTTAAGCAGTCATAACTTATATAAAGAAATTCAATCTCCTGTTAACGAATCCCCGTGTTATGTAGTGACAAAAGAAATATCGAATAATCGCTTGGAGCAAATAAAAAATTTATTGAGACTCACGGAGTTGAACGAAAAAGAGAAAAACAGTATAGAAACGCTATTTTAAGAAAGTGCACATCTGTATCAAATTCCGGGAGATTTATTAACCTGCACAACGATATTGCGACATTGCATCCCAACGACGGATGATCTTCCCATCAATACTAGAGGTTATCGATGGCCCGAATGTACTAAAGAAGAGATAGGTAAACAAATAGAAGACATGCTTAGCAAAGGAATAATAATACTGTCCACTTCACCGTACAACTGCCCGGTGTGGGTCGTGCCTAAAAAAGCCGACTCGCAAGGTAATAAAAAATGGAGAGTTGTGTTCGACTACCGCGCCCTGAACGAAAAAACTATAGCCGATGCATACCCAATTCCCAATATTAATGACATACTGGATCAACTCGGTGGAGCGCAATATTTCTCCGTATTTGATCTAGCCTCGGGTTTTCATCAAATAGAAGTAGCCCCGGAAGACAGACATAAGACCGCCTTCACGACACCGCGAGGCCACTACGAGTTCGTGAGAATGCCTTTTGGCCTACGGAACGCCCCTCCCACCTTTCAACGAGCAATGGATTTCACACTAAGCGGACTCCTCGGACAGGGCGTTTTCGTCTATTTAGACGATATAGTTATATACGCCAACAGTTTAGAAGAACATGGAAAAATATACCGCGAATTAATGAAACGCCTACAGGCCGCAAATTTTAAATTACAACCCGACAAGTGCGAATTTTTGAAAAAGGAAGTCGCATATTTGGGCCACATAATTGGGAATAACGGACTACGGCCCGATCCAAAAAATTAGAAGCAGTACGTAATTATCCTGTGCTAAAAAACATTAAAAACATCCGTCAATTTTTAGGATTAACGGGATATTACAGACGATTTATTGAGTGATACGCGAAAATCACTAAGCCTCTTACAGCTTTATTACGAAAAGAAAATGCTTTCGAGTGGGGAACCGAACAACAGGAATCATTTGAAATACTAAAAGAAAAACTCTGTTCCGCTCCTGTATTACAATACCCGGATTTTTCCAAACCTTTTATTCTCACAACGGACGCCTCAGGCTACGCTATCGGCAGCATCCTATCTCAGGGAGAAATTAACCACGACCACCCATGTGCCTACGCCTCGCGAGCTCTAAGTCAAGTCGAAGATCGATACGACACGTACGAAAAGGAAGCTTTAGCGATTGTATATTCGATACTGCATTTCCGCCCGTATTTATATGGACGACGTTTTAACGTGGTGACGGACCATAAACCGCTTACGTGGTTCAGAAAATCCACCGACGGCAATCCGAAAATCTTACGCTGGAGACTAAAATTAGCTGAGTACGAATATGAGATAGTATACAAAGCCGGGAAAACTAATGTCAACGCCGACGCATTGTCAAGAAACCCAGAAGAAAAATCAATTACACCCAACAACGTTTTCACAATACGAATTCATCCAATAAATGACAACAGAACCAAATTCAGACGGAAGTTAACGGACTCAGAAATTTCACGATTATTGGAAGAAGAGTCGGACGATGACATCACACACACCAACGACGAAATCGAACCCACACATCCCTACACGGAAATAGAAGAATGTAACTGGGAATTAGAGGCCCTCGACCCTAACGAACCGCCGGCGAAAACAGACCCAGTAACTGTTACGACCCTAGAGAGCCCGGAGGAAGCCCTGTCGACCACGAGCATAAAAAAGGCGGTAGACCCGCGTAGAAATGGAGAATTAGGAAAGAGACTGGAGGACATCGTAAAAGTCACCCAGAGAGGCTCTGTGACGAATACCGAAGATGACAGACGATCGCTCCAGGTTGGAATCAATAATGAAGGCGAGGAAAAGGAAACTCTGCATGACAATCAGGTGCCTAGCGACGAGACCGAACTCGACGACGATGAAGATAGCATATCAAGGAGAAAGAAAAGACATAAAACGAGACCCCTCGAAGATCGTCAGTCCGAAGCATCGGGCGACGAAGACAATCTCTCTGACACCTCGGAGGCTAATTTATTGCCTTCCCCGGGGATACGTGCACCTACGACCGGAAGAATAGTAGCCAACAACGTTAAGCTGTCCCGTGACCTACTTTACACCCGAAGAGACAATTTGGTATTCTTTGTCTCAACCGAGGGGGAACCCGTAGACTCCGGAGCTGTAATGCTAAAAGATAGAGATTGCTTACCCAAGCTAAAAAATTTAACGCTGAATAAAGCGCAATCCATTTCCAAAAAACATAGTAGATTTAATTTGGCACTTCCAATCACCGATAAATCGGGAGAAGGCCCCAGCCTAATACTCGGAAATATCGTGGAAGTTTTTAAGAGCGCCCGACATTTAATTGAAAAATTGTCCCTCCAAATAGTCAGTATAGCCAAGACAAGTCACATCTTAAACGTTCCGTGGGAGGACATTGTAACACAGCTTCGGTTAATTTTCGCTCATAGTGACGTAAAAATTATTATTTGCCAGGGACTAATCAGAGAACCGCCCCCGGAAGATCGTTACAAAATTATTGAAGAAATGCATTCTTCAGCTGTCGGTGGACACAGAGGAGTTGGCAAAACCTATAATAGAATTCGCCACGATTACTATTGGAAGAATTTAAAAGAAGAAATTCAACTATTTATTCAACGTTGTTTGCATTGCCAATTAAAAAAATTGGCCAGAACAGAAACTAAAATGCCAATGATTATCACCGACACACCGGCAATAGCCTTTGATAAAATTGCAATGGATATAGTAGGCCCGCTTCCCAAGACAGATCTCGATAATGAATACATCCTAACCATACAAGAAAAATTAACTAAATATTCCGTGGCAATATCACTACCCAACGCAAGAGCTGTGACCATAGCCGAAGCCTTTGTTAAAAGATTTATTTGCTATTTCGGGTCACCGAAAGCAGTACTTACCGATCAAGGCAGTAATTTTTTGAGCAATTTCCTAAAATAAATCACAAAATTATTTAAAATTCGAAAGGTTAGAACTACCGCGTTCCACCCACAATCCAACGGATCCCTGGAAAGGTCCCATCATGCCCTCGGCGAATACTTGAAACAATTTACCACAAAACAAAAAAATTGGGATGAATGGGTAGAAATGGCCATCTTTAATTACAATACGTACGTTCACGAAGGAAGAAAACACACGCCGTACGAAATGGTATTCAGAAAAAGAGCGCGAACTCCCTCCAGTGTGCCCCCGTCGGAAATGGAGAAACTCGCGACTTACGACGATTATTTAACGGAACTAATAACACAAATACACGAAATTCAAGGAATGGGACGGAAAAATTTGATAGACTCAAAAGAAAAATCTAAAGAATATCAGGATAAAAAAATAAATCCCATCGCGCTTAAAGTCGGTGAACCGGTATTTTTGCTTAAAGGACCCAAACCAGGGAAACTCGGCGATCACTACACGGGACCACACGAAGTCACGGCGATATTAACGAAGGATAACGTACGAATAAAACTTCCGAGAAAGGAATTGGTAGTGCACACTAATCGACTAAAAAAATCAAAGTCATAGACTAATTCCTAGGGTGTCCCAAAAAAAAAAATATTTTTTTTTTCGTCCGGCCACAGTCGTAAAAGTTGGATTATATCTAAACGAAGATTATCTCAAAATTTGAGGCTCGTAAAAAAATATTAACCGGTCGCTCACGATTTAAATTCCATTAACATATAAAAAAAATGATGTTGGCATGAAAAGTATTGGAAGATATTGATGAATCCGTTTCAAATTTAACAATAAAATTATCTGTTATATCCCAAAGACATCCACAAAATTTGGTAGTGATCCGTACAAATGTCCGGGAGATATGACGTTTGCAATAAGCACTAAATTGATTATTCATATATTTTGAATGATTTTAGCTAAAAAAATATTGGATAATATTGATCGATCAGCTTCAAATTTGGTACTGTAACTATATTTTATATGACAAAGATATCCGCAAAATTTGGTTGCGATCCGAACACATTTTTCAGAGTTATTGTGTTTCCAGTGGAGGGGGCAGACAGACAAAAATTTACAAAACTTTTTCTCGGACTCTGGGTATAGATTGAAATTCAGGATGGGAAACAAAATTAATTATCAGCGGTGTAAGTCACTTGAGGACCATTTTTGTTCCGTTTTTTAATTTTTATTTGAAGTTAATTAATTACGTATAATTAATTCATTATAGTTCACATTCATGATTTTCTCGTGACAACGTCGGCTCTACTTTCTAGAAACGATGTTGAGGGTCTTTTTATTAGCGTTTGGATATTGTTGGTGGTGGCTTTTCACGACCTGCAAAAGAAATTGCTTTTGCTCCTCGTCGTTCGTAGCAATATCTTTTGCAATTCTTTTGCAGGTCGTGAAAAGCCACCACCAACAATATCCAAACGCTAATAAAAAGACCCTCAACATCGTTTCTAGAAAGTAGAGCCGACGTTGTCACAAGAAAATCATGAATGTGAACTATAATGAATTAATTATACGTAATTAATTAACTTAAAAAAAAATTAAAAAACGGAACAAAAATGGTCCTCAAGTGACTTACACCGCTCATAATTAATTTTGTTTCCCATCCTGAATTTTAATCTATACCCAGAGTCCGAGAAAAAGTTTTGTAAATTTTTGTCTGTCTGCCCCCTCCACTGGAAACACAATAACTCTGAAAAATGTGTTCGGATCGCAACCAAATTTTGCGGATATCTTTGTCATATAAAATATAGTTACAGTATCAAATTTGAAGCTGATCGATCAATATTATCCAATATTTTTTTAGCTAAAATCATTCAAAATATACGAATAATCAATTTAGTGCTTATTGCAAACGTCATATCTCCCGGACATTTGTACGGATCACTACCAAATTTTGTGGATGTCTTTCGGATATAACAGATAATTTTATTGTTAAATTTGAAACGGATTCATCAATATCTTCCAATACTTTTCATGCCAACATCATTTTTTTTATATATTAATGGAATTTAAATCGTGAGCGACCGGTTAATATTTTTTTACGAGCCTCAAATTTTGAGATAATCTTCGTTTAGATATAATCCAACTTTTGCGACTGTGGCCGGACGAAAAAAAAAAAATTTTTTTTTTTTGGGACACCCTACTAATTCCAAGCTATGACTAATGTCATAGAATAATTCCAAGCACAACATAAATAAAATAAAGGGACTAATAATAATAATTTAAATACATGCACATATACGCCTATCCTGAGTCGCAGTAATAAAAAAAAGAGGAAGAAAAAAAACAACCTACACAATCAATCATTTAAATTGTTAATCACATTAATTATAAAAAAATAAAATTTCGGAAGCTAAATTATGGCAATAACAGGTTGTAACTTCACTTATTGTTTCGAGCAGATACGACTGGAGAGCTTTGTAAATTGGCGTGTCGCTAACCCCGATCCGGGTAAATTAGCCGCAGCAGGATTTATTTATCTCGGTACAGGGGATTTAACTAAATGCTTTTGCTGTCAAAGAATAATTGGAAACTGGAGAGCTAACGACGATCCCAAAATTGTGCAACGGAAATGCTCGAGTGATTGTAAATTCATCAGAGGACTCCCGTGTGGTAACGTACCTCTCCCCGAGCCCCTTTTAGGCTACCCAGCGCCTCAGCGGGACAACCGCCCGTCCCCATCACCGAAACAGCGGCGCCCCAAGGCCTATTAACGATCGCTCCGATGATGAATCCCATCTACCCACTATACGAGAATTTTATGGCTCGCATACATTCTTTCGCTAATTGGCCAGCGAGTATACCGATAAGAGCGGTAGAAATGGCAAAAGCAGGGTTTTTCTACACGAGAGTAAACGACACAGTAAAATGCTACTTTTGTAATCTCACGATGAACAATTGGCAAGCTCACGACGTCCCGTCGCAGCAACACGCTTTTCGACAAGCAAATTGCCGCTATCTACAATCATCGACAGACGTTCAAACAGAAGCAGGAAGTTTTTTGAGAGTATCTCTGTTTATGATCAGCCCTTATTTTAGGCCGGAACCTTCTCTGTCTGACCCCGTACACATAAGTGGCTTGGTTCACGAAGTGATATAAACTACGATACCGATTGCCCCGAAAAAGAAAGCAAGGGGACGACCACCGAACTCACAGCAAAAGTCGTAATAAAAGAGTATAATAATTTTCCTTTTAAACACGGACGATAATTCAACAATAAATAACAATAGTGAACATACAAAACAAAGTAGCACAATGTCTCAACAAAGTTACGTATCGATTATTCGAGTTAGTAAAACGATATTTTTTCTTAAAGGGAACGACGAAAGAAAACACACGGAAAAAATTGGAATCCCGCACACAGCTTCACGAGATTGCGCCAGTAAAATAAAAGTAAAGGCGGTAAAGTACCGGTTGAATTTTAAGTAATAAATAAAGGGAACAAGGACGAAAATTTTTTATAACAGTAATAAATACGACTTTGTAACCAATATTAACAAAATAACAACATTTGAAGGAATTGTGAAAAATATATAAATATATATAATTTAATTAACCACAGGGAAAGGTTAGTGCACTCAAATTAACAAATTTTCGGGATAAAATTACATCAAAAGAGAATATTTACTAGAGAAAGAAAAAATAATAATAATAATATGTCGGTACTAACAATACACGAAAAATATCGATTCGAACAATTTCGATTAGACAGTTTTCGGAGATGGAGTTTGCATATAATAAATCCCACCTCTCTCGCCGCCGCAGGATTTTACTATACGGGATGGGAAGATACGGTTAGTTGTTTCGATTGTTTAACAACGATCATCACGTGGGAGGAAAACGACGACCCCATGGTCAGACATCAAAAAGAGCATGAGCACTGTCGATTTGTGAGAAGAGTCGCGTGCGGAAATGTGCCCATTGGCATTGACCCACGTTTAGTCCCGTCATTCTCCATGCAAGCAGAGACACCAGAGTTCCCCGAACTGCTCGACGGATTCGGCACTCTGAAACAATATGTACACCCGGTAGAGCCGCACTGCGAGGGATATAAAAAAAGAAAGGACAGTTTTATCGGTTGGCCGAAAAAACACGGAAATATACTAAACCCCGATACTCTTGCGATGGCCGGATTTTTCTACACTGGAACAAAAGACAAAGTCATGTGCTTCCACTGCGGAGGAAAAATTCGCAACTGGAAACCCACTGATAATCCCTGGGAACAGCACGCCCGACGGTTCCCACATTGTAAATTCCTTTACATGACTATTGGCACTCCCCGCGTCTCACCGAGCCGTAGTTCGACTCCCGTATCAGAGGAAGATCAAAGCCACGGTGTCTCCGCCCGCGAACGGGTGTCTTCCCGCGAAGAACGTCATTACAAACGAAAGTCCTCCGCGCTGAATCAGGCGATCCCTACACGCGCGACCGGAAGAGCGAGATTCACCCGAATCAACCGACCCCCGACCCCCGGCCTCCCGGCATCGAACTCGCCCCCCGTACCCTCCTGTCATTCCGACACGTCCGAAGTAACCGAAACTGAGTTATGCCAAACCTGTCAGTCCCGGGAAATAAACGTAGTGTTTTTGCCGTGTATGCATTCGACTAACTGCGCAAAGTGCGCCAGAACTAAGAAATTATGCGATCAATGTCAGCGCAAAATAGATTACACCATGAAATGCACTATGGTATAAAGGAAAAGCTAACACGAAAGGAAGTCAAAACGCGTTTTTTTTATCATAGAAAAATTGCAAACCATTACAAAAAAAAAAAACTTCCTTCGGTGTTAACTCGACAATGGAAAAACATGAGAAGACAGTTTAAATTTCACTCTTTATTTTTTACAAAGTACAAATTTTGTTTCGCGAAAATTCGTAGAAAGAAAAAAAGTATGTATGAATATTTATCGGCAAACACCAGCTCCTGCAATCAAACAAAAATACGGAAAGTTATAAAAAAAAAACCAACAAAAGAAAATTATATATAGCGACCACAACGATTGATACCTCGAAAAAGATTTTCGTAATAACATTACCCGCTACCAAAAGGGTGAAGAGTGAGCAATAAACACGGACCCTCGGTGGCCACGCCGTCCCCGAATACCCTTGACGAGCTAGAAAAAAGGGGGCGAAAAATTCCCTTAATTAACGAATGCAATTCAGACGCAATTTAAACAAAAAAATGGAGAGAGAACAAGGAATCTTTTTCGCACCTCTTTTTTATGGTCCAACAACGAATGATGGCCAAATAACCGGAGAAGTCCCAAAGGATCGTCCTCAAGGCCCTCACTAGAAAGCAGACAAAACAAAAAAATAATAATAATAATAATAATAATTTTTCCTTAAAAAAAAGGGAAAACTGTCTGTGTATATAACAGCCAAACGAAGGGAAGTTTATCGACTCAACTCACTCAAATTCGCATTGTCTCTTCGACACACGCCGCGCATGGACCACTGTTGGAATGGCCTGCAATAGCGAGGTATCCTCATCCAACAGGACCAAAAGATAATCAATCATATCTTGGGTCCATGGTTCCCAGGTCCGAACGGACAGATAAGGCCCATCAAGATCATAGTGTTCGGGGACCCAGAACGAAGCTCTCCCGACCTCCAATCGGCGCGACATAGGTTCCATCCCGAACAGATTGCGTAAATTAAATGGGCCAGCAAAAAAATCGTCCTCCCAACTAAAAAAAAGGAGAACACGTAAAAATAAAATCAACAACGCTATAAAAATACGATAATTAATCAAAACACAAGGAAAAAGAAAGAGAGAGAAAAAGGCAATAATAATAATAATATACGCATTTTTACTCACATCAGCTGATTTAGAACGCGCTGCAACCCACGAGAGACACTAATGATATCGCCTCGGCACACGACTCCCGCCCGTCACTTTCACAAGGACTCGCGAAATTTTGACTGTCCCCCAGTGAGTCCAGGGTAATCGCGAGATATCTCTTCAAATTTTCTAACACCACGGTAGTCATTTTATTTGTTTGAAAGAGGATAAAACGGGAAGAGAAAAACATGTGGATATAAAAAAATAAAATCCTCAGAGATACTACGATGGAATCGTCTCTAAGAAACAATCACGAATGAATGAACTAGGAAAAAATCGGAGTTACTCCGGAACATCAATCCCCACTTAACTACCAAAAGGTGCCCGCCCGTCTGAATAAAAACCTAGGAAAGTAGCTAACCCTTCCCCACTACTATCTTGGTACGATGTACCGACTCTCCGATTCGTTGACCTACATACGCACCGAGACCAACCAATCAAGAACGACCGGACGACACGTAACGGATTGAATAACCAAGTAATGGAAGCCGAAAAATACCTACACGTGAAAATACAAATATTCGTATACAACTAATTGGCTGAAATTGGAAACCAAAATCCAATTAAGCGCGAAAACTTAACACGAAATATTAACACGAAATCAACTCGAAAATAAATAAATAAATAAATAAATACCAACAAAAAAAGGAAAGAAAAAACACAACGAATAAAAGAGAAGGAATTAGAGGACAAGACCTCATTATTTCTGAATATTTATTATTAAAGGCAAGCAACAATGTACCATCTGCTGCTCTTGCTCTTATTTGGAGGATGCCTCGGGTCGCCGGAATTCGAGATCCAACATATCAAAAATGACGCCGGACTATACTACGAGAAATTGCAAGACGTGCATTTGGTGCGAGACGAATGGAAACTGGTAACGCTCTTCGATTTAAGACCGATCGAAAACCGACGGCCTAATTTTTTGCATCTATCCTTGGACACGGTGGAGGAAGAATGTCGGATGTTCTTATTTGACCTCTGTACCTCACTCGTTAATAAAAAGGATTTGAAATACAAAGCGAAATTAATTAGGAGTAATTTCAAACTCCTACACAAATTAAAGAGAAAAACTCTGGCTGACCTACGTAGAATATCTTCGGGCAACGAAAAAATAACTAGAGAACCATTATTCGAAGAAATGCCCGAAACTATAGCAAAGTTTATTGAAACCGAATTCGAGAAAGCTAATGTCAGCAAGGATGGAATGGTAAGGCTAACGAACGACCAGACGCACATAGTGGAATCAGAATACCGCGTCATCGGGGAACAATTAGAAGCGATGGACACACTCAATAATAAAGCATGGGCCTCATTAAACGCGAACCGCAGCTTAACCGAGAAATCTGTGGAGGATTACGTTTTGAGTATGCTCGAATGGAAGAACAGCGTGGAACTGGTCTACGAGGCCTATTTATCCAGCGTAAAGACTATAATCGACATTATACATTTTGCAAAAATGGGATTGCTTCACCCAGAATTATTAAGTCCCGAGACTTTGGAAAAGGTTGCTCAGGATTTTGCCACCTCGGGCCAGTCGTTAACGTTCCCCGTAGCGCTCAACGACGGACCGGAAGCACTGATAAGAATGTCGCGAATGACGTTAAGTTATCAAGACGGAAAAATCATAATTATAATGCACATTCCCCTAATAGAGCCGAACGCGTACTCTCTGTTCAGACTACACCCTTACCCCACAACGCAATTTCTCGGGGAAAACACGCTAGTAGCCGCGTTTATACAACCGAAAATGCCAATGATAATTTTGTCATGGGAACATAAGAAATATATGGAGTTCTCCAAGGGAGAACTGAACAACTGTCGCTCTCAGAAGGACTACAAAGTGTGCGTTCCCTTCAAACCAATCTTCGACATAACACTGTCGCCGATTTGCGAAACATTGATAATCACTGGAAATCTGCGCCAAATGTACAGTTTTTGCGACATAAAATTGGTTAGAAATCAAACCCCACATTGGAAACGATTTGGAAAGACCAGCCGCTGGTTATTTTATCTCCCTGACAGGGAACGAATGGAGATCGTCTGTGGAAACTACACGCAAATGATACCAATCGCAGGAAGGGGAATTATTCAGCTACGTGAAGGGTGCTCTGGGCACACTAATTACACCAGTCTTATAGCCATGCGAGAAGTCGGAACCACCCTCGAGGACCAATATGTACCGGCAGTCACGTTAAACATTACATCATTGTTCTCAGACATCACCGATTACCAAAAAGAATTAGACGCGATGATACCCCAGGTGTACAGACCTCTATGGGTCCGCGAGGCAAACGGACTTCGGTACGAAATAACGCTAAAAGAATTGGTAGCAAATTTTGAAGGATTTAAATCAGAGCAAAAGAAAGAAATGGCAAGAATAATTCGGCTAAAGAGCCAATCCGCTATAATCACGGTACCAGTCGTCGTGATTTTACTCTTCTCATCACTAGTCGGAACGTTAATAGTCCATATGTGGTGTAACGCACAACGGAGGATAGTAGCGACCGAGGACACTACCAGCTATCGTCGCGCATTAGACCCAGAATTTAATGCGCAATTCAATGAGGTAATATACAGCGTCCCGCGTACACCCAGGCCCGTTGACTCCGAAACCCTGAGGCGATTAACCCGACGCACATCGGCGACCGAACCCGCAAATGCATTCCCTATAGTCAAAGGGAGGGCGAGCTCACGCCAATGTTAAACCCAGACGAACCGATCTACATGGCCATGAACCACGGAGTTTTATCCGACTGTATGACTCAACACCCGCCGATGTTACCGCCACCTCCCCCAGACTCTCAATGAAAACAAAAATAAGGAGAGAAGAAAGAAAAAGGGAGAATGTATGCTCGCACTGTAAAATTTTTTTCTTGTGTTAAAATTAATATACCGGTGTCGGAAGTTTTTATGCATACATTGTATTAAAAAAAGAGAAAAAAAGGAGGAAAAAACTGACTCCGGGATTCGAACCCACAACCCCATGGTTGCGAGTCAGGTCCTTTACCGCTCGGGCATTTGGGTCATTGTAAGTCCTCATATAATTCACTCCTCATAAATTACAAAAACAAAAAAAAATATAAAATCAATTTTCACCCACGGAGCTCGTACATTTAATGTGCACTTGGCTGGTAAATGTGTTTAATTGATTTGGCGATGTTTCCCAGATTTCGTTGTATTAATTTACAAGTGCCTGAACTCAGTTTTTTCTAAACTTGGGCAACACTTTTAAGGTAAAGTAATATATTGAATTTTAATTTGAATTTGGATTTTTTCCGAATCTATAAATTACCTTTCATATGCAAGGATAGAAAAGATAAAATAATAAAGAAAATTACTAAATTTACTATACTGTGGATAGTGATAGTCACCCACGAAGGTCGTATTTTTCAACATTTTTTTTGCGGTACAAGGAAAAAGGAGAAAAAGAAAAAAAATAAGAAAAAGGAAAAGAGAGAGAGGCTGAAAGAAAAAAAGGGGGGGGACATCCCTCATCGTTGAGATGAGCATCTCACGGGTCATCCGCTCACGGACCGGGTCACGGACCACCGCTAACCCGCCAACAAAGCAATGAGTGCAGGAGCACTCAGAGGCAGTAATATTTACCCGCGTGGACACCCCGCAGAACGTTGTTGCGGCCTCACCTCGCGAGGAAAGACCGACAGGACACCGACCAACCGACCGACCAACCAACCAACCGACCGACCCGACCGACGAGATCCAACCCAGATCTCCGGGAACCAACCAAAAGAAAAACCGCATCGGCAAGTGGGCAGAACCATCTTGCCATACTTAAAAATAAAGGACAAGGGATCGAAGTTCGCAAAGAAAATTGACACGAACACACCGAAAATTAAATTGAATTTTTCTTTTTATTCTTAAAACTAATACATAAAAAAGAAGAGGACTTAATAATAAAAATAAAACGAACGAAAAGATAAAAAAGGGAAAAAAAATTAATAATAAAAATTACTCCTTAAACTATTCGAGGGCAAGGTAGTGTTGGTCCCGATGCCCCCGGGTATCATACACCAACCGCACGTTGCCGTCCCGGTCCACGAATTCGGGCTGGCGACGCACTTGGGCGGGCTCGCCCAGTTCGCAGCGGACGCAGCGGCCGGTCAGCGGGAGCGGGGACGCTATCTCGTCCCAGTTGTCGTGAAATGTGCGTACGACGGTGTATGTGTTAACCTCCACGGTTATTTCATCGACGTGATGCCAGCAGTGGTACCGGCAAAGCCCCGGGTAGGGAGGACGCCGGTCGAGATCTGGAAAAATAAAACAACATGAAAAAAATATTAATTTAAAAGTTAAAAATAAATAAAAAGCAATAAGACAGTTATCTGTCAACGACACTTACCAATGATAGCCGGCACTCTGGCCCCCGGATGCGTGGGGAGCGGCTGCTTCGGCTTGATGTAGTCAGCCAAGGCCGCCCTCTTCTCCTCAATCCACTTTTTGTCTTCCGCGGAGACGACGAAACCAACTGAAAAAAAAGAAAACATACACAAACATTAATAAAATATACAAGGACATGGGTATTAATGCCACAAACTACAACTTACCGTCGTATTCGGAGCTAGCTCCGGACGCAGCGGACGAAACAGATGAAGATGCCATTTTTGGGAATTGTTCCTTGTTGACAAAAGAAACGAGAGTGATTTTGATTCGAAACTTTCTTAACGAAGAAAACTTCACGACAGCCTTTTTCCCCACTCATCACGATTTTTCTCCCACTAAACTCCCACACGCCACGACTCACTGGACAGGTAGAACCAGGAAAAAATGGAGAGAAGGGATAGACGGCGAGAAAAGCTAACGCGCGCGACAAAAATATTCGGATCCCAGGTAGCCAAAGAGGAAAAGGGTAAAGGTGTGTTTTAACGGCATATTACAGATGAGTCCGACAAGGAGGGAGCTATGGAGCGTAGCGATACTACTTCTGTACCGCCTCCTACTCCCCGCGGACGCCCTGATTGGCTACGACTGCGGAGGAGCCTCAAGCAACATCACCACCTTATCTTTATTGGAAGTAGGGGAATGCAATATTCCTCAACCCGAGGTTAATGTTACTAAAACTTACATACAATTAGTGCAAATCAACCAATACGGGTCAATACACGTAATACATTGCAAAGTCGAAATTCTGCGCACGATAAAAAAATGCGGAATGTTTTCACACACCATGGACGTACCTAACGGTGAATATGCCTATGTCGACGACATATCACTAGATCGCTGCTGACAAATGCATCGCCAGGGAAATATAAAAATCGGAAATACCGAAATCGTTGGAATAAAAGCGAACCATACTACCTCCAGGCCCGTGTCAATTAGCGGCAGTCTAGATTCAGACGGCAAGTGTCAAGGAGTTTATTACTCCGATCCTTACGGTAATTGGGATAATGTAATAGTAAATGTAGTAAAAGGGACGGTAAAAATATCTTTGAGAGATTATACGGCCGAAGTAAACATTGACGCCAACAAAGTACATCTACGTTCGGGCACACGGTGTAATTTAAACGAAGGACAATGCGACGACTTGGACGGAGGAAACACGTATTGGGATCCGCTCCCGGAAAACGCATGTAAAACAGACAGATACGGCTTGCTATACGAAGGAAATGCAGATCAAGCAATAGACATACACACTCATTTTAAACAAATAGTATATTCCATGACCGAAGGGGAAATTGTATTCGCACTTACCGCCAAGGGCGCGACCCACGTCTGTGGATACACTTTAATTCGCACCGAACACCCCAAATTAATTATTGTACCCACGGAAAGAGGAAATCCGTTTATAAAAAAGGAATTGATCTCTGTAAACAATTTAGATTTGTTCGCATACATGAATTCCAAATTCGTATATGTCGAAAAACACATTCGTACGGAACTCAAACATATGTACCACGATATATTAACGCAAAAATGCAATCTCGAGCGTCAGGTCCTCCAAAATGCCCTTACCATCGCTAGGCGCTCGCCCGACGAATTCGCTTACAATATAATGAAAGGACCCGGTTATATGGCTCTTCCGGCCGGAGAGGTCGTACACATAATTAAATGCATTCCAATCGACGTAAAAATCCATCAGACTAAAGTGTGTTATGATCAATTACCAGTTTACATTGGAAATAATACATACTATTTTTCACTTAGAACTCATATTTTGACAAAAATGGGACTGCAAGTCACGTGCAACCGCTTGGTATCGCCTATGTATATGCTAGACGGCGTTTGGTATAGCATGGGCCCGGACCCCGTGCGTGCCATGCCGCCCGCAGTCGTAAAACCGCTCACGGCGCCTACCTGGCAATACAGAAACCCACACAGTCTCGCCACCAGTGGCATATACACACAGAATGATCTCGACGAGCTAAGGGACCATATAATGTTCCCCGCCGAACGCCCGGCTATATTAAATTCAGTAGCTCGAGGAATATCTGGTCAACCCACTATCATGCAAGGAGATTCAATCTCTAATTTACTCGATGATGCATCTGTCACAAAAATTATTCAGTCCACTTGGGAAAAAACGTGGGGATATCTATCCATTTTCGGAAATATCAGCGCCGGACTAATTGGACTTCTATTAATTTGCCGCATGATTAAACTCATTTTTGACACTATTATCCACGGATATACATTACATACCGTATACGGTTGGTCTATATATCTTTTAGGAGCAGTTTGGGACTCGGTCACTAACCTGCTTTTACATTTGAGTCGACGACCAAGTAATTCTGGAAAGCCCGAGAAACCCAACGGAGAACCGTCAGCTCCAGGTAGAAAAAGCGAAAAAGTAGTACGAAAAAAATCTAAGGGAGACGACTCTAACCAGAATCCATTAAATGACGTGGCCGTTATGTACACTGCTATTCATGAATGCCTGGACTTGACAGTTCTCGGCTTATCCGTGTGTGTGTGCTACTGTCGTTTGTCGAAGTTTGGCGAAGTTCGCACGAGTTTCACGTTGATCGGTCATGTCAACGGCTGAGATGACATAACCCATTCAGTCGTCGTTCCGGCGCGGCGATGTTAGGCGGGTTATGTTACCACACTGAGGACAAATAGCCGCATAGTTTCATGTTTTGCAGATTAAAAAAAGGTAATATTTTTTTCCGTGCAGCCTAATTATGGTTTTGTCCGGCTGTTCGTCGTTTCCAACGATCCTGAAATGCTCCGAATGCGGTGGGCTTTAATTTAAAAAAATATATATTTATTTTTTATTTTTTTTATTTGTTTAGAAGTCATGAAACGAAAACCACGACAAACCTAACAGTTCGTTTATAACAACATCAAATATAATCGAAGCATTGCATCCCTTCTCTGGTTTTTATTTCCCAAATAATTTTTGGGAAATAATCGTTTAAAAAAAAAAACTCCTCGAGTTTTCTCCTCGAAAGGACACTCGCCCAAGTCGAGCGCTGGGTCTTTTTCGAAAATGTCCTGGAGAAGTCTCCTAGCCAGAAAATTTGCGTGAGCCAAGCATTAATCCCAATGTCCTCAAGGACATTGGGATTAATGCTAATTGGGATTAATCCCAATGTCCTCAAGGACATTGGGATAACACTTTTTTTTTATTTTCTTAGACGTCGTGGGACGATCACCACTACAAATTCGATCACTGTTTCACGACAACGTCAAATGTGATCGAAAAATCGCATCCGTTTCATGGTAATTATTTCCCAAATAATTTTTGGGAAATAATCGTTTTTTTTAATCTCCGCGAGGTTTCTCCTCGAAAGGACACTCGCCCGAGTCGAGCGCTGGGTCTTTTTCGAAAATGTCCTGGAGAAGTCTCCTCGCCAGAAAATTTGCGTGAGCCAAGCATTAATCCCAATGTCCTCAAGGACATTGGGATAACACTTTTTTTTATTTTCTTAGACGTCGTGGGACGATCACCACTACAAATTCGATCACTGTTTCACGACAACGTCAAATGTGATCGAAAAATCGCATCCGTTTCATGGTAATTATTTCCCAAATAATTTTTGGGAAATAATCGTTTTTTTTAATCTCCGCGAGGTTTCTCCTCGAAAGGACACTCGCCCGAGTCGAGCGCTGGGTCTTTTTCGAAAATGTCCTGGAGAAGTCTCCTCGCCATTACACTCGCCCGAATCGAGCATTGTGATTCGCTTTTTTCTCATTTTTTCGTTCGTAAATGACCGAAATCCATCGTCGTGTTCGAAAATTCATATCTCGGTCAATTTGAGAGCTACGGGGCTACTCGAGGTCGCATTAGGAAGGGGAGAAGAAACCCTGCTCGAGGAAAAATTGGCGTTGACAAGGGCCGAGGTCCGAAGGTGCTCCTGGAGGTTTCTCCCCGCCAGAACGTTCGGAAATGTGTCTCCTCGCCATAGCATTCAGCTGAGCCGAGCATAGCCTTTTTTTAAATATGATCTGGAGGTTATTTCTCGCCAGAAAATTCATCTAAGCCGAGCATAGTCTTTTTTTTTTAACATGTCCTGGAGGTTATTCCTTGCCGGAACATTCGTCTGAGCCAAGCGTTACGGATTTTTTAAAATGTCCTGGAAAAATTATTTCTGTTTAAATATCCTGGAGGATTCTCTTCGCCGGAACGTTGGCCTGAACCAAGCTCTAAGTCTTTCCTGGAAAATGTCCTCTATGATTCTCAGCACCGGAACAGTCGCCCGAGCCGAGTATCAAGTATTTTTTTAAAATGTCCTGGAGATTTTGCCTCTCCAGAAAAAATGCTGGGCATTATGTCTGTTTAAATGTCCTGGAGGTTTTACCTTGCCAGAACATTGGCCTGATCCGAGCTTCAAGACTTTCCTGGATAATTTCCTCGAGATTTCGCCTCGCCAGGAAAAATCGGCAGCGCCAAACATTAATAACTTAAAATGTCCTGGAGGACTCACCTCGCTGAAACCTCGGTCCGAGCTTTAATTTAAATAAAAAAATATACAAAAATTATTATTTTTCTTATTTCTTAGAAGTCATGAAATGAAAACCACGGCAAACTTAACACTTCGTTTATAACAACATCAAATGTAATCGACACATTGCATCCGTTCTATGGTTTTTATTTGCTAAATAATTTTTTGGGAATAATTATTTTTCTTGAAGCTCCTGGAGGTTCCTCCTTACCAGAATATTCGGAAATGTAAGTGTCTCCTCGCCAGAACATTCAGCTGAGCCGAGCATTGTCCATTTTTAAGATGTCCTGGAGGTTATCCCTTGCTAGAACATTCGCCTGAGCCGAGCGTCAAATCTTTTCTGAACATGTCCTAGAGAATTCTTCTCGTCGGAACAGTCGCCTGAACTGAACGGTAATTGTATTTTGTAAATGTCCTTGATGTTTCTTCTCCCCAGAATCTGGGGAGAGTCCAACATTTCTGGAATAGTCCGACTGCCGTCGAAATACTTGATCGAAACATCGACGAAGTATTTAATTTGTAAAAAAAATATTTGGGAAATAAGTACCATGTGTCGAATGCAATATTTCGATTATATTTTGAATTATCGTCAATATGTTGTCAGCGTTGTAGAGGTATTCTTTTCACAATTTTCAATAAAATGAAATAAAAATCGAATTACCGATAAAGCAATAATAAATTAATACAAATTATTTTGGAAATAAAAGATATGATACGGATGCGATTTTTCGATCACATTTCATCAAAGACCTTCCCCTCTATGCCTCTCCTTCAAAAATGACCAAACAAGTAAAAAATTAGAAATAGAACTCGAAGGAACATCATTATAAAAGCATAAAAAAGAGAGAATCGTGTGATGACGTCTGCGTGAGGTATCCAAAATCTTTCTCTGTATTTATCTGTTCTCCCATCTCTGATTCTTTGCATTTTTAACGTGATAGATAAATATGCTACAAATGGACACGTCACTATTTCATCCGATGAGCGTGCGTATACGCGGTGCGCGTTGACGAAGAGGGTGACGCGGCTTACGTGAAATGCGTGAGCGCGTCGGCATGAGATAGGAAATAAGGTAACGAAGAGATTTTACATTTAATTTATGTTTCTCATATACGAATACATTTAATTCAAGATTTATGTTTTTCATTATATTTAAGCAATAAAACATCGTGAGCTGCAAAGAGAAAGAACGCGTGGCTGTGTAGCATAGACGGACATCCATAGGGATTAGCAATTGGAATTAGCTGGAATAGTTTCTACATCCTCCGGTATGGCTTTGGGTTCCTCATGTTGTTACACATTTTCGTGAGGATTCTAACGTATTCCTGAGAAGTCAGCCGAAGAGAAGGCTCGGTGGTATCACGGACGAATTCTAAAATGACACATAGGTCAGTAACTAACATTTCAATTTTCCGTCGCCATGGGATTCGTTTTCATACATACGTTCGACAGTATTCAAAACATTCACTGGAATGGGATCGTAGCCGTTTCTGCCCCTTGGTGTCATTCGCTTCAAATTATTGTCGCCAATAACAGCTCTGATGATGCGCCGACACAACTCCCTAGTGTTTGTGGAATACTTCCTTATAATTTCGTTCAACTGCACCTTGTCCATATAAATCTTTGAGCCCGGGATAAGCTCCATCTGGACACCCAGAGACATGCAATTCCCCGAACATAGAGTGACCACATCCGACTGCATGTTGTGTGCAGCTTCAGTGCGATTTGATTTGTTGCGAGATAGTTCATCCCGACGCATGTTTTCTTTAACAGGTCTTCTCTCAGGAGGAAGTTCTCCGACATCCGTACGTTCGGTCAATTCAAACAATTCGCTCGACGTGTTGTGTGCCATTTCACCCTCGGAATATGACGATGCTGCGCGTTCAGTGGACGTTTCTTCGAGGTTTGGTGGCTCTTCTTGAACCACTTCCCCGTCAGTGGTGACGTCGAGTGATTCCAACAACTCGCGATCAGCTTGGCAAAATGATAATTAACGCGAATTAACGGTCAAAACCATGTGAAGATAAGTTCTGACACAGATTATCGAAATTTATGCTGACCGACTTTAACCACGACTTACAACTGGTCCTAATGATCCGTGCTGGAAAAAATCGATGACCCCAACGAGCTACCGTTGTTCCTCCGCGATACTTTTTTACGCTTGATAGTGGAACGACGCTCAAACTTCTTGGATTCCAATACCACAATATTAGAGCGAACATATTTCAGCCGCAATCTTGTCAATTAATAATATTCTGTCAAATGTGAAACAAAAGATGTGCGGGAATGGCACGAACTGAGCGTTATTTCGCACTAACGTAAAACACGAACGGGGAATATTTTAGATGCTACACTGCTATTCATTAATGCCTGGAATTGCTTATTTGTGTGTGTGTGAGGTATTGTCAACTGTCGAAATTCGGCGAAGTTCGTGCGAATTTCACGTCGATTCGTATCAGCTGTCATCTCAGCTGAGAGCGAGGTGATATAACCCGCTCAGTACGGCGACGTAAAGTAAGCGGCCAGAGGGCCCCTAATAAAATGTAAAGTGGAATATCCTCCCCGGAAGTGTCTTCAAAGTTTAAAGGACACATCGAGCGACTGGTTCGTGTCCGACTGGGCAATTACAGCCACGTTTTCGACTCTCCAACCTCGGTAAGTTTTTATTTTTAAAAATCATATTTTTCTGTTTGACTGAATAAAAAATATAATTACTACCTCGAATAAATTACCGAGGTAATAATATTTATTCTAAACATTAAAACAAACTGAAATTGACATTGAGTATTTTCCAAAATAAATATTATTACATTCGGTCATCCATTCAACGCAGTTATATATTTTTTTACATCACTATGCGGTGCGAGCAATCAGTTTTCACGGTTGCTGCGCGAGTGTAAATGCCCCGATCTCACATTGAAATATAATTAACACGTTCCCGTTGCAGACTTGTAATTTCATGTGAAGGGTTGCTTAAAGCCTCATCTGAGATTCCAGTTTTATAATCGTGAAATCATTGCAAGTCTCGCGCACCCCACAGAATACTTAAGCAACAATTATAAACTCAACGTTAATCTGTCTCGATGAATGGCAAATTTCGCCGTCAAGTAAAATAATAATTGCTGATGGTAAGACAATAATTTTGTGGATAGAAGTCGCTGAAACAGTAGTTTGACATGTTACACTACACGAAAACTTGATTTTATCGGTAAACACGTTAAACCTCCGATTCGGATTTTCCGCGGCTTTTTATACCGCTTGATGGGGATGGGCGATGTTGAGGGAAAAAATCGATATTAAAAGAAAGGTGTCAGCAAGGTGAGGTGAAAGTGGGAGAATAGTGAGAGAATAGTGAGAGAAAAGTGAGAGAAAAGTGAGAGAATAGTGAGAGAAAAGTGAGAGAAAAGTGAGAGAATAGTGAGAGAAAAGTGAGAGAATAGTGAGGGAAAAGTGAGAGAAAAGTGAGAGCAAGGTGAGAGAAAAGTGAGAGAAAAGTGAGAGAAAAGTGAGAGCAAGGTGAGAGAAAGGTGAGAGAAAAGTGAGAGCAAGGTGAGAGAAAGGTGAGAGAAAAGTGAGAGCAAGGTGAGAGAAAGGTGAGAGAAAAGTGAGAGCAAGGTGAGAGAAAGGTTAGAGCAAGGTTAGCAATAGATCACGAAAAAAAAACTCATTAAGGATCCGATGATTTTTTTTTGCTACTGCTGAACGCGGGCACGCCGCAACATCTTTAATTATCGATAACGGGCATAAAAATTAATTTTTCTCGATTGATGGCCAATTTCCTGATCCGGGGGGGATGAATGTTATATGGAAACGGAAGTTGGTGTCGATCGTCCGGTCACACACGAACATGGATTTCGATGTAGTTGTCAAACGCGCGTAAGGCACGCGACTATAGCCGCGTTCAGTCGCAGCTATAGCCACTTCGAGCCGCTCTTGTGCAAGAAGGCGTGCACGCGGTATCCCTCGTTGCTCGTTTGTTTAACATCCAAAAAGCATATGAGCGTGACAGTGACGTAAAAGCAAAAGAATGGCCCGCGTATTTGTTCAATGTGCGTTTTTTGTTAACAGTACATTTTTTAATTTACTACAAAAGCGAGAATTGTCGACTAATTGAATGTCAATTACAGGGAATTCGAGCTGGGAATGGAAGCTTCTGTGGAAGGTCCTGGAGTTAGCCGAGAACGGCAGCCCTAGAGACGATCCGGAAACATGGATGTGAGTATAAATGAGATATTATTTCGCTTGCGAACGGTTCACTAATGTTGGATGTAAATAAAGATTGTCGATGTATTTAATCGTTTATTTTCAGGGCCGTCGCGGATCATATGGGTCTATTTACAGCACAGTTCTGTCGGGCGAAATGGATAAGTGTAATGGACGGCTTCAACGTAAGTAGTAATTATTAATTAGAAATAGTCATAAAAATAATTTTTCTTAGTATTAATATTGGTATTGTTATAATTGTAATTCTTGTTATTTCTAGGATGCCCTGTCGCACGCCGACGTCGAAGGATCTAAGATCATTATTTCTTCAGATTATTTTACACCCTACGTCGAAACTCTTTACGAATTTTTCCACGGCGCTGGACAGGCCAAGATCATATTTAAAAATTAATCGTTTTTTCAGTGTAACTTCAAAAAAAAAAAAAATGTATCACGATTCAGTTAAAACGATTCAATACAATTAAATAAATTAAATTGGGTAAGCGCGTTTGTTAAGCGTCGTATTTTGCATCGTGACACTGCTGTCCCCCACGAGGAGAGCCATGCCGATAGCGAGCCACCGGTCATCCTGACGCTCGATCGTTTTTATTTATATTATTTATTTACATATCTACATTATTTACATTATTTATTTGCATATCTACATTATTTACATTATTTATTTGCATATCTACATTATTTACATTATTTATTTACATTTTATCTACACATAATCGATGATCGCGAACTTTATAACAAAATTATAAGTAATTTATCAATAAATAAAAACTTTTTTTTTATTTTCTGGTTTCCTTCAGGGCATTGGAGTCCTTCAGGGCATTTAAAAAATATTAATGATTGGCTTAGGTAACTTTTGTGGCGAGGAGAAACCTTCAGGACGTTATCGTCCTGATCGAATCCAAATCGAATAAACGCTCGGCACAGGTGGCTTCATTTATTTCCCAAAAATTATTTCAGAAATAAAAACCATGAAACGGAAGCAATGTTTCGATCTCAGGTGATATTGTGATAAAAGAATTGTTAATTGTTGGGTTTGTCGTGGTTTTCGTTTCATGACTCCTTACAATATATTTTTTTAATTGTACATTTCTATTATCAATGAAGACATGTTTAATTATCCTCTAGGACAATAAAAATGAAAATTTGCATTTAGATAGATAGATAGATTTATTATGCATATACAAGAATACTGGGATTCATAATGCAGCGGGTTCCTTAAGTACAAAAATTAAATCATAAAAAACAACTTAAAAATAACAGAACTGAATTATAAAGGCACGATAGATCTTAAAAATAACATCAGGTGCTCACCAGGTGAAAGTGGTGTAGTTACTGAGAGCTTACGCCTAATATGCTAACAAAGAGGCTCTGAGTTTAAGACAGTTGGCAAAAAAGTAGGAAATCGCCTTTGTGCAATCGCAGTCGTTGCTATCGAGTAACAGTCTGAGGTTTTCTACTTGGTTAAAGCCTGCAGTAAAACGAGGCTCGAGAAATGCTATTCTGAACGGGGTGTAAATAGGACAGTGCAGTAATATATGGTCGAGAGTTTCGCGTTCGTTGGATTGGCAAAGTAAACAAGTCTGAGAGGGATCGTAGCGATGAACAATCTTGTTGACGATGAGTCTTCGGGAGTGATTGGTCGCAATTCTAACCTGCATTTTAACCCTAGAGAAACTGATGGCGCACCGCTCCGGGTAAAAATTAGTAAATTTATCTGTGAGGTTTCTGGTTAACTGAAACTGGTAGCAGTTGGACGACGCGAATTTTCTCAGATCGGCAGCTTTCAGTTGATGTGCGAAAGTCCGGATAACAGCCTCTTTACGAGAGGACCAGTACTCGCTGCTTAGATTCTCCCAGAGATTCTCATCGTTCGCACTCCCTAACGCCTGTTTAAATTGAACTACCCAATTGTATTCAGCTTGCGGGCTCCATGCGGCTAGCTCGACCTGTCGTAAGAAACATTTCTTAGGCAGGCGTGAATCTTCCATTTTCAATATTTTGATCACCCATCCGTACGCTTGCACAATGATGTCGAGGGCCACGCCGTTGATACCTAACTCTAACCGTAATGCGCAGCCCGGGGTGCTCTTTGGGAGATGAAACAACCGCTTGAAAAAGTCCAACTGCGCTTTTTCAAGAACATGTGTGTAACGGAGGCCCCAAATTGGGGAGGTGTACAACAGCGTGGAGGCGACGACAGCATTGAAGAGCTTTACTATGGCGTCCCAGGAGTCAGCCTTAGCAGACGACAAGATTGATAGAGCGGACGATGTGGCAACTTTGGCTTTATTCACTGCTGCAGTCGCGGGAACGAGTCCCAGCGACGAAGTAGAGCAGGTGACACCTAGGTAGGTGTACCTGTTGACTACCTCGACCCTGTCCCCTTTATACGTGAAATTTGTAGAATCGCTACTTAGCCTACCACCTGGTCGGAACACCATAATTTGCGTTTTCTTTGTATTTACCGTGAGTCCGTTCTCATCACAGTAGCTCTCCAAAAGTAACAGCTTTCGTCTGAGATCGACTGGGGAATACGCGCAAATTGCCAAGTCGTCCGCGTACAGCAACATTAATAGGTCGGTCATACTATTTAAGTCTATACCTCTCATATTTCTCGCACGGAAGAAAGCAATCATGTCCGAGATGTACAGCACAAAGAGTAACGGACTTAAAACTTCTCCTTGGAGGACTCCTTCACTGACGTCGGCGGGATTCGAAAGACCAGCGCAAGTTCTGATTTGGAGCGACGCAAAATCATACAGGTTCTTCAAAATGCGAATAATCTTTGAGCTGATGCCAAACAAATGCAGTTTTTCCCAAAGTTTCGATTGTGGTACAGAGTCGAATGCTCTTCTGAAATCTACGAAAAGAACGTACGATTTACCACCGCTTTGTCTCAACCGAAGATGAATCGCTGAATACAAGGAAAATAAATTGTCCCAGACGCCCCTGCCCTTTCTGAACCCCGCCTGCTCCTCTGGTATTAAGTCTGCAACATTCGCCCATTCCGCTAAACGATCGTGGATAATTTGAGTAAATAACTTAGTGATCGCATTCACTAGGGCAATTCCTCGATAGTTCAGCGGGTCCGTCGCGCAGCCTTTTTTGTGTAGCATGAATAGTGTGACCTTAGACCACTGTTTCGGTAGCGTTTCAGAGTCGAGAATTTTGTTAAACAGACCATGTAAGTAATGAAACCACTCCGGGGTTAATTCTTTGTAAAAATCACTCGTTATCGCATCGACTCCTGGAGCTTTCCCCGCTTTGGCTTTTGAAATGCACTTTTGGAGCTCGTCAAGCGAAATGTAGCCATCTAAACACGGAACGAAATTGCCATTAAACTTACATAATTCTTCTCGTCTAACCGGATAGGTTGTTCGCAGGAACTCATTCCAAGTCTCGAGAGAGGGGGTTTGAGCTTGAGTCGGTCTCGGTTTACAGCTTTTAACCGCACTCCAAAATGCTTTGGGATTTTTTACATCAGCAAAGGAGTCCGCCTTACTACGGTTGAACGCTTCTTTTTTTTGGTTTAAAATGAATTTGTACTCTTTTTTTGCCTGCTGATGGATGATAATGACATCTCTATTATACTTCGAGTCTCTCACTACCTTTAACAGTTCAATTAAATTTCTTCTAAGACTGTTACAATCCTTATCGAACCATGGTTTGTTGCACCATTGTGAGCGAGCTCTGGTTGTTGAACTGATCATCATACAGTTGCCCGCGGCCTCGGTAATAGCCAATCTTAAGTTGTCGTATAGCTCGTCGACTGTAGAATCGGAAAAATTTATGAAAATGCGCGGAGACTTTGCAAGATTTTCGTGGAAGAGCGCCCTACCTTCTGGCTGCCATTTCAAACGAATTTGCGACTCGCGCGTCGTAACGGTATTCTGATTTTCGTCGTTTACATCGAAGTCCGTAAACAGTTCGAGAACAACCGGGAAATGATCGGAGCCCGCCAGATCTACGCCGATTTTTAAGTCCTTCACGTACTCGAGTTTTGAAGCTATGACCCACACCAAGTCGATGGTACTTGAGCCTCGGGAACTGGAATAAGTGAAGTGAGCTGGTCTGTCGCTAATAGTGCGTCCGTTTAGTAAAACAAAGCCATTCTCTGTCATAAACTCGAGGAGGCGCGGGCCCCGGTCGTTTACAAGGTTGTCCGTCGATTCACGTGACGCGTAGAGGTAAGTCGAGTCAAAGATTTCCGGGTCGAAACTGTCGGTGACGTCAACACGTGCGTTGAAGTCCCCTCCTAAGATAATGATGTCATCCGGAAATCTATTCAAAATATCATCCAAAATCGGGTGAAATAATTCGAGCAAAACATTTAAGTTGAGTGCCGGGCTAAAATAAAACGAGGCGATTATCGCAAACCATGATCCGCTGGAGATTCTTAAGATACACCACCAATGAGAGATATCAATTATTGTCGGGCTGAATTTATTGCTTACAATACTTAATAGGCCGCCACTAGCTCTACCCAATTGACTTTCCCTTGTGGCGAGGGCCCACGCCGTGAAATAATTACGCAAGTAAGTTGGCAGCGATTCTACATTTTTTCTCTCGCACCAAGTTTCTACGAAGCAGCCCAGGTCAAAGCTATGGCGCATATCGTTGTAGCACAGGTTAAGTAGGCCTTGTGAGTTCCAAAAGAGAATTTTCACCGCAGATTTCACTAGTTTTTTGGGGCAGGCCGATGGTTGAAAGCCGGAGCAGCTGAGGCTGCACGCTCACGACGCTCCTCGAAGCAATGTTTTGTGCGATCCCAAAAGAGCCACTGGCCGTCGACTCTTAGCTTACTGTAGCCGATTTTTACTGTTTTCCCCTGGTCACGAAGTTCCTTGGCTTTAGATTTGACTGCTTTGAAGACCTCTTGCTCGGCTGAGGAAAGCTCGTGCTCGATGAATACTTTCCGTTGTCCCAATTTGGCTTTTTGTTTCATAATATCATCTTTGATGGCACGACAGTTGAGTTTAACGATGAGAATTTTCACGTTGTTGAAATATCTGTCGATTTCCCGCACGTCACCGACCACGTTGATTAGATCGAATTCTTCGTGTATGAAATTATCCACTGCTTCAGGTGCCGAGAGGGCGCCGCGATCTAAGCCCTTGATGACTATGTTGTTGCTGATGAGGGCTTTTTCCTGCGCTTCCATTCTTCTTTGTAGCTTGGCTATTTCCCCGGAAGGGACCTCGGAAGCTGAACCACGACGGGACTCCAAACGAGAGACCCTCTCATTTAAGGCCGCAATTTCAGCACGCGGGTTGACCTCTTCGAGTTTAGCCTCGACAGCGGAAAACCTTTCGTTAAATTTCTGCTCCAACGCCTTCAGTGTGGTTTCGTAGCGCAGACAAGTTTTTTGCACCTCTGCTCGAATCTCTTCTTTCACACTCACGAATTGTTTGTTGTTGGCTGCGTTTGATTCATTGAGTTTTATCTCAATTTTTTGCAAGCTGACTTGGCTTTCTACTCTCATGGCATTGAGTTGTTCCATTATAGCCTTCATTAGATCGGCTTGATCTGGGCCCCGCAGTTGCTGGGTGTGGTTAGCTGCAAAACTTCCCTCGGGTTGCAAATTGGATCCAATGTTGTCATTTGCCACTGTCGGCAAGTCCGGTTCCTTCAGTAACGTGGCCGGGGGAGTGTCGTGAGAGGGCTGTTTTTCCGGAGAGTGTCTCGTTAAGTTGCTCCTTTTGAAAGGTGAGTCGTCGACGGGTTTCTCTACTGCACCCCATTCCATCTCAAGTCTTTTCCTTTTGAAGATATCCCTTATATTGCCTTCAGAGCCACTTCTGCCCCTAGAATTCAGGGAATCCAGCGTTGATGGACGACCCGGTTTCTTCTTAGCCACTGAATTACCGGCCAGCGGGGTGGAGAACACTTCATGCGAATTGCTCTGTGATGATAAATCGACAAGAGGGGTGTCGGTTGTAACAGCAGTCGGCAAGGTAGAGCCGATACCAGTGGTAATCCCCGTAGTTTGGAGGATCAACTCAGTAGCGTCAATATTGGAGTCGATGACGACAGCACTGGTGCCACCTTGCTGGGCCTGGGCCGAACCGCTAGGGCCGAGGGAACCGCCGATGCGCAGATCTTTGTCGGGCATGATATGCGAGAAAAGTTAACCTCAACACAGAATGAAACCACTTTTAAGGCAATAAACAATCACAGCCGGGTATAAAAAAATGTGTTCAAATCACTTAACGCGTTCTCCTGGGCGTAGGCCCTCTCTGGACAGCCCGCAAGTCGAGGACCGACACTGGATCCCCGGTTGCCGTGGAAAAATCGAGGAGACACAACAACACACGTCACGTCGCTACTTAGCTCAGAAGAGAACCTCGAAAATTTGCATTTAAAAAAAATGTTATTTCTTATCTAGATTTTATATAGCTTTTTTTTTCTATGAATGGTCGTGATATACCCTATATTTCCTACATTAACACTGAGTATTCAAAATCAAAATTTATATTGACTACTTTCATCTTAACATTTATTACAGAATAGCGATGCAATATATTTAATGTCTTGATTACATATGGATGGAATAAAAGGCGCAAACGGTAAAAGGCCGATCATGTAACTCCATTCAGGATATCGTTCGTTCAATAATCAATCCAATATCTGTCGTTATCTATCACCGCCTGCATTCTCCTGGGCATTGACGCCACGAGCGACTCTGTCAGTTCTGGTCGTGTCTGTAGATCTGCCCAAACTTGATTCACGTGTGCAACCAGTGAATCTCGGTTGCGATCTTGGCCGGACACCCAGTTCTTTACCATGATACCTGTAATATTTGTATACATTTTTGTAAATATTGTTTTTATTTTTAAATAAATCATTGAATTGATCCAAAACATACTCCACAGATTCTCAATAGGATTCAAGTCCGGCGACTTGCTCGGCCAATCTATCAGTATGATTTCTGGATGTTGTCCAAACCATTCCCTCGTCACGCATGCCGTGTGCACGGCGCTATTGTCCTGCATGAACATTATTTGCGGATACTGCTCGGCGGGGAATCTTTCTCTGGCGCACGGGAGCATCACAGTCTCGAGTATGTGGACGTAGTGTACCGCGTTCATTCGTGCCGCAATTTCCCGGAGAGCCATCGCCCCACCGTAGGACATACATCCCCAAAACCCAGCAGTGATGCGGCCGGACCACTGCTTCTCAACGACGTATCTCGGCTGCAGTTTGAATTGTCTGCCCCGTGGCCGATACACGTGACGGCAGCCGTCGTCAGCGGAGTTGAACGTCTTTAAAAATATTGTTGCACAGATAATTGTCTATTTAGAACCTTCTGAAAGTTTATAAAGTACTTTAGAATGCAATAGTACATTAAGTTACAAGGGAGGGAAATGCAACTTTTCACCGAGTGTGAAGTTTGATGCCCGAGCGAAGCGAGGGCAGAAATTCACACGAGGTGAAAAGTTGCATCCCTCCCATGTAACGTACTATACTTTTCTCCCGATTTCGCTAAAAAATAACCACATTTCGTGTGTGCAACGAGGGCGGAAAAAAGCTCATTTTTGACAAATGGCGATACGCATGCGTAGTACGGTTTTCATTACTCCCGCGCGGGCAGGAATGAGCTTATTACTCCTTAGGGAGGTAATGAAAGCGGACTGCGCATGCGTACGTCATCTGTCAAAAATCAGCGATTTTCCTCCCGCGTTGCGGACACGAAATGGGGTTATTTTAGCGGAGTCGGGAGAAAATACCTTTTCATCTGAAAAGATCACCGGCATCCACTGTGGCATCGTCCAATCTAAGTGCTCGCGGGCAAACTGCAATCGCCGATCGCGGTGTGCCTCCGTTAGCGGTGTCTTTTTCTGTGGCCTGTGTGCTAAGACACCCACTTCTTTCAAGCGGCGCCGGGCAGTGCTCACCGAAACCGGCACATCGGTATGTGCGACCGCATCGACGATGGTCGTGTGAGGGTGTTCTTCCACGTACTGGAGTAACTCGACGTCTTGTTCCGCTGTCGTTTTCTGCGGCCCTCTATTATTTTTTCGATGATCACATAAGGCATTGTAGCCATCTTCCTCGAATTTGTCGATCCACAGTCTCACAGTTTTAATGTTGCACCCAATTTGTTCGCTAATGGCGTTAGGGGCGACACCAGCCAAATGAAACCCGATTATCGTTCCGCGAGTCGAAGGCGCGTAGTTTGCAAACACACTCGGTCTCTCCGGCAAAGCTGCCATTATTACGGACAAAACGAAAATTCGCTGCACTTATTTCTCTAGCTGCGCTGAATGTCATACGGACATCTATAAACAAAAACAGCACCTTTATCTTTATTTTTTATCGTCTCACTTCACGAGAGAGTAGACCAAATGACTGTTGATGACGACTCGGTGCATCGGCCAGCTGATCATTATTCATTGTAACAGTATCATCTTCAATTATTCAATAATTAGAAAGAAATAAATAACGATTAGAAAATTTCATTGAACGAATGTCTATGAAAAATGTTTACTAGCAAAGTTTCCAGTCAAAATGTTGACCTCGTCACAGAGCGCCAGGATTAATCGTCGATCAAGCTCTCTCCAGTCAAGACGAAGAAATTTAAGAAATTATAATGAAAAAAAAGAAAAATTATAATAGTAAGTAACGTCATTATAATGATTGCAATTGGAGTGAAAGGAGCTCGGAAGACTGTATGAAAGCGAGAAATTGGACTGAATAAAAAAGCGATGCAAAGTAATTTTGTGGAATAATTGCGTTGAATAAACCGGGGGTCAAATATAGTTTTATTTTGGGAGAACAAGGCAGACATGTGACCGACATCGGAGTATTGCAAATACTCCCAAATAATTTTTGGGAAATAATCGGTTTAAAAAAAAACTCCTCGAGGTTTCTCCTCGAAATGACACTCGCCCGAGTCGAGCGTTAAGTTAGATTTGAAAATGTCCTGGAGAATTCTCCTCGCCAGAAAATTTGCCTGAGTCAAGCTTTAATCTTTTAAATATCCTGGCGGACGTCCCTCGCCAGAACATTCACCCGATTCGAGTGCAAATTATTTTGTGCAAATGCCCTTGAGGACTTTTTTCGCCAGAACCTCGGTCCGAGCACTTATTTATGTTATCAATGTCCTCAAGGACATTGACAAGGAATAAAATCTGGCCTTACGTGCTATTCAAAAAGTTTGAGCTGCACTGGTAACCGTAATCCTTTTTTGAGTACATTTGTTCGAAGCACAAATCTTTTCAGTACATTTGTTCGAAGCAAAAAGTTTTTCAGTACATTTGTCAAACAAATGTAAAAAGGAATCAAATCTGGGGTTACGTACAATTCCAAAAGTGTGAGCTGCGCTTGTAACCGTAATCCTTTTTTCAGTACATTTGTTCGACAAATGTATTGAAAAGATTTGTGACTCGAACAAATGTACTGAAAAAAGGATTACGGTTACAAGCGCAGCTCAAACTTTTGGAATTGTACGTTACCCCAGATTTTATTCCTTTTTACATTTGTTTGACAAATGTACTGAAAGGATTTGTGCTTCGAACAAATGTACTCAAAAAAGGAATACGGTTACCAGTGCAGCTCAAACTTTTTGAATAGCACGTAAGGCCAGATTTTATTCCTTGTTGATTCATCGGTAGACCATGCATATTTCCAGTTTAACTAAAAGCTGCGTCAAGAAAGTTTACTTTGCAGTTTTTTGTGAAAAAATAAAGTTTGAGCGACACTAAATCTGAAGAAAAATGTACTTACACTTTTTTCTGCGTGTCCGTATAGGTCCGATAATTCGAAGCCATGGATCCGAGCTCTAAGAATGTTTGACTGCAAAAAAAACATTTCATAAATAACCTAAAATGTAATAAATCCTAGAATTAAATGATACTTACACTTGTGAATTCTCCGACGTATCCTTCTCGATGCCGTATTCTCGAATAACATCGACGAGAAATTGGCGGTTTGTGCGTATAAAACTTTTAAGGTAATTTATACGCTTACGCTGCGGCGGGTTGTTATACACTTCGGCGGCCACCTTCCGAAGGTTTGCCGCCGACAGCACGCTATTATTTTTCAAGTCGGGCAACACCCCGACGAGTGCTACTAGTAACCGGCCGAGGATTTCTGGCAATTTAAAAATATTTTTATCGTAATTAATATTAAAAGTGGAAATCCACGGCTGTCTGTCCTCCTACATTGTTATCACGGTACTGAGCTAACTACGAATAAAATTGCCGTCTGCTCTAGTTTTCCTCTACGTTTTCAATCTAGGTGGCAGTGCAACTCGCCGGAAACATGAATTCTTGTCTGCTTCGTGTTTCCGTCAAACGGCGCTGAAATGATATTTTATTCAAAATATAATTTCAGCGCAGTTTGCGTAAAGACGATAAACACAAATTCATGTTTCCGGCGAGTAGCACTGTCACCTGAATTGAAAACGAAGGGGAAAACTAGGGCAGAAGGCAATTTCATTCGTAGTTCGTTCAGTATCGTGATAACAATGGAGGACAGACAGCCGTGCATTTCCACTTTTAATATCCATTGTGATACAAATATTTTTCAATCGCCAGAAATCCTCGGCCGGTTATTTTCTCGGTTATTTTCTCGGCCGGCTGTTTGTAGCGCTCGTCGGGGTGTTGGACGATCTGAAAAATAACAGCGTGATGTCGGCGGATGTGATGTCAAAGCCAATTTTTCCTCGAGCAGGGTATGTTCTCCCCTTCCTAATGCGACCTCGAGTAGCCCCGTAGCTCTCAAATTGACCGAGATATGAATTTTCGAACACGACGATGGATTTCGGTCATTTACGAACGAAAAAATGAGAAAAAAGCGAATCACAATGCTCGATTCGGGCGAGTGTCCTGACGAGGAGACTTCTCCAGGACATTTTCGAAAAAGACCCAGCGCTCGACTCGGGCGAGTGTCCTTTCGAGGAGAAACCTCGCGGAGATTAAAAAAAACGATTATTTCCCAAAAATTATTTGGGAAATAATTACCATGAAACGGATGCGATTTTTCGATCACATTTGACGTTGTCGTGAAACAGTGATCGAATTTGTAGTGGTGATCGTCCCACGACGTCTAAGAAAATAAAAAAAGTGTTATCCCAATGTCCTTGAGGACATTGGGATTAATGCTTGGCTCACGCAAATTTTCTGGCTAGGAGACTTCTCCAGGACATTTTCGAAAAAGACCCAGCGCTCGACTCGGGCGAGTGTCCTTTCGAGGAGAAACCTCGCGGAGATTAAAAAAAACGATTATTTCCCAAAAATGATTTGGGAAATAATTACCATGAAACGGATGCGATTTTTCGATCACATTTGACGTTGTCGTGAAACAGTGATCGAATTTGTAGTGGTGATCGTCCCACGACGTCTAAGAAAATAAAAAAAAGTGTTATCCCAATGTCCTTGAGGACATTGGGATTAATGCTTGGCTCACGCAAATTTTCTGGCTAGGAGACTTCTCCAGGACATTTTCGAAAAAGACCCAGCGCTCGACTCGGGCGAGTGTCCTTTCGAGGAGAAAACTCGAGGAGTTTTTTTTTAAAACGATTATTTCCCAAAAATTATTTGGGAAATAAAAACCAGAGAAGGGATGCAATGCTTCGATTATATTTGATGTTGTTATAAACGAACTGTTAGGTTTGTCGTGGTTTTCGTTTCATGACTTCTAAACAAATAAAAAAAATAAAAAATAAATATGTATTTTTTTAAATTAAAGCCCACCGCATTAGGAGCATTTCAGGATCGTTGGAAACGACGAACAGCCGGACAAAACCATAATTAGGCTGCACGGAAAAAAATATTACCTTTTTTTAATCTGCAAAACATGAAACTATGCGGCTATTTGTCCTCAGTGTGGTAACATAACCCGCCTAACATCGCCGCGCCGGAACGACGACTGAATGGGTTATGTCATCTCAGCCGTTGACATGACCGATCAACGTGAAACTCGTGCGAACTTCGCCAAACTTCGACAAACGACAGTAGCACACACACACGGATAAGCCGAGAACTGTCAAGTCCAGGCATTCATGAATAGCAGTGTACAATGTACGTGAACCCGAAAATAGAGAGGCAAATCAGCCCGAGGCCGCTCCCGGCTATACTCCCCCAACGTTTCAAACTTTTTCTGAAAATTGTTTGCCTCCACAGTATAACCCTTACTTTACGAAAAACCAATTGACACAACCATTATCCTTCGTCTGGGCAACGGGAATGCCCAATGCGGTTCCACACACTATCACCACCGCGCCGTCAACCGAAAAACGCAAGACAAGGAACACGAAAATCACGGACCCCAGTACTGCAGCTAACACGGGAGAAAGCAGTAAAATGTACCCAGATTTGAGACATGACTCACCCACCCCACCCGACCTTAACAGAGACAGAAAACAACCTAACATTCCTTGAAGAAAAAGAGGGAAACGATCACTGAGCCAGAAGAAAAAATTATTAGAAAAAAAATTTTAAAAGAAAAAAAAAAAGATTCAAAAATTAAAAAAAAAAAAAATGTGTTCTAAGTCACAATTAATCTGAAAAAAAATGAAAAAAAACGATACTCGGAATAACAAATAATTATATTGGATTTAACAATGAAAATACAAAAAAATGTATGGTTACAATCGCTTATGTTAATGTCGTAGATAAGATTAGTTCACTAAAAACGCTTGCTGCTTCATTTTATCTGTAATTGTAGAATTAATTCAAGAATTTTAATTATAGAGCGATGATCTTCATGGTGCACACGGAAAATTGTGGAGAACGATGCACCAATAGTAGAATAACAAATTATAAATGAATCTATACAATCTGAGGCCTGCAACATGTCCCCGCGCGAAGGAAGGAAGCGCCCCTCACCCACCGAGAGTCACCGTAATAAACCTACGAAAAGATCACGATCAGATGTTCCCCCATCAAATAGAGTACTCCGAAGTCACAAAGGAACGGGTTTAATGGCCACTGTGAAGGCGTCATCAAATCACCACGATCACGAAAACCCGGAGAAAATCCCGGACCCTCAACCCTCTACGAAGGAATCATGAGAGGTTCCAGCACCGGAAGAGGCCTCGCAGTCTCCCATTAAACCCACTATAGACGCACCACCACTGCCTTGCCTGAGCGGAGAGGAAGTCGCCGAAATATTGAATAATCTTTATTCAAAAACGAAGGAAATATTGAGTGCACTCGGAGACGTACCGGCCGCAACGAATGTCACAAACCAAGGTTCAGGTTACACCTCACCAAACGAAGGACCAAGTACCCTAAACAAAACCGCCACCTTCGTGACGAATGATGATTTCGAACTTGCACATTTACGCATAACCTACCTTAACTCCGTCTACGACGAAAAAAGGTACTGAACAATATTTCCACCCCAGGTGGGTAAGACCGTACGTATCACCAACAATCTCGTGAGTAATAGTATATTGTTCAACAAGGGTCGAAAGTTGGCAATTGCGGCGAGTGTGAGGTTTGCTGCCCGAGCGAAGCGAGGGCTGCAATCACACGAGTCGCAAGCTCATCCCCAGGCTACTCAGATATTCATGCAGCATCTCCACCTGCCGCTGCGCCTCCGCCCTGCTCCCGCTCAGCAGCACCATATCATCCGCTAGTGCGAGCACCGAGAGGCGCTCGCCGCCCACAGCTATGCCCGCGGTCTCATTCTGGAGTCTCTGTATAATGGGCTCAATTGCGAAATTAAAGAGAAGGGGCGATAGCGGATCCCCCTGTTTTACTCCCCTAAGTAGCTCGATGTCCACTACTTCGCCGTTTGTAGCCTTTATTCTGGTCCTGCAACCATCATACATCCGCTCGACCAGCTGGACGATCCGCTCAGGGGTACCCTTCCTCCTCAGACCTCCAGTAACCATCGCGTGTGGCACAGTGTCAAACGCTTTGGCGATGTCCAGAATCGTCACGATGCCTCCACTCACCCCCTTCATGTGAGCCAGGGCTTCCTTCAAGAGGTGCACATTCTGCTTGCATCCATCGGCCGACGTGAAGCCCTTCTGCCTCTCGTTCTGCATGGTCAGGCCTCTGACTCTTCCGTCCATTATCGCGGAGAAGATGCGACCCAACATGGAGCCGATCGTAATTGGCCTCCAGTTGCGCACGTCCCCACCATCCTTCCCGTTCTTCGGAATTAGAGTTGTCCTATTCATTTTCCAAGCTAGGGGGTAAACTCCCGATAGCAGGACCATGTTAAACAACTTGGCCAGAAGTATCGGGAGGCCCGACCGTTGGAGGTGCGACTTCTTAATGCCATCCGGGCCCGCCGCCGATGCTGACTCGACCCTCTTGATCCGCTCCACGACCTCCTGCGGCATAATGGATCTGCAAACCGCTATACTCTGCGGGGCTGAGGGCCTACACTCGTATGTCGTCGGAATCCGAGTGCCCCACAACTCGTCGTACAACTGCTTGTCATCACCCGCTGGGAGCCCCTCTTGGCGAAATTCCATAAAATCGAAGACCCCGCTGACCGCTGCATCAGCGAGTCTCTTTGGGCAGTTAACAAACAACTCCTGTCACCGAGCGTACCCGAACCGCTTACGCTGCTGGTGGTTCGGGGGCCTACCAGCTCTGCCTCTACGCCGTCTGAGACCCTGCCCCCCACGGGTGGGTTGAGCGTCGCCTGCAAGGAGTGTCGGAACGAGTCCCTGCATGAGAAACGCGTACAAACTGTCAGCCAACGCCCCTGGGCTCCGCCCATCTTCATCCCAGATCTCGTCCAGCTGTCGCAACAGCCCCTGTATGTCGTCCTCGGTCCTGACCGTCAGCGACCTTATGTGCGAGTCCATCCTCTCCTCCCACTCGCTCTCCTCCGCTCGTAATCCCCGCGAATCGGGGCTGACATCCGGGATATGCGTCCCAACCACGTCCAGAAATAGACCCTCGCTGCCCGAAGAGTCACCCTCGTCTACCTCGCCGGCGACGTTGCCTAGGGACCCTCCCATCCACGACGCGTCTGCCAGCTCAGCACGGTGGCCCGTTCGGACTGCTCTCCGTTCCACATCTTCCTCGCTCCCCTCGTGGCCTGCAAACTCCACGCTATCCTCGTATTCTTCGCTCGACGAGGACCCTCTACCATCGTCATTCCCTGCCCGACTCTGCCCATCAGGCTCAGGGACTGCCCCGTCGTCTCCACCCCCCATCGCGCCTATGCCAGCAGGACCAGGTTCAGCCGCGCCGGCATGCAGATCACCACCATCTACAGGAAGGGGACCGGCGACCTCGCCAGGTTCCCTGCGCAGTGTGCGCCTCTTGTCACTGATCTGCTTGCACGTTTTCGTAGGCAGATATTCCTGGATGGCCACATTCGGCCGAGCCAAGTGCCGGAACCGCCGGTCGAGTTCAATAAGGAGCTCTGTCTCCTCCTGCGTCCACACGCGCGCGACTCTCCCAGCTCTATCGCGCGGCCGGTTCGCTTCCGCAGTACGTGCATCATTGCGCGCGGCCGGGTGCACCCAACGTTCATGGGTGGACAATCCCTTCTTCCAGTCGAACGACAGAGGGCAGTGGGCACACTGGAAAGCACCCGGCCGCCGCTCTTGCGGCCCTGGACACTTAGGCCTGTGGGTGCTCCAACTCAAGAACGACGGGCACGGGCGCCCGCAGGCACTACACCTTAACGTGAGTGTGACCCCCCTGTGCTCGTCGCCGTAGTGCCTTACTAGATCTCGCAAGTTGAGGAAAGCCTGCGCACGGCCCCGGGCCTCGCACTTCACACACATCGTGAGCTCGCACACGAGGGGGACCACTACCTCCACCTTTAACTCCCTATCCACTTCCAAATCATTGTCCACTTCGTTGCCAGTTCCGGGGGTCGGAGAGCCCCCAACACCGATCCTGCGAGTAAACCCGCCATGGGCGACTCTGGGTCAGAGCCACCCGCGTCCGAGGCTCCACTTCTAGAGTCCGCCATTTGAGTAAAAAAAAGTTTGTTTGTGGCGCTGACCGTGACCCGTACTTTCAGAGGCAACGACAGCTATCGCCATTTGGCGGGCTCCCGGTCTCCGACTCCGGGACCCAGGCGTGGATACAATCCAGATGTTCTCCACCCTTCGAGAGCCAAGCTCCCCACCGCGCATCAACCGTCTTTGCCCAACACGCGCACTTCCAAGGTCAATGCCCCGTCCCACAAAACTTCCCACTCAGCAGCGGATTCGCTAGCGGAGCATACCCCCCAACCCTCAACAGCGCGCCCGAAACCGGCAGCGACAGAGCCGGATGCAGCCCGAGCCGTTCCCAGCCCGGTCCCGACCCGGCCCCGACACAGCCAGCCCCCCGCGCATCCCTGTACCCCCCCAAAGCTTCCCCCCCATGGCTCCGTGCCGAAACGGATTCACGGCAGACCCAACCTCCTCCCTCCCGCCGAGGCGACCCATCCGCCTAGGCCGGAGAAAAGGCGACCTGGGAACGCGCCGTGCTTCACGCCCGACACGAGACCCTGCCATTGCGTACTAGTTAGCCAAACGAGCGAGAGACACCCTCGCCCGTCCGTTACCGACTCTCGCGTGGATAGAATCTGGACGCCGTACGTTGGCCTTAAGAGAGTCATAGTTACTCCCGCCGTTTACCCGCGCTTGCTTGGATTTCTTCACGTTGACATTCAGAGCACTGGGCAGAAATCACATTGCGTCAACACCCGCGAGGGCCATCGCAATGCTTTGTTTTAATTAGACAGTCGGATTCCCCTAGTCCGTGCCAGTTCTGAGCTGAGCGTTGAATGGCGGCCGAAGAGGACGACCAAGACGGCGAACCGTCGAGGAAGCCTCGCAGCAAGGAAGACCCGCGGGAGGCCAAGGCACGGGACAGAGCTCGGATCTGCAACGGAAACCCCCGTGAAGAGACTTCCATCGTTCACCTCGCCCAGGCCCGGCACGTTAGCCAAACCCGCTTCCCTAACAAGCCCGACGCGCCCCGCTCCTCAGAGCCAATCCTTATTCCGAAGTTACGGATCCAATTTGCCGACTTCCCTTACCTACATTAGTCTATCGACTAGAGGCTCTTTACCTTGGAGACCTGCTGCGGATATGGGTACGAACCGGCGCGACACCTCCACGTGGCCCTCTCCTGGATTTTCAAGGTCCGAGGGGAAGATCCGGACATCGCCGCAACTGCGGTGCTCTTCGCGTTCCAAACCCTATCTCCCTGCTAGAGGTTTCCAGGGAACTCGAACGCTTATGCAGAAAAGAAAACTCTTCCCGGATCTCCCGACGGCGTCTCCAGGTCATTTTGGGTTACCCCGACGAACTCTCTTGCGAGGGCCCGAATTGTATACGGTTCCGCTGCCGGGTTCCGGAATAGGAACCGGATTCCCTTTCGCCCGACGGGTGTGACACGTAATTTAGATTTATTACATTCTGTGACTCAAACACCGTCATCAACATAGGATTTCTCCTAGGGCTTAGGATCGACTGACTCGTATGCAACGGCTGTTCACACGAAACCCTTTTCCACGTCAGTCCTCCAGGGCCTCGCTGGAGTATTTGCTACTACCACCAAGATCTGCACCGACGGCGGCTCCAGGCAGGCTCACGCCCAGACCCTTCTGCGCACACCGCCGCGACCCTCCTACTCGTCAGGGCTTCATGACGGAAAATAAATTCTCCGCCTCACTTGCCACTGACGGCAGAGTATAGGCGCGACGCTTCAGCGCCATCCATTTTCAGGGCTAGTTGCATCGGCAGGTGAGTTGTTACACACTCCTTAGCGGATTCCGACTTCCATGGCCACCGTCCTGCTGTCTTACGCAACCAACGCCGTTCATGGTATGCCATAAGCGTCGACTTAGGCGCCTTAACTCTGCGTTTGGTTCATCCCACAGCGCCAGTTCTGCTTACCAAAATTGGCCCACTTGGCACTCTGATCCGAAATCTCGTGGCTTCACCGTTCAAGCAAGCCAGTGATCTCACCCATTTAAAGTTTGTGAATAGGTTGAGGTCGTTTCGGCCCCAAGGCCTCTAATCATTCGCTTTACCAGATGAGACTCGCATAAGAGCGAGTGCCAACTATCCTGAGGGAAACTTCGGAGGGAACCAGCTACTAGATGGTTCGATTAGTCTTTCGCCCCTATACCCAGTTCCGACGATCGATTTGCACGTCAGAATCGCTACGGACCTCCATCAGGGTTTCCCCTGACTTCGTCCTGACCAGGCATAGTTCACCATCTGTCGGGTCCCAACGTGTACGCTCTGGGTGCGCCTCTTCTCGCAATGAGAACGAGACGCCCCGGGAGTGCGGGACCGCATCGTGACGCGGCCCATCCTCCCTCGGTCGGCGAAGGCCGACCTTCACTTTCATTGCGCCTTTAGGCTTAATAGTTCCCAATGACTCGCGCACATGTAAGACTCCTTGGTCCGTGTTTCAAGACGGGTCCTGAAAGTACCCAAAGCAGTAGCGTCGCTGACCGGTATCATAATTGTTACAGCCAGTCCTAGGACACCGTCAGCCAACAGCTGGCTAGGCCCGATGACGGCATTAGATCCGTACATTCGGGAAATACTTGCCTCGCTTGCGACGGGCCGGACGCAGTTCGAATATTTGCGGCCGGATACCTTGCGAGTACCGCCGGGCAGCCGGTCGGGCAGCCGGGGGTCTGCCTCGCAGAGACACCGTGAGGCATCACACGAGACAGGCGCCCACCCGGGCCGTAGACCGACACCCAACGGGTCGCGACGTCCTACTAGGGGAGAAGTGCACGCCGACGATGCCAGGCAATACAAACGCGCGGACGCGTGCCACGAAACTGAAGTCTCCGGCATCGCGTACCGCGCGCATACCAACACCGCTGACGATGAATCTCCCCATTCGATCTTTTGGGTTTCTCAGGTTTACCCCTGAACGGTTTCACGTACTCTTGAACTCTCTCTTCAAAGTTCTTTTCAACTATCCCTCACGGTACTTGTTCGCTATCGGTCTCGTGGTCGTATTTAGCCTTAGATGGAGTTCACCACCCTCTTAGAGCTGCACTCTCAAGCAACCCGACTCTAAGGAGAGATCCTCCCGAAGCGCGTCCCGGTCACTACGGGCCTGGCACCCTCTACGGGTAATTGGCCCCATTCAAGATGGACTTGGAGTCGAGCATACGCCTCGGGATAAGTGGATCCTCCCGAACACTACATTTCCCAGCGACAGTGCCGCGGGATTCAGTGCTGGGCTCTTTCCAGTTCGCTCGCCGCTACTAAGGAAATCCTGGTTAGTTACTTTTCCTCCGCTTAGTAATATGCTGAAATTCAGCGGGTAGTCTCGCCTGCTCTGAGGTCGTCGATTGTGTTCATTTTTCTGTGAGCATAAGCGTTGGATGTGGATCTCAAGTGCGTATGTCAACGGATGAGAGCCTGGGAGAGAGATCGTTCGACAGTCATCTTACACGCGTGTAAACCGACGCACGCGATACATCTCGTGTCTCGTTCACACAGCTTCACAGTCGCATCTGCCCGTTCAAACTACAAGTAGCCCGGGGACTCGATCCAC
>OZ010630.1:7443021-7477774 GCA_963932165.1 Pimpla rufipes
TGGCCACCCGCTACTCCAACATCCATCTGCGCCAGTCTGACATCCGCTGGGAGAACGCCATGACGTCCACTTCGGGTCGGAACTTCTTTCAGCGGCGGCTCGTCAAGATTAGCTGGCCAATAATGCGTCGCCTCGATCGGCGCGAGTTGGAGGGAGTCGTCCTCCACGAGCTCATCCACGTATATTTGTACCTGTTGTACGGGGACCGCGAGCACAGCTCGTCCTTCAGGGCACATGCGAGGAGGATCAATCGTCTGGGTGGGTATTACTGGGACATCGCGTCCTACCTTGTCGTTCGGCGGTATCGTTGGCGGTGTCGCAGATGTCGGCTGACGATCGCGTTGTCCCGGGATGTCCGACCCTCGCCAAGGCCCTGGCTCGGTCATCATCGCCGTTGCGCCCGACCCGTTTGCGTGCGCTTGGGTGCCCAGGCTCGCGCCACCCCGTGAGTCGCGTCCTCCCGTTGACCTTTCCTTCCTCACTCCTATTCCTATTCCCTTCCTTTGTCCCCTTCCCATGGCGTTCAGAGGGGTCTAGACTCCATGTTCTCACTTCCACGTTCGGGCCTGTCCCACGTGAACGTCGGGCGGGTAGAGCTGTATAGGCTCTACTCGGCTAACGGAAGGAGCTCTCCCCAGCTGATTCAGGGGGCCTTTAGGGTCCACTGATCGGTCCCAGGTGGTCGTTACCCGATTCAGACGTGCCTTGCAGGTTACTGCGTGGTCCCAGGCGATTGGTTCCTAGCCCAGTGTGTAGTCCTCGATGTTGTCGTCCTGAGAGGTCCTAGAGCAAAAACTCTCTCCGGGTCGCCGTTCCCGAGTTATGGGGATCGTAAGCTAATGCCTCCTGGCTAGCCTTTGCTGCTCTGTTGGTGGTCACCGCCGAATCAGGCGTGCCCTGCAGGTTACTGCGAGGTCCCAGGCGATTGGTTCTTGGCCCAGTGTGATTGGTTCTTGCAGTGTGCTTCACCGCCTCCTGTGGACTGCTTCTAGGCCATGGTGGTCATTTGATTCCAACGTGCGAAGTTCAGTTGGGATCCCTGGAGGACTCTTGTGGTAATGCCACACAGTGTAGCGTTCGCCAGACCCAGTTGTCTGAGCACAAGGTTAGATTCGCGGGCCCATATTCCTCTCCAGGATATCGTTACAGCTGCCACCGTGACGTGTTCCCGTGTGACGCCCTCCTCTGCTGCAATGCTTCGCATTAGCGGTTCGTTGTCCCCGTAGTACGTTGTTTTCCTCGCGAAGGCTTCCCCAAGGGGCCTGGTGCCCGAGACGATTTGACAGTCTAATACATTGACCTGTCCTTCCTTCGTTGCGATAAGGTCTGGCTTCCTTAGTCCAGCCGGCGTTCGGAATGATTTTTCCACCGTTACCACATACCCCTTCCTAGTCAACGCTGAGGCGATTGTGCGGACGATTGCATCGTGCCTCTTGATCCTGCCGCCATGTGTTCTGTGGCATTCCTGGATGATATGGGCGGTGGTTTCCGGTACTCGGCATCCGGCCCGACATATACAGTCGCGCTGCTCCCTTCTTGCGCCACGGGAGTTTCTCATCGCGGACGGAAGCGCGTTGATTCGCGTCCTGATGTTTTCCACCCACTCCCTTGCTGGGATTCTGGCATAGTCGTCGCAGAACCACCGTGTGGACAGGTCCGATTTGTGGGCTTCACGAAGTTCGTATCCGTCGACAGATCCATGGAGCTTTCTTGGCCAATCCTTGTTCTTCACCTTTTGGTTAGAACACCACCTACGGACAGCAGCTCCAAACGAGCTGGTTGCTGCTTCACGTGCTTGCGCCAGCGGGGATGTTAGAAGGCCGTTGAGTCGATTCAGTTTCAGCTCTGGGATGGCCGATTCGAGCGAGCAAATGCCAAGGCCCCCCTGTTGTACGGGTGTGTGGAAGAAAGCGACCGTCACGTCATTTGGGAGCCGCAGCCACTGTCGTGTGGCTTTGCGCACCTGTTTGTCGAGTTTTCGGAGTTCTCCGTGAGTCGTTCGACCCAGCACCATTGCGCGGAGCACCCGCGGTAACAAGTATGTGGTGAGGACTCTAAGCCGTTGTTGTGGTTTCAGCGGCGCCGCCTTGACTCGATCCAGCATAACACGGAAATCCACTGGTGAGCTCACCAGGCCTCTACTGTCGAATATCACTCCCAAGTACTTCCACTTATCGATGGCTGACAGCTGGGGTATTCCCAGCCCTCGCACCTTGAATTGTCCCGTCGTTACGACCTTTATCTTTTTATCTTTACCAGAGGGAACCAAAGACAGCGCCGAGCATTTCGCTGGCATCATCTCTAGGCCAAATTGTGCCAGGGTGTTTGCAACCGTGTCCAAGGACCGCTGGAGTCCCTCTCCAGTTTCGACTATCAGGACCAGGTCGTCGGCGAAGGCGAGAGCGTTGATGTTTGCCTCTTCGATCTTCGTACCGATGATGGGTAGCAGGTTCTCCAGTGCCACATCAATCACCATGTTGAACATGAGTGGGGAGAGTGGGTCCCCCTGCCTGACCCCGCGCGCCGCACGTATGGGGTTTGATGACTCGCCTCCTACCTCCAGTACGGTTGTTGATTCCTTGTACATTTTCATCATGTAGTTGACCATCATCTCCGGTAGCTTGTTTTTGCGCATGACAAGTGCTATTGCATTGCGACTGACTGTGTCGAAGGCTTTCCGAACGTCAAGGGTTGCTACGTGCAGCGGCTTCAGTTCGTTTTTCGCCTTGTGTATCAAGGCTGCCAGGATCGCTATGTTTTCGGCTGCTCCATCCGCCTCGATAAATGCGCGCTGCCGTTCGTCCAGAAGGTTGCACCCGGCCACTCGCTTTGCCAGGATTTTGTGAAAGTGCCTCAATACTACAGATGATATAGAGATTGGGCGATAGAGGGCCGGGTCTTGCGTCCCCGCTTTCTTCGGGATGAGCACGGTCCTAGAGTTTCTCCACAGTGGGGGTAGTCTGACACTCAGCATGATGATGTTCATTATCACCGCCTTAAGTTCGTCGGGTATTTCCGACTTCCAGGTGTTTCCCGAGACTCCATCCGGGCCAGGCGACGAGCGTATCGGGGGGTAGCAGGTGCTCACTTCTGTGGAAGTGATCGGCGCCCACACTTCGGTGAGCCTATCTCCGCTGGGTGTCTCCGTGCTTGCAGCGATGCCCTCTGCTTGGGGACTTTCCTCCAGTATACTCCTCCAGTACGGTTCTTGGTCCGCTAGTGGTAGCTGTGATCCATCGTCTGCGTCGCCATCGAGTACTTTCCGTGCTGCCTTTGCTTGATTTTTCCGCCATAATGTCTGCATTGCCTGGTAGTCTCTCCTCCGCTTCTCCTTCCGCGATCCGCTGGTAGTCGCCTGCCGCGGGTTTCGCGGCCTCCTGCTGGTGATCGCACTGGTGAGACAGGCCCTGGCCCAGTCTTCCAGTGCATGCTCGGGGCTGCCGTCCGTCACCGCAAGTTGTATTGCCCTGCGGATGTTTTGGATTCCTGGCGTATTGTCTGGCAGTTCCGTTAGTGCTGTTAGCAGCGATTGCCGTAGCTGTTGGCTGGGGTCCACTTGTTGACCGGTACTACTGCTCTCCTCGGGGGTGCACGGGCTTTCGCTCGCGTTGTCCATCACTTCTTCTGTCTCGTTGCTCTCGGTTCCTCGGGTGTTCAGATCGGTTGGCGCTTGGTCTATCGCCTGTTGTCTGGCCTCTATCGTGGCTCGGACTTCAAGCAGTGTGCTCTTGAATTTTGCTTGCTTCCTCATGCCCTTAATTGCCTCGAGTGACCTTGCGTTACCCAGTTGGTTCCCCAGATACGCGTTGATATTTTTCTTGCCAGGTGGAGCCATGGCCTCCTCCCAAGCGAGCAGGCGTATCTCTTCTTGGGTCCAGCGCGCCTTTGTACGAGATACGTCTATTTCTTCGTTATATTCCGCTCGGTGTGCTTTCTGGCGGTGCACTCCTAGCTGAATCTTGCTGCCGAACGCTTGAGAGCAGTTCGGGCACAAGAATAGCATATCTTGACCGTTCTGTTCCGGTGCATCTTCCGGGTTGGGGGGGTGGGTTCGGGCATGGGGTTGCGGTTGCAGTTGCTCGCTCTGGGATGGCGCAGTGGCACCTTCCCTCCTCCTGGTAACAAGATTTGTATTGTTTCCAGCGAGCTGTGCACCCCGAGGGGGTGCCGGAGCACTAGTGCTCCCAGTTTGACGGTTTCTTTGCCTATCGCGTGTAGCGCGGCCGGGAGGGTGGACGGGATTACGCGGAGGCGCCACGTGTGGCCCCGGCGGGACGTCACTCCCTGCCTCCGCACCCCCACTATGCACCTCGAGTTGCAGACCAGCGGGTGCGTAAGTATTATTATCCGCCATAGTCTATCGCACGGACCCGCTCTTCGATGCGCCACTTGATCGACGGGCACTTCTTGACGTCAGTGGCCGAGTGGCCTATGTCGCCCCGATTATTTTCCCAGCAGTTGAAACACATGGGTGGTTCCTTTGCTTTCCGACACTGGCCTCTCTCATGTGACTCTGCGCAGTGGGAGCAGATTTCCTCGTTCTCACACTCGCTCGATAGGTGACTGAACGCCAGACATCTGTAGCATTGAATTATCCTGATGTGGTCGTCGAAGTTGCATGACAGCCATCCTACGTAAACCCGTCCCTGCTCTACTAGTTTGGCCCGATCCTCCGCTGAGATCTGTACGACCCACGTTGTGAAGCGTCGTTGGCCCGGCTTGTATTGGTACACTGCCTTGAGGTCGTCGATGTTGGCGAGACCGTTACATCGCCCCAGGGTTTCGGTTAGCTCGTTGCCCTTCATGTCCGTGGGCACACCGTGGATCGCGATACGTGGTTTCATCTTCCTGTCGTCCCTTACAATGAGGCCGGCTTCTGTCAGAGTCTTATCATGTCGCAGCTTCTCGAGGTCGACCGATTTGGCGATGATTCGGATTCCGCTATCCGGTAGACGGTTGACTCGCTCCACTCTCAGGTTGAATTTACCCGGGTCGATTGCTTTGATTGCCGCTTTCTTAGTGTCGTCCGAGTTTCGCAGCCGGTTCCTCGCTCCTTCCCTTGGCACAATTATGAAGGTTGTGGACTTTTCCGCGTGTACAGTTGGACCGTTCGGTAGCTGGATTTTCCGACACATGACCTTCTTCCGTCGAACTTCCTGCCAGTCACCGGCGACTGATGCGTACGAGGGTTGGTCAGTCTCCATCGGCCTGGTGTTGATGGCTTCCGTAACTGCTGACTTGACGTTACTCAGGGCTTCCTCGAGACCTGCTTTTTCCGCCTGTTGGTGTAGCGCCATTGCATCCCTCGTGTCCTTGCTCACAGCCTCCCGGACGTCCGCAGTGATTCTATGGCCCATGGTATTCCATTCTTCATTCTGCTCGGCCATCGCGTTGCTTACAAGGCTTTTAAGGGACCCCTCGAGTTGCTTCGTGATGACGGTCACTTGAGTCTTAACTTCTGTCCTTAGATCCGTCAGGATGTCAGACTTCAGTTTCGCCACCATTCCCAGAACCGTCTTTCGTTCCTTTACTAAGGAGAAGCAGGCCGCGTGGACTCGTCTGAAGAGGGTCTCCACTTTACCCATCGCTTCGACCACCCCCTTTCGCTTATCCTCCGACATCCGTCCAGTCCCCGTGTATACGTCCTCCGTTGCGTTGGCCATGTCCGCTGCAACCGTCATCAACTCGGCTATTGTCATATATGACTCATCCGCGTCGATGTCAATCGCTGGTGAGCTCAGGGCTGCCCTTTTGGTCGAACGCTTAGATTCCCCGCTTGGAGTGATCTCCGAGCCCTTTGCCCCTTTACCTCCCCTCACGGCGCTAACCGGGGTTGTCATTGTCGACCTTTCGCCTTCGTCGACGCACGCAAGCCAGAAGTGCGCTCGAAGTTTAGCCCCAATTAGGGATTTGCGCCTCTCGTCACACTTCGGAGAGAACGCTGGTCCATCGTCGTAGAGGGAATGCTGGAATCTCTCAATTTTTCCTTCGCTGCTCGATTCGTCGGGGTGTTGCCGAACGATGGTCGGTGGTTAAGAGCGACACTGTCCCCCTTTATCGACCGACGGGCAGGAGTGTCCTCGGCGAAGGCCCACTTTACCGAGTTACCGACAGCGACGCCCAAGGGCGGTGATCTCCCTTACCGACTGCCGGCTAGCGAGCTACCCTACCGGCCGACGATCGGCAGTATCGCCGGGAGACTGGGCTACGCGGTTGCAGTCCAGTCCGCCACCTGAGTGGCGCTGTAGTCACCTACCGAAATGGCGACGGCGATCAGCTGTCGTGAGATCTGCGGGAACACGAGATTTTCCACCGACGATAGTGGCACAGGTCGATGTCTATTACCCGATATGTTTATATCGGCGGAAAGCCCGCGCCGAACTGCACACACAGGTACACTTTATGCACCGTCACAGGCACTTATCACCCACTTTCCAGCTGTTAGAAATACGGAGCGACACACAACACGTCCGACCGCGACAAGAGAGTCATAGTTACTCCCGCCGTTTACCCGCGCATGCTTGAATTTCTTCACATTGACATTCAGAGCACTGGGCAGAAATCACATTGCGTCAACACCCGCGAGGGCCATCGCAATGCTTTGTTTTAATTAGACAGTCGGATTCCCCTAGTCCGTGCCAGTTCTGAGCTGAGCGTTGAATGGCGGCCGAAGAGGACGACCAAGACGGCGAACCGTCGAGGAAGCCTCGCAGCAAGGAAGATCCGCGGAGGGCCAAGGCACGGGACCGAGCTCGGATCTGCAACGGAAACCCCCGTGAAGAGACTTCCATCGTTCACCTCGCCCAGGCCCGGCACGTTATCCAAACCCGCTTCCCTAACAAGCCCGACGCGCCCCGCTCCTCAGAGCCAATCCTTATTCCGAAGTTACGGATAAAATTTGCCGACTTCCCTTACCTACATTAGTCTATCGACTAGAGGCTCTTTACCTTGGAGACCTGCTGCGGATATGGGTACGAACCGGCGCGACACCTCCACGTGGCCCTCTCCTGGATTTTCAAGGTCCGATGGGAAGATCCGGACAACGCCGCAACTGCGGTGCTCTTCGCGTTCCAAACCCTATCTCCCTGCTAGAGGTTTCCAGGGAACTCGAACGCTTATGCAGAAAAGAAAACTCTTCCCGGATCTCCCGACGGCGTCTCCAGGTCATTTTGGGTTACCCCGACGAACTCTCTTGCGAGGGCCCGAATTGTATAGGCCCGACTGCCGGGTTCCGGAATAGGAACCGCATTCCCTTTCACCCGACGGGTGTGACACGTAATTTAGATTTATTACATTCTGTGACTCAAACACCGTCATCAACATAGGATTTCTCCTAGGGCTTAGGATCGACTAACTCGTGTGCAACGGCTGTTCACACGAAACCCTTCTCCACGTCAGTCCTCCAGGGCCTTGCTGGAGTATTTGCTACTACCACCAAGATCTGCACCGACGGCGGCTCCAGGCAGACTCACGCCCAGACCCTTCTGCGGACACCGCCGCGACCCTCCTACTCGTCAGGGCTTCATGACGGAAAATAAATTCTCCGCCTCACTTGCCACTGACGCCAGAGTATAGGCGCGACGCTTCAGCGCCATCCATTATCAGGGCTAGTTGCTTCGGCAGGTGAGTTGTTACACACTCCGGGCCTGGTGAGGTCTCCCGTGTTGAGTCAAATTAAGCCGCAGGCTCCACTCCTGGTGGTGCCCTTCCGTCAATTCCTTTAAGTTTCAGCTTTGCAACCATACTTCCCCCGGAACCCAAAAGCTTTGGTTTCCCGGAAGCTGCCCGCCGAGTCATCGGAGGAACTTCGGCGGATCGCTAGCTGGCATCGTTTATGGTTAGAACTAGGGCGGTATCTGATCGCCTTCGAACCTCTAACTTTCGTTCTTGATTAATGAAAACATTTTTGGCAAATGCTTTCGCTTCTGTCCGTCTTGCGACGATCCAAGAATTTCACCCCTAACGTCGCAATACGAATGCCCCCATCTGTCCATATTAATCATTACCTCGGGTTTCCGAAAACCAATAAAATAGAACCGAGGTCCTATTCCATTATTCCATGCACACAGTATTCAGGCGAAGATAGCCTGCTTTAAGCACTCTAATTTGTTCAAAGTAAACGTACCGGCCCACCTCGACACTCAATGAAGAGCACCGCGATGGGATATTAGTTGGACCGCCCCGTGAGGAGCTAAGCCCACCGGTAGGACGTCTCACGGCATGCTAGTTAAACACCGCGAGCGGTGAACCAACATCGTGACACACAGATTCAACTACGAGCTTTTTAACCGCAACAACTTTAATATACGCTATTGGAGCTGGAATTACCGCGGCTGCTGGCACCAGACTTGCCCTCCAATGGATCCTCGTTAAAGGATTTAAAGTGTACTCATTCCGATTACGGGGCCTCGGATGAGTCCCGTATCGTTATTTTTCGTCACTACCTCCCCGTGCCGGGAGTGGGTAATTTGCGCGCCTGCTGCCTTCCTTCGATGTGGTTGCCGTTTCTCAGGCTCCCTCTCCGGAATCGAACCCTGATTCCCCGTTACCCGTTACAACCATCGTAGGCGCAGAACCTACCATCGACAGTTGATAAGGCAGACATTTGAACGATGCGTCGCCGGTACGAGACTGTGCGATCAGCACAAAGTTATTCAGAGTCACCAAGGTAAACGGTGGACGAGCGAACCCGCCACCGATTGGTTTTGATCTAATAAAAGCGTTCCTCCCATCTCTGGTCGGAACTCTGGTTTGTATGTATTAGCTCTTGAATTACCACAGTTATCCAAGTAAATGTGGGTACGATCTAAGGAACCATAACTGATTTAATGAGCCATTCGCGGTTTCACCTTAATACGGCATGTACTGAGACATGCATGGCTTAATCTTTGAGACAAGCATATGACTACTGACAGGATCAACCAGGGAGCTTCGTCGTTATTTTTATAACGAGATAGCTCGGGAAGAGTTGTCTCGTCGACCCTCGTTTTCTCGAAGTGTTCATCACTAAAATAACTTCATTGTGCAAGCACGCACATAGTCAGAGCAGAGTGACACCCGTTCTTTTCATTTTTATTTTAATTATTTATTCTTAGCTCAACCAAGAACAACTCTCATGTTGAGCAGATTCGAGGCTCGGCTACGGATTGCATTCTTCGTTCATCTTGTGACATTTTAATTTGTGCGAATCCGCGTCATAAGATTTCAAAACTTTCTCGTTTTGGAAAACTCTTGAAGCTAGAAATTTTTATTCGTAGCGACTTGATGTCCTCTTTTTGAGACACCTTTTACTTTTTTCGTGTGTATTTTCTGTAACGAAATTTTTCGTACATTTATTCTCGCCCGGAAATGGGTCAGTCGATGCTCGGTATACTTTTTGTATATTTCGTATAAAATCGCCTAAAGCGTCTACCACATAAGAGCCATACGGTCATAGACAACGACTCGCGGTAATGTTGTGTGTTATTTGATTTTATACTACTCCGGTCTCTCGGCGTCAGCCTCAACCTCACCTCTCTATGTAGATACGAAAGGGTCGGCCTGCGGTTCGGCGCCGGACGGCTTATACATGGGCCGTAAAGGGGAATAAGGTGCTACAAGTGCCCCCGAGCGCTGGGTTCCAATTTGGACTTAGAAAAATTTTCACAACATTTTTTTTTCGTTATTCCCTCAAATAACTCGAGTTATCAAACGGATTACATTTTTTTTCTCAAAAAACGATTTTTTCACTGACGCATGGAACGACCGTCCGCTACTTTGTATGTTTCTTCTCACTATTTGATAATACAACATGGCCTTTAACATTGTATAAAGTTATAAACTTTTTTTCATCTTTATCAAAGGACTTTGAAAAAAAAATGTCGATTTTTTTTCTCTATTCGATCACGCAAGTCGAGTTGTGCAAAGACTCGATAAAATTTTCATCGAGAATTTTTTTTTTCGTCGACGCATGGATCGACTCGTCGTCGATTTCGTCCGACTTCCTCGAGGGACTTCCACGGTGTGCGGGACGCACAAGGATTCGGAGCCGCCGGGCATCCTCACCCCCCCAGGCCCCCGTCACCGCACGCATGGGGAGCCGGCCTAGCCATCGGTAACAACGGGTTCGACCGGCCCCTTAACCTCGCGACGTGGCTCCCTCAACCTCGCCTGCGCAAGCGCCGCGCGGTAGAGGGGGCACACACCGTCGTAGGCCCCGTGGCGTGCATAGAGGCCCGTAGCGCTGCAGTTCGTGCAGCGGGCGGCCTCGTCCTTCTTGGGGCAGTCGGCGGCCGAGTGCCCGTCGCCCGAGCACCAGCCACAGACACGAGCCCGCCTAGGGCAGAACCCGGCCGTGTCGCCGAAGCCCAGGCACCGGTAGCACCGATCGGCCTCGGCGTAGTCCCTGAAGGTGCACGAATGCCACCCCAGGAACACACGCCCCGACGGCTCCAACTTCTCGGCGACCTCCGCCGCCACCTCGAGGACCCAGTGGGAGCCCGAGGCACCGTCGCCCTTCGCGGCCAGCTTCCGGACGAGCCTCACGCCCCCACGGAAACTCGCCGCATCGGCCTGGGGCACGTTCTGTGCCCTCAGGCTGGCCACCAGGTCCTCCTCCTTCATGTCGGCAGGGACCCCAAAGATAATAATCTTCTGCTGGGGTCCCTCCGGCTCCGCGACGGTGAGGCCGCCGTCTTTCAAGGCTTGGCTGGACCTGAAAAATTGAAGGTCCTCACCAGTCCTCGTCTCGACGACGACCCCCCCTCGAACGGCCCGCACGCCGCGCACACCGACATTGGCCGTGGCGGGGTTCACCAGCGTCATAAGACGCTGCTTCACCTCCGCCACTGGCACGTCGCACTCTGCCGACCGGATAAGCACGGCGTGCGTGGCCACCCTCTTCTTTCTTTTCCGAGGTGGCGGCAGTGGCTGCACCGTCCCGACGGGCTGACCTGCGCCGCCCACTACTCCCGCGCCGCCTGCGACACCCGCACCCGCGACCCGCGCGTAAGACAGCGGCAGGCGCGCCGCGGCCGTCCCTGGCGCTTCCGCCGGACGAGGGGCAAACACCGGGGTCGCCGGCCGCCCGGCAGCACCCCGTATCGCCCCCGCCAACTGTTGGCCGATCCCGCGGACGACGGTGTCCCGGGACTCCCTGAGGGCCGCGCACTCGCCCATCAGGCCCTGTACCCGGCCGACCGTCGCCACTAAGAGCGACAGGAGGCCGGACAGGCTGCCCTCGAGGTGCGTCGCGGCTCCTCGATTCACCTTACTGACTGGATCGGACATGAAGTCCCGGGCCCCCGCGATCATGGCCTGGGCATGGCCGAGGAGCTCCGCAGGCGGCATAACCTGCACCGATGCCGCTCCACCCGGCGTGGGGCTCGGTTCTGGGACCGAGATCCCCTGGTTACCCGGCGGAGTTTCGAGCGCCGTGCGCCGTCGCCTGCTTCAGCTCCTCGTTCTCGACCGCCGTGCCTTGGGCACCTTCGCCGTCGTTGGAGGGGGAAGGAAAGGCGGCGTCTGCCGACTCTCCTCCTTCCCCCCCCCCCCTTCCTCCGCGTCACGTCCGTGAATCCGCCCTGCAGGCTATCAGCCGGCGGGGGGGTCCCCTGCGTGTCGACGGCGGAGGGCGGGATCGGCGCAACACTCGACTCAGCAGCCGAGGTCGCCGCGGACGATTCCGAGCCCGTCGCTCTCTTCTTCTTCTTCTTCTTCTTTTTCGGGGTCTTGCCCGACCCCGAATCACCGGCAACCGAATCGTCGGAAGCGTCCGCGCCGGCCGCACCCCTCGGGGTGCCGAGCTTTCGCTTCAGCGATACCCCCGAGGCGTGCGACACCTCCTCCATTAGTTCGATGTCCGACAAGAGGTCGGACCACCCTCTGTCGGTAACCGACATGAGGGAGGACCTCCCGGACTCCGTCGACGCCGACCTCCCCCTCCCTGCCGACCTCACCTGCTTCACTACCGGCCTCGTTTGCTGCGGCGGCATCTCTGTTGCAGACGTTGTCGCAACAATACTCGCTGCGGTAACCGCAGGTGCCGCAGATGCCGCCGCACTCGTCGTCGCCGTCGTCGCCGCCACCGTCGTCGTCACCAGCGCCGCTGCGCGCGTCGCTCCCGTCGCCTCCGTCGTCACCACGGCCGACGTCGCCGAGTCCGACGACGCCGACGACGACTTTCTCCCCCCCTTCCCCTGCTTTTTCGGCGGCATCGCGCGCCGAAAGCGAGTGGGGGGTGCGCCGGCGGCCGGTCGACCCCCCCCCCCCCAAAAACAATCAGGCCGAAAAGTTATGAACTGGCCCCGCGAAAGCCGTTTCCATCCCCGTGTGCCAATTGGCCCCGGGGTCCGTACTCAGTGCAAAAATCTATAAATGCCCCGATTTCGCCCGGATTTTTTCCTGGGCAGATCGACGAGCACGCTCTAGGCCAAAAACACGAAACCGCTAATTAATCGCACCAAAAGTACACTGTATAGAGCGATTCCCATACAGACGACATCGGCCAGTAGATCGGGACATTACCTCTCGAGTGGTTTACGTGCTGTCCCTGCCTTGCGGCTCCACAACACGACCCCCACGGGTGAGGTGCCGAGATTATGCTCGGCCAACGCACTACCCCGTCTACAGACCAAGGTCCGGCCGAAGCCAGACACATGCGCGACGGGGCAGCTTCCAATTCCCTCCCGGGGATCTAGACCGGGAAGCCTCTTGGTTTGGGGGGGAGCACCATCCAAACCCCCTACGGCTTGAGCAGAGCCGTGCGCAAGCCAGAATGTGAGCGCGACTCCCATCGCCGGGCGCAGTTCGAAAAGCCCTAGTCCAGCTTGCGGACTGTGAAACCACTACCACCACGAGTCCTACTCCAAATGGTCGGGGCGGCAGCAGCCGAAGCCACTACCGGGGCTCCCCGACTCCCATGGTACCGTTTATCATCATCGGTGAGATGTTCGTGAGTCAATTTGACCCACTACCGGTTGAGGTTCTAGATCAACCCCGGCATTGGTGGACCAGCTCAAGTTCGCGGGGCCGCCACACCCGAAAGCGCCGAGTCCTTCGGACTCCGGACACCTCCTCTGCATAACCATCCCTCGAAAAACCCTGCAATCATGACGGGTTTGTTTCCGGCCCTCGATAGAGGACCGGACCCGCTGACTCCTTCCATGAGAGCTCGTAAGCCTCAGGGGGAGTAGGCAAACCCGTTGCCTAACGAGCCACCATCTCGTGCTAAATCGAATCATGCACAGCGTTCTCTGACGCCCACCCTCGGGTTGCACACATTGCAGCGCCTTAAAAGGCGCACCCGTCTTCTACCAGAGCCGAAGCCCACACACACATTTTGCCGAAGCACACAAAACTGCGCCGAAGCGCTCCCTGCAGTTGGGCGGGCTACTAACGTGGGCTCCGCTTTCGCCCGCCTGTGTGGCCGTTAGACCCTCCTCCCCCTTCCGCGCTGGTGGACCTCAAGCCGAAGCGAGTTCCGACCAGGCCAAGGGATCGTTGGAGGGAGCCCCTGGACCACGACAAGGTGGCCACATCCAGGGGAGTAGATAGAGACATTGAAATTCTCCTGTGTATTTTACGTGCCACCCCTGCCTCTCGGCCTGCAACACGGCCCCCACGGGCGTGGGGCCGAGATACGCTCGGCCAACGCACCGCCCCGGCGTCGCAAGGGCCGGCCATAGGCCGGACTCGAGCGTTCCGGAGCGGCTACCAATTCCCCACCCGGCGGCTTAGCCCGGGCGGGCCCCTTGGGTAGGAGGGGAGCACTACCCACACTCCCTACGGCCTCGGACGGGACCGTACCCGAGAAACGCAACTCACACGCCGGGTGCCGCGATAGACGCGGCGCCCTAGTCCAGCATGCGGACTCTTAAACCACTGCCCCCGCGAGTCCAACCCATGGCCGGGGCGATGGCAGCGCGAGCCGCCATCGTGGCCCCCCGGCCCCCGCGGTACCAGCCATCGTCGCTGGTGGGACGGTCGTGGGCCAATTTGGCCCACTACCAGTTCGGGCTCTAAACCAGCCACGGCACTGGTGGGCCAGCTCGGCCCACCACCTATCGGCCTCCGGCGACCCCCCCTGCATAAACTCGCCCATTACTCTGCGGCGGCGGCGATTTCCTGGGCCCTCATCTCGAAGGCCCAACCCGCGAAGCTCCGGAAGGCCTCGTATGCCTCAGGGGAGTCGACAACCCCTTGGCAAAGCCAGGCACCGCCCCCCCCCCCCCCACCCGTCCTGCCGGACGCCCATAGCCTGCAAATCTCGGCGTTCGGCGTATAGCCGACACTCCGCCAGGACGTGGAGGGAGGTCTCCTCCCCCTCCCCACAGCGGCAATCTGCGGTCTCCGAAAGAACCCTCCTCAGGAGAAACTCATTCAGAGACCCATGCCCTGTCAGGAGAAACCCTGCGGCGAGGCAGAAGCCGACCGAACGCAGGAGCCTCGCGGGAACCACAGGGTCGGGGACGAAGCGGCGGGTGACCCCACCCCTCGGGCCCCTCTCCCAGCGCTGACCTCACTCGCGCCACAAGTGATTCCGGACTAGCCGGGACCGCGTTGCGGCGTCCTCCTCGATGTTCGCCAGGGGACTCTCCCACGGGATAGGCAGGGACTTCCTAATCAAGTACCCCGCCTCGGCCTTCTTGGCCTCAAGATCCCACGGGAGCTCCCCCATCAGCTCCCCCTTGCGACGCCGGGGCGGTGCGTTGGCCGAGCGTATCTCGGCCCCACGCCCGTGGGGGCCGTGTTGCAGGCCGAGAGGCAGGGGTGGCACGTAAAATACACAGGAGAATTTCAATGTCTCTATCTACTCCCCTGGATGTGGCTCCCTTCATCGCATCCGTCGATACGGTGCGACACACCGACAGCGCTGCTAGGAGGACCGAGCGCTGCGCCCTGTTGAGATCGGTGCGCGAGGTCGACCTTGCCCGCACGAAACCGCCCCAGACGGAGGCACCATACATCGCGCATGGGAGGAACAGGCCCCGATACAAGACCGTAATGGCCCTGCTTCGGAGGCCCCAGTCCCGCCGCATGACGCAACGTAGCTCACACACTAAGGAGCCGGTCTTCTCCCTCAGGTCGTGAAGGTGAGGCCCAAAATCGAGACGCTCGCCGACACGGACCCCGAGGTACTTGACCGACTCCCGGTACGGCACGGCACCACTGTCCAGGGCGACTCTGGGGTGCCTTCTGTCCGAGAACTTGCCGCGGAGCAGCAGACGGTCTTGCCCCTGGAGACTTCGACCGCCGCCCCAGCACCCCACTCCTCGACCATTCTGAGGGACTCAGACGCCTGTGTCTCGAGACTCCGACGCGAGTCCCCAGACGTGATCAGGAGGGTGTCGTCGGCATACGCGACAACCTCACGCCCCTCACGTTGAAGGTTGCGGAGGAGACTGTCCAGGGCCAAGTTCCAGAACATCGGTCCGGACATCGACCCCTGGGGACAGCCCCTCTGCACCTCAACCTCAACACGGGAGTAGCGGGAAGCCATGAACGCTCGCCGGTCGCGAAAGAAACTCCGCCAGATGCCCATTTCTGGGCATCCAGCGTCCCGCAAGATCCCGAGGATCGTGGCCCAGCTCAGATGGTCGAAGGCCCCCTTGAAATCCACAAATGTGCTGTAACGCGGGAAAATTTCGCGTAAAAATTAAAGTTCGGCCCTGGTCCGCGCGGCTCGTCGACCCCGACAGATCCGTAGGGGATAATTAAATCTCCGAAATATTCCCTAATTTTTCTTTTATTATTTTATATTTTTCGACAATTATATTCGCCGAGCGACGAGCAAAGCTGCGCCTCAAGGACACTTCCGATCGTCGCAGGAATCGCCGACGTCGCATCGAACGTCCCGCTCTGCGTGACTCGCAACAGCGCCGTCGTCGCCGAGAAACATCATCTACGCAGCGAGACAAACGTCACCGTCGCTTCGTCGCAGCCGAGGCTCTCGACGCCACTCCCGCCGCTGTACGCCGAGACTCGACGAAATTCATATCGCGCGCGCCAAGGGTGCCATCGATAGCGCGATCGATGAGCTGCGACTAGCCATCGACCGAGTTGCGGGAAGATCAGGGTTGGCCGCCTGACCGCCGTCCGGTCATTAGCATGGGGAGGGGATTAGAGGCCTCGTGTCTCCGCGAGCGACAGATCTCGAGGCATTTTCCGAGGAACCGACGAGTCGCGTGGACTTTGGCGAGCTGTCGGACATCGACCCGGATTTCGAGGCGAGGGACGAGCGGGAGATATCGCGCGAGCGTAGTCCCGCGGAATAACGGGGACGGAAAGCCCGGCAGAGGTGCGAGGTGAGCTTCGTCGCTTGGCCGCGTTTTCTTTTATATGATTTTCTAATCGAGTTATTATTTCCCTCGTGTATATCGTCTCGGTCGGGGCGGCGGTTCTCCCGGGTTTGGTACGAGCGTTAGCGCGTGCGGGAATTGCGCGACGCGTTATATTTTGGCGAATTGTTTTACGCCCGGGCATTTTCCCCTTTCCCCTTCTGGGCGCGTCGCGAGTCAACCCGGGGGAAGCGACCGTTCAATCTTTAGGATTAACCTCGCGGGAATGTCGGGAAGAACTCGGAAAATTTGCCATTATCGTTTTGTATTGTTTATTTTGTGTCGTCTTATTTGTTACGCGCGGGACCGGACCGATGCGCGGTGTGCGTGTGGCTCGTGGTTAATTTCTTACGCGGCGGACTGAGCAGCCGTATTTTTCCGCGGAGAGTGTGGGAGTGGCGCGTATTATTGTGCATCGACTGTTGGAAATTTCGAGTGTGACGTCCGTTCCCCGCGGCGCGTTTTGTGTGTGTGAGAGAGAGACGGGATGACCGCGTTGCGACGTGTGATTCTCCCTTAAGGGGTCTTTTGTTAAATATAATTAATATTTTCATTTTTCGTCCCGCTCTCTGGTGTGCTAGTTTGTGTGTGTGAGTGGCGAGAGCCGTGGCGTGCGGTGACTCGCGGGCAGGTCGAGGCCCACCGATTGTTAACAGCGGGACGTCGTTTATTGAATTTTGCAATCAGACCTTTATTGTTTTTCTATCATTAACCCGGTAATAAATTACTTGTGAGACTCCCGCTAATTACATTTGATTTTGGTCATTTATTTTGACTCCCGAGACCGGTGGCAGAATCCAGCCACTCTGCCAAACCTAAGGCTGCGGCTAGTCAGGCAAACAGCAGCTTGGCCTTTTCGTTTGAGTATTTTCCCCGGCGCGCAAGCGCCTGGCGCCCATGAAAAATAAAGGGGAAAATACTTAAAGGGGGAAATAATCTCCTCTTATTTGAATTTCAAAGACATGATCTCCTTGATTTAAAGAAACGATATGCCTGACGGCACCCGGTCTGTCAACGTTTGGCTCATTCGCGATAAGTCGTATTGGTGTTTCTCGCGCAAGCTGATCTGTTATGTTATAGTTAAGTCAAGTCAAATCAAGAAGATAATCATTGGTTAAACCATCGAAGTTATTGGTGAACATATCTAAGTACTATGGTACGTAACCAAAAACTTGGTGAACATAACTGTTGCACCCCGGAATATTTAAATTCCATTTCGAAATTTCTGTTGCTCAATCGAACGCCCGGTCGGGGTGAACGATCGAGCACGTGCCGGAATTCGCCGATGTCGAAATCGGGCGAATTGACACGAAATGCTTACGCACCGATTTTCGGTGAATCGCAGCGATCCACTGCAATTCACCGACAGTCGAAGACCAGACTCGGAGCTGAGCAGTCAGGCTCCTCTTAGACTCGGGTGCCCTCATGTTGTAGAACGAATAGAAACGAATAGTAACAAACTGAAACTGTAACTCAGAAATATCTTTCTCTCAAATAAATTGTCTTATTGGTAAACCCGAGTTCGCGTGAGTCCAACTCTTTAATCGGCGAACGATCCCGAATAAACAAACAATTACCCTTCGACTCGTAACCTGATCAATTACCGAGTCGCCGGGCACAACATAACCTATAATTTGGTTGATGACATCATTCAAAGAAAATATAATATTAACTTAAGGATATTATTTCATTGACCTCAAAGAAATGTTTCATAGGTTGAGATTTCAAGGAAATTTTATTGAATCAAGGAAACTTTTTCTCTCGGTGTACCGCGCGCTTCGGCGCCGAACCGACGGGCGGTCACTCAAGTGCTCATAACATCGGAAATAATGCGAATTTTGGTTTCAAATTTTTACCACATATTCTTGAGGAGTTATACTAACAATTTCTGCAATAAAAAAAAGTCGATTTTTTTATCGGTCTAAACTGGTTTCCCCCCTTAATCGATTCGGTATGAGTGACTCCAATCCAGTATAAACTCCCATGGATGTAAACGTGAAGCTAACGAAGACGGAAGAGCATATCAGTGACGAAGAAAAGAAGCGACCGTATAGGGAATTAGAGGGTGCTTTAATGTACTTGGCTGTGGCGACAAGACCAGACATTGCTTTTGCTGTCGGCGCTCTAAGCCAATTTAACACGAACTATAACGAGACTCAATGGACAGCGGCAAAACGCGTTCTTCGTTACTTAAAGGGCACTATGAATCTTGGATTGATTTTCAAATCGAATAAGGATTCACTGAAGGGATTTGTAGACGCGGATTGGGCGAGTTGTTTGACTGATAGACGATCTTACACTGGTTTTTCGTTTATCTTAACTAACGTGTCGGTGAGTTGGGATGCCAAGAAGAAACGTACAGTGGCTGTATCTTCAACAGAATCGGAATACATGGCGCTCAGTGAGGCCGCCAAAGAAGTTATTTTTCTACGAGGCTTTCTAGGAGAAATCGGATTCGAAACGATAGCAACTGTCACCATTTTCAACGACAATATGGGGGCACAGAAACTGGCCGACAATCCGGGTTTCCATGCACGGAGCAAACACATTGATGTTCGGTATCACTTCGTTCAACAAACATTGAAGGAAAAACTGCTCAACATTCAACACGTTTAAACCGAAGATATGGGTGCTGACATACTGACGAAGGGTTTACCAGCACCGAAGCACAAGACTTGTTTAAAATTATTGGGTCTGGGAAATGAACTATTAAAATCAACTCACTTGCGTTTTGAGGGGAAGTATTGTGAAAAAGAATGTTATAAACAATACGCGAAGTGAGCGCGACTAAGATGCCATGCATAATCAGCGAGACCTGTCTTTTTCTTTTGTTCGTTACTAACGACTACGCTACTGTTTATAACAAGCCTTCGCTTGGTCATTAATAAATCTCGTCATTACTCGATAACACCGATTTTTTCTCCCAAAATTTACTGTATCGTTTTATCAGTAATTGCTGATTATTGTGAATTTTGTCGCGGGTAATCTGGTTTTCTTTTAAAAGTCATATTGGAAGCTATTTTTATTAATAACTCATATCTATTAATTGAACATATCCTACTCCTATCATATGCTTTCTTACAATTCTTGGGTCTCTTATCGGCACCTAGTTCATATCTACCGTAGGCAAGACATTTCGTACACTACTACTACTCTTATCGTCGATTTAAATGATAAGCTTAAACTGTCGCCTGAGAAAAATGAAAGAATTTTGGAAGTAAAATACAATTAGCGTGTAAATCTGTCAATGTTTATTGGTATTTACGCCTCCATAAAGTAAAAAAATCCGAAACTTTTCCGGCATTTAACAGGATTCCTGTGATCCACTATATATAAGATGTTTGCAGTTACACAAATTATAATCTGACAAAGTGAAGTATGAAAAAAAGAAAGTATGACCGCTACATTTCCCTCCAGCGCTTGAAACAAACGCCGGCATCACCGCGGGCCACATTGACTACGAAGAGAAGCGGCCCTACGGATCTGATGCCTGACGGCACGGTACACTGTAGACGATCGACTTTTACATATTTATTATTTGGATCAAGAATTACCCTACAATTCAGATACCCTAAATCAAGTTGGTGACTCTAATAGTAATACAAAGAAGACTAGAGAAGCACGAACGCCTCATTTCTCTCCAGCATTTGAAACAAACGCCGGCGTCACCTGGGCCAAATTGACTCCGAAGAGAAGCGGCCCTACGGATCTGATGCCTGAAGGCACGATACTCTGTAGGCGATCGGCTTCCACGGAACTATTATTTGGATCATGAATTACCCTAGGATTTAGATACCCTAATCGGAGAGGTGAGTCTAATCATAATACATAAAAGACCAGAAAAGCACGAACGCCTCATTTCCCTCTAGCATTTGAAACAAACGCCGGCATCACCTGGGCCACATTGACTCCAAAGAGAAGCGGCCCTACGGATCTGATGCCTGACGGCACGGTACTCTGTAGACGATTGGCTTTCACGAAGCTACTATATAGATTGTAATCGAATTTTAGATACCCTAAACCGATCTCGTAATTCTAACCATAAAACAAACATAAAACCAAGGAAGTACGAACGCCTTATTTCCCTCCAGCGCTTGAAACAAACGCCGGCGTCACCGCGGGCCACATTGACTCCGAAGAGAAGCGGCCCTACGGATCTGGTGTCAAGAGGCAAAGTATACTACAGATGCTCGACTTCAGTGGAGTTATAATTTGTATCGAGAAGAAAAAAAATATTCTTTATCCTACGAACGCATTTGATTGCTAATTCTGCAGCGTTATCTTAAAAAGGCAACGTAACCTTTAGCTAAAAAAATGTCTTACAAAAAGTCCGAAGATCTTACTCATTATTCGTGAAGTTTTATTAAAATTCGGAGCAATTGTTATCGAAATCAAAAACCTACAATTAATTAAAAAAATATCCGTTGAAAATAGAGAAGCTCGTAAGTTTTAATATAGCTTGCAAAAATGGCGAGGCTTTGATATTCCGATGATTCTCGAATTTCGGTGGCGCAACTTTGACGATCAATCTCGCGCTGTCGCTGACACGTAACCGTTTTTGTGATCGCGTTTTCCACAGTAAACAGGAAAACTGTATTTTTTCGATATCCCCTAATAAATTATATTTTCATCGTTATTGTGTTGTTTATTTGCAAACAGGTTATCGGAGGGCAGCCCTTTTTTCCTACACATTTTTATACAACACACTGTCGTTCCTACACATCGGTTTCTCCACAAAGTCTAACCTGCAAGCGACGTTTTGTACACATTTTTTAACTTCACACGAGTTTTACAATACATTTCGGTACTACACATTTTGATTCTATACATTTATTCCTATACAATCCGTTCGAACACACTTAGTTTACCGCGCAAACCGATGCATCACATTCTCAAAACGACACAGCCGTTCCTCCACAAACCTGGTTGTTCACGCTGTTATTCCCTCACGTTTTCATACTTCACGCGGTGTTTACATGACATTTTGATACTGCACATTCCGATCCTACACATTGATTTCGACACAAACGTTATTAACCACGCGGCGATTACTGCACAATTTGAATACACACCATGGTTATACGAGACTTTTATGTCCACCACAAATTAATCCTGCACATCTCGTGCCACACGCATTCATTACTACACACGCTTTTTGCTGCACAAATCGCGTAGACACGCGGTCGTTGCTACGCATTTTTATCCTTCACAAATTATCCGCCACAAGTTTTTCCTGCACCCTTTGATACTACAAAGTAGCATGTCGGTATCTACCCAAGAGAATATCTCCCGTCGATAAAGTAGAACTCGGAGCAGTTTACCTCGGCGACAGAGGTTCTCATTACAGTGATATCGGCAACGACTGATGGCTGCACGCAGCCGTCGTTCGTTGCCGATATCACAGACGGCTGCACGCAGCCGTCAGTCGTTGCCGATATCACTGTAATGAGAACCTCTGTTGCCGAGGTAAACTGCTTCGAGTTCTACTTTATCGACGGGAGATATTCTCTTGGGTAGATACCGACATGCTACTTTGTAGTATCAAAGGGTGCAGGAAAAACTTGTGGCGGATAATTTGTGAAGGATAAAAATGCGTAGCAACGACCGCGTGTCTACGCGATTTGTGCAGCAAAAAGCGTGTGTAGTAATGAATGCGTGTGGCACGAGATGTGCAGGATTAATTTGTGGTGGACATAAATGTCTCGTTTAGCCATGGTGTGTATTCAAATCGTGCAGTAATCGCCGCGTGGTTAATAACGTTTGCGTCGAAATCAATGTGTAGGATCGGAATGTGCAGTATCAAAATGTCATGTAAAGACCGCGTGAAGTATGAAAACGTGAGGGAATAACAGCGTGAACAACCAGGTTTGTGGAGGAACGGCTGTGTCGTTTTGAGAATGTGGTGCATCGGTTTGCGCGGTAAACTAAGTGTGTTCGAACGGATTGTATGGGAATAAATGTGTAGAATCAAAATGTGTAGTACCGAAATGTATTGTAAAACTCGTGTGATGTTAAAAAATGTGTCCAAAACGTCGCTTGCAGGATAGACTTTGTGGAGAAACCGATGTGTAGGAACGACAGTGTGTTGTATAAAAATGTGTAGGAAAAAAGGGCTGCCTATCGAAGGAGGCACAAACAGCGAGTCACAATTCAGTAAATATTTAAGTCCAGGTGAAAAACTTGGGAACGTTCACCGCGTTGCAGGTGTTTTGTCCGGAAAGCTATCGCGTCTTATACAGACAATCGTGGTGTAGTTAATTCGAGATGATTACCACTATCATTAGAATGAATCAGCGATAATTAGACACGAAGAAAATTCACGTGAGTGTATTTTGAAGAAAAACAGCTGATGGGAAAATGTCCATTGATGTACGCACGTGAGGAGTTACGGATTCAAAATTCGCGGTTCACTGCGAGAGAATTCACAGCGCCAGATGGTCTGGAAACTTCGAGACAGGTCTGGGATAATCTGAGGCGTCTGAATCAATCAATCTAGTAGTCCAGCGCGCAAAGTTTTTTGTGACGCAAAGTGAATTTTTTGACGCTGTTACAAAACTCTGCGAAACTCAATAAAATAGCGTTTGTTGTAATAGATGAATTGCTGACAATTCCACTGCTGTATTGTCTGCCTTCTAATATTGAGGACACTGATGGAATCGCGCGACGAGTTGTCAGCGACAGCTCATTGCATTGTCAAGAGGCAGAAGATCGTCGAAGATTACGAGGGAAGGAGATCCACGGGCACAGACTAAAGGGTGATGTATAGTTTAACTCGCGCACTCAGAGGAAAGGAAATGAAAACAAAGATAAAAACGAAAATATTGGTTAGACGAATAAATAAACCAGGATGCCACCGTTGCGAAAAATCTTGTCACTTTGCGAAGGAATGCAAATCTTGGATGGATATAAAGCCGAAACAACGACCGATACGCGAAAAATCAAAACGACAACACAGAATAGGGGAGCCGGAATAATTCAACATTTTTGGCAACCACCACTGAATTGGCGATAACTATTCAAGTAACCGATTCTGTGAGTTGACAGCGGATACACAGGGTTATTTATCTACAAACGTTACAATTTCAATTAATGAATGAATCGTATGTCAATGTTTGAGTCAAACTTTGAGCAGACGTGCGACATAGTTATTAATTTGATTAATCAATTTGAATTACTTTCATTCGAAAGAACCACACCGATCAGTGGACAAAAAATATTTTCAGAACGTCGAAATTATTTATGTCATTCCATGTTAATGCAACATAATTGGAAGTTTCAATATTTTCATTTGAGATTTTAAATATGAAGAATTTGTTTGTTGCAAAATAAAGCGCATAACATCGACATATTAAAATCATTTAAATAAAAGTTAATAAAGGGTTCTATTCGGAAGTGTCGTTGAATTAACGTAGAATGACAACACAGGATATAATCATATGTACTTGTAATAACATCATTGCAGTATAAAATATATTCTGTAACACGGGAAAATTCTGTGGCGCCCAACCGCCGCTCTGCTCTCCCGCTCGACGACGCCTAGACCGATCCGCAGGGCCATAGATAATTTTTATTATTATTATTAATTTTATTTTATTAATTTTTCCCGCTTTATACAACTTATCTGCGCTGACGCCGTCGCCGGGGTGAGCCCGGACCGACGAAACTGCGCGGGAGAGAGAGAGACAACGTTGGGATTTCGCCGTCGCCTCGTCGCTACGCCGCTGATCGCTCGGCCGTTTGAACCGCCCGCCACCGCCGCCGACGGGGAGACCGCCGCCGTCGAAGCCTCGCGCCACGCCAGCCAACTGTGGCGCGAGAGATCTCAGCTGGGGAGATCTAGCCGCTGCGCGGCACGGCAGAGTTGGCCGCCTGCCTGCCGGTCAGCGCTTCGAGCCGGGGAGGGGATCATTTCCCTGAGCGAGCGAGCGAGAGACGTGAATTCGAGAGCACTTCCCGAGGAGCCGTCGAGCGGTTAGCTGAGCGAGCGAGCGAGCGACATCGGCGACAGAGAGGACGAGATCGGGAGGATCAACGACGAGCGACCAACAGCTTTCGACGCCTCCCGCGAGAGAGAGATCGAGGGGTTTTCTTTGGAAAAGTCGGGTGAGCCTCGCCGCGAGGCGTCAGTGTTTCTTTCTTTATCTCGCGAATTTTTGTCGGGTTGTTCTTTGTTATTGCGCGTGACATCGCGCCCTCGTCTCCTTCGCGCGAGACGGCCGTGTCGACGGGGCTCTCGCGAGCATCTCACGGCGCCGAAGTCCGTGCACGCGAGCGCAGTGTCTCGGCGACGAGCCCTCGAGGCCTTCGCGCCTAGATATTTTTTTTCCGAGAACCAGGTTCGGCGCCGGGTGCAGCGAGAGAGGCCCGATCGTCCGGGCGGTCCTGCGGGAGACTCTTACGCGGGTACGACCGCGCTAACGGTCGTTCGGTCGCGGGAAGTGAGCCGTCGCGCCGAGGATCTTAACGTGGAGTGTTCATTGTTCTTTTTTTGTGCATCCCGCGACGTAAAAGTAGATTCAGTGTGCGGGAAGGGAAACGGTGCGCATTTTTCTTAATTTCCTTGTTGCGTTACATTTGCGGCTTTTCCCCGGCGGTATTTTTGAGTTTTGGTTGTTTTGTCCGGAGGAAAACCCGCGCGACCGTTATCTCTCCCGCCGCGTGTGAGAGAGAGCGAGTGTGAGCGTGTGGCGAGGGCCACGGCGCGCGCGGTGACTCGCGACCTTGCGAGGGCGAATTTTGTTGCCGAGCGGTAGACCGGCGAAACTGCAAGAAACGAAGAAGTGTTTCGTTTCTGCGAGACAGCATTGCGGGAGACTTTACTTGAACTATTTTCGTCATTATTAATTTGTCTTGTTCTGTTTAATAAACGGTTTTGTGAGCTCCCGCAGATTGACCGTTGCTCGGTTGTTACATTATTTATTATCCTCTCCGAGATCGTCAACTCATCGCATCCCGCCACTCTACAACATCGACGGCTGCGGCTAGCCTGGCCAGAGCAGCCGGGTCCTGTAAGCGCGCGAGTTCTTCCCGGCGCGAAAGCGCCTGGCGCCCTGGGTAAAAGGGAAGAACTCGGAGGACCTTGGCGATTTGTGGGCGGTTTGAGGAACATAGAACTAAAAGCCACTACAATTCATAAGATATTTCGAAACTTAAAACATTCTGAACGAACGTAAAAATCATTTTTACTATTATACCATTTCGCTATTTTTACTTTTTTCTGCTATTTCACTATAATGAAAATGTATTATTGTACTTGAACAGAAACAATGTCAACGGTTAATACATGGTTATTAGAACCTAAAAATAGCAGTACAATTCTATAAACTGATGATTATTTTTCTGTAAACTTATGGCCGTACAAGTTACTTGCCGTACAAGTAGTGCATGCGAAATAAATTTTAAGCTTAAGCCAATTATTGATTAAGCAAGATTGATTATACAATACAGTGAGTGATTTGAAAAAATTCTACAAAAGTCCATTCAATGTCATGACCATCTTTGGTAATTTAAAAAAAAAACAACAATGATATAGTTACCATCGTCTTCCGCCAACGCCAATCTCCTTTCGGCCTCTCGAAGGCGATTCTCTACAGCCTCGAGTTCGATGCGCAGTCCTGCTTCTACCTCCCTGTCTGCTGCTTGCGACTGCTGTCGCACTACAGCTTTTCTCTTCATTTCTATAATTTATAATCAAAAGTTATATCTTTTCTCAGTTCTTACGCGTATAATATCTCACCTTTTCTTCTTTTATTTCGCTTTTGATTTTTCGCCGACGCAGGTTCCGCGGGAGCTGGAGGTTGTTCGGTGCCCTGTCGTCGGCGTTTTCGTCTTCGATTGTGACCTATACATAATACATGAAGTTAATTATTTGTATCCTTTCATAAATAGTCTGCGTACTAATGAACACAAAGTTACGAAAATATGTTCATATGCATTTCAGTCCAAAAGCAGTTAACTAATTACGCAGACATTTTTAATTAATGCTGAGTCGGGAGTTATTTCCAAAATATAAAATGATGACATTCGTAGTGAGAATATTTGGTATAAACACGTGAGAATGTTAGTATTTGTAAAGTGCCGTGGTGAATTGTGATTTAGTAGTTTTCTTACCCATGTACTGTTGTCGGCTTAACAGTCACAAAATAGCAGATCCGTACAAAAAATCCGTATTAAATAGTACAGTCTACGTTTGCTGTATATTTTCTGATAATTACCAGTGGCCTCTTGCGGTAGTCGCTCTATTGCCACTGCCCTCTCCTCGCTGAGAGCCACAGTCCTCTCCTCGCTAACCGTTGGAGCCCTCTCCTCGCGCACAGCTTGGACTTGCACGGGAATTTCGATATCTACGCAGTATTAATGTTAAAGGTGAATTAAGAGTAACGTCGCACATCATGCAAATTTTTACCAATGGGTCATGAGAAATTCCAGAAAATTACCCAGGTTTACGGCCACTGGCGAAACTCTCCCGTTTTCCACACTTGGCTCGTGGGATGGCGAAGGGATGTCATCTGCATGGAGTAAATTGTAGACATGAATGATTTTTACATTCAGATAAGGCAAATGAATTATCAAGTGAAATTGCTAAAAAAATTACAAAGATCGATATACGCTATCAAATTTTCAGAAAATTATTCAATGCTATTAGTATTAAGTTAAGGTGGAAGAAATAAAATGCCAACGATATTAAATAAAAATAACGCAAAATTACCGAGGATTACGAGCGGTGGCGAGTCTCTGTTCATCTCCTCAATAGCCTCGAATTGCGGCGAAGGAATGTTTTCTTTGGGAATAAATGGGAAAGGCAAAGTTATTAATGTGTAAAAATAAGTGACGAACATTTCCAGTAATCATAAGTTGGTACCTAAGACTTCAAGCGGTTGTGCTATGTCTGCAAGTAGCGGTACTTGCGGTGAGGGGATGTTTTCTGTATGACATACAAAGCATACGAAAATTTAGTATTGCGTTATGAATTGAAAAAGGGAATTCAAAGTGATTTTGAGTAGAAATTCATATTAATTACCAATCTCGGCGTAGGGAGAGGAGATTCTCCCATTGTCCTCACCAACTGCAGGCGGTGGTGAGGGACGGTTTACTGTATGACATACACAGCAAAAAGTAAGTTCAAGTTAGAGCGGAAAAATAATGTACAATTCCGATATATAAAAGTAGAAGATAAAAAATGTATTCAATACATTTTTTTTTAATTATCGATATTGACAAGTGCTCGAACTGTCCATGGCTTCTTCGTGCCGTTCATCGCCAGAGACTTAAACGTTTTTGGTAAAATTATTTCTTTACTTTCTCAGTGTGAATTTTTATTTAGAGCCTGTAGTTAATTTCGCGTTCACCGCAGAACAATCTTAGTATGTAAAAAAATAATTATTGGGAAGTTGTGCTCGGAGTTGTGCGGATACCTATAACGAACGCGTTATGGGTATCCGCATATATTTCTTACGCGGACGAAATATCTCACAGTTTCACTGTTTTAAAACGCGAGTCCGGATAACTCGAGATTATCCGGATATAGATTTCAATTTGCGGATTTTAAGCAGTTGGATTCCGAGATTCGAGTAATTTCGGTTTTTTGTTCGCGAGTAAGCCCGAGCAGTATCGGAAAGCCCTGTATAAAATAAATACTTTTAATAAGTTAATCGCTTGTCTGCTTCACATAGAGTTGATTAGTTCAAACTACCATTTCCCGGATCGACTTCTGCTGCTGCGTTGTCGATCAGGAAGCGTGGTGGCTCGTCCGCGAACACCTCCCTCTCATAGTCGGGGTCTTGTTCTATCACAACAAAAACATAAACTAATAAAGTGGAAAATGCGATAAATAAAGCGCTCCTATAAATTAAAAGATGTCCAGATTGGAAGATCAAAGTTTTAGGAATTAAATTTTCTTAGTGTAATATTTTTAGTTGGAACAAATTATTCCCCAATAATGTTTTATTTCAGATGTGGGGTTAACGTTACAAGATCAAAACTGGATTCAGAAAAATCAACTGTGCGGGATGTACAGTATTGAATAGTAGTTTGACCATGACGTCCATCTGGATAGAAACTATATACAAATATATACGATAACAAATATTACCTAGTGGCACAACTGCTGGCGGCTCTCGCAAGTCGTATTGATCTCCAGCCCGTCGATCCATTTCTTGAGCGATTAAAGCATCAACGTTTCCTTTTAGCGAGGCTGCCTTATCCATGAACTCGTCTGCTGTGATTTCGAGCATGTGCAGCTCTCGCCATGCTGAATTAAATCTAAGTTAGTTATACTAAAATTATATATGAACTATTCTTCGACTATATCCACCGTATTCCACTGAGACGTTATTTCCAGTCGGATTTTTCTCGGGTTATTTCTTATTGATCGGAAAATTAACCGGTCTTTTGCGGCTTGAATCTAATTCTCATATCAAGTGTACTAACGGACGATGTTATGTTTTGCGCTTCAAAATAAACCAAGTTCAAGCCATATTGACGTTAAATAAGAATTATTTAATGGTTGTTGAATTTTGTTGCACCGACGGTTCAATTTGATTTTTCTTCCGTTTTATGTAAGATATTGATACTAACCTTTTACGAGTTTATTCTGTTTGAAGACCGTTGAGTACCGCGCGTGCCTGCTTATCTGTCCGTTGTTTTGGAGTCGTCGGATATCTGCCCGGACATCGGACTGCAGTTTCAGTAACTTGCCTGTTACAAGAAGAAGAAAAAAATGTATATGATAAAAAATTCGTGTTCAGATCTATTATTGTTGCGAGCTGGAATGGTGATTTTATGAAACAAATCTATATTTACACAGAAAGTCCCAAGGACCAGGGCGGCTCTCCATGCGATGTCCTAGCCGACTGTGGTAGGATTCGATAATGTTGTTCGTGCGTCGGCCGAGACCATAAACGCTAAAACCTTCTGGGTTTACCGTCTGAAGCCAGTAACGGCTATAATACGCCGTCAATGCGCCGAACCGTCTCTGCATCGTCGGAGACAAACGATTCTTCATCGTTGCGTACTGCTCCTCGATCATGTTAGCCGGCAAGTACGCCAGGGCCAACATACGTTTGAAAAACTTTTTGGCGTCCTCATTGCTTTTGATCAAATTTTCTAAGCCATAAGCCTTGGCCTTTCGGTAAATCGCCTGAAATGAAGGTGTTCTTCAAGGCATGTTTTCATTTAGTCGACCATGCATTCACTATTAAATTACATGAAATTTCGGCTACCTATTTTGTTTTTTGTTGCAATGGAAAATCGATTCTTATGAAGATTTACTATAATTTTTGATTATATGCGTGGAACATTGTAACCGGCATGCAGATATTCTTGCGGCCGACCAAATATAAATTTATATATACATTGTTTGAATAACAAAAGTCTAGCTTATTTTCTAATGCTCTTTAACTGAGATTCAAGCGCGCTATTGATAATATGTTATCTTCACGTCCATTCACATTGTTTACCCACAAATTATTTCGTGAATTCTAGCTTTACCCCGTGCCCTTTTAAATGTAATGAAGATAAAATATCGGGATACATGTGAATTACAAGATGGTATTGCAATGAAAACTTACAGTTCACAAGCCACCATTAAAATTATTATAACATAAGATAATATAGATTTACCCGGTCGTAGTGAGTATTGCAGCCGGTGCTCTGTGCTGTGGTGAAAACCGTAGTGACGGCATTGCGCAATGCGCGTTCGAAATCACTCATGGTGAGAACGATCACGTTGTCTGGTATGACTTCTTCTTTGACGTACCGCAGAACAGCCTCGTACGCTGCCTGCGTTTTTTTCGTCATAACAACCCAGACGAAAGGGAAACCCTACCGAAAGTAATGATGAAATCAAATGGAAAACAATTAACGAAATTGCAGTTGTTTATGTGTTTTTAATTCAAGCAAAGAAGGTTATAAGCGTCTCTATGCTAGTGAACTTTTGTATAAGTTAAATGTATATTTAATCTATGTAATCTACATACAATCAGGTATCGTAAATTAATAATGAACATTATTAAACAGAAAGTGCTCTATAAAGATTGTCGTTAAGTTTTGAAAATGATAAGCAAGATCTGAAAGTGTTAATTGATAACTAAATTAACAGAGCCCATGATAGCTTTATTATGTGAGAATTTTTAGCCAAAAGAATTGTGATAGCTTTTACAGGTCTAAGTTTAAAATGTTGCGATATGTTGGGAGGTAGCAGCAATGACCAGTCATCGCCGCTACCTTCCAACACAGAGTGCAACAGCTGTCACAATTATTAACGACTATTAGAAACTTTGTTTTCAGAATACATTATTTGAAAATGTGTAACGCCGTTACTAACATTTTCAACTAATTTTTTAGTAAAATGTCTAACCAACAAGAGCCAATTTTTATGAACAAAAAATGTCTTACGTGATTCAATTTGATGCCCATGATGGTTAGCAGAAGGTAAGCTCCTTGAACGCGCGGTCCCGCCCGAAATGTCGCATCGATTAATAATTTCGACGCTGTGCTCATCTCTTCCCTCACGAAATTCTCATCGAAGAGTACCGCGTGTTGTGCATTATTGGCGTCCGTGATCATTCGCACGGAAAGCCGGCCAGTATCGTACTCCAAGCTACGCTCTTGCTCTGGATCAGAGAGTCGTTGGACGAACTCTTCGAGATTCCGCGGGCATGGAGGATATCTTTGTCTCCGACATCGCTTCATAAAGCTGCGGATGCTTTGAAACAAGACCTGTCCTGCGGCTTCTGCATGACTATACAATGATTTACAGTCATCAAAATATGCTGCACATTTTTTAGAAAAATGGTAACTCAATAATTATTTAATAAATGTAACAATTGTTACTAATAACTTTCTCAACAATCTGTACTCCAGAGCACATATAAATGAACACATGATTTGGCAATATTCGTTTCGATGTTATTTTTTATATTGAACATACCATAAAGAGAGAACCATTAGCTCATTTTTGGTTGCAGTTTAAACTTCTATTAAGGATGTAGGAGCACGAAGTGTTCAATTCGCATAAATTCGAGAAAAGGGCGGGAGAATTGCAAACACTTCTCGATGGACTGAACATCTGAAAAAATGCATGCACACTAAATGTACTGAAAATATTAATTTTGCATAATAACAATTCCAAAATGTTATTAACAAATTAATTTTTTTTTAATTGTTTAACAAATATTTCGTTGAACCAAGTTGTTGTTGCATGAGAATGATTCCTTTATTTTTCTATATATGTATACATTTTTTCAGATTTTTATCTAACCTTTGAAATTTGTACATATTTTTCATTAAAAAAAAACACAAATTTCAAGGATTAAATAAAAATCTGGAAAATTCATATGTATACAGAAAAATAAAGGAATCATTTTCACGCACAAAAATAAACTTGGGTCAACAAAACATTTGTTAAACAATTTTTTTAATAAGTTTGTTAATAACATTTTAGAATTATTATTATGAAAAAATAATCTTTTCAGTAGATTTAGTGTGCTTGATTTTTTCAGATTTTCAGACCATCGAGAAGTGTTTGCTTTCGCACTTGTCTCGAATATGTGCGAACTGAATACTTCGCGCTCCCACATCCTTAACCATCGTTAGTTTGTCGCGAGGCAAATGAAGATTATGAGGTATTTAATCATGTTTTGAAAACTGCAAGTTCATCTGTTTGCGCAAAAAATTCGAGTAATACTCCAAGTTTAGTACACAATTGAGAAAAATACCATGCTATTAAGTTATACTACAACTTACACGGCTGCTAGCGAATCGTACAAGTCTTTCAACTTGTACCAGTGCAGTTCCAGTGCGTCCTTCAATGCTTGCTTGAAATTCGCCACCAGCTCTAAGTTCTGGTCTGGCACGCAGAACTCAGAATGGGGATTTAGATCTTCTAAAACCCCGTTCACCAGTTTCGCCGTTCCTCTGCAGATCTCTTGTTTTTATGAACGGAAGTAACTGTCAAATGTAACATAAATGGGAAACATAGCTTTTAGAATAACAAACTGTGTAACGTATATGGGGCTTTCACCCCGTTTCGACCTGGATTTGACGTCGATCTCTCCGATTTGGCTCATTATTTTGTATAGGCTTAGTTGGATCCTCAACAGCACAAAAAAATTGTTTTTTATTGCCATTTTTGAGTGTTTAATAACTTTTTAAAGTGACATATAAAAACGCATAATTTAAAAGTCTGATACAATTCTGAAAAATACTTTGTTCAATTACAAAATTATCAAGTTTATAGCCAGAGCGGGGAAAAATTTTCTTATTACAGTTTTAAGCTTTTTTTATTTTAAAAATTATAAAAAATGATGAATCTACTACAGGCGATTGGTCAAATGTTTATTTATGTAAAATCGGATTTTTCAGAATTTTTTCAGATTTTTAGGATCATTTTCCGATTTTTCCGAACTATGCACATTTTTTAAATATATTTTTAACGTGACATATAAAACACCATAATTAAAAAATCTGTAAAAAATTCTGAAAAATACTTTGTTCAATAACGAAATTATCTAGTTTATAGCCAAAGTGGGGAAAATCTTTCTTCTCATAGTTTTTAAGATTTTTTTATTTAAACAATTATAAAAAATAGAAAAAAGATCAATCTTCTTAAAAACGATAAGAAAAAAAGTCATCGCCACTTTGGCTATAAGCTAGATAATTTTGTTATTGAACAAAGTATTTTTCAGAATTTTATCAGATTTTTAAATTAAAGCGTTTTAGATGTTACGTTAAAATTCAACAAAATTTGCGTAGTTCGGAAAAATCTGAAAAAGATCCTAAAAGTCTGAAAAAAATCTGAAAAATCCGTTTTTACATAAATAAACATTTGACCAATCGCCTATAGTAGATTCGTTATTTTGTATCATTGTTTAAATACAAAAAGCTTAGAAACTGTAAGAAGAACATTTTTCGCCACTTTGGCTATAAGCTAGATAATTTTGTTATTAAACAAAGTATTTTTCAGAATTTTATCAGATTTTCAAATTATGGGGTTTTATATGTCACTTTAAAGGTTTAGTAAACAAACAAAAATGGCAATAAATAAACAAACAAACTTTTTTTGTGCAGTTGAGGATCCAACTAAGCCTATACAAAATAATCAGCCAAATCGGAGAGGTCGAGGTCAAATCCAGGTCGAAACGAGGTGGAATGCCCCATATATATTATATTTAGCGACGTAATAGTACTTTTGACATCTCGTTTTTGTTCAGGTATGAACAACTACAGTTCGGCCAACTTCAGGTGTTCGGGAGTAGGTTAAAAAAAAAGGCAAAAACGGGAAAACAAACGGAGTGTTTTTAATCCCTCACTTACTTCTTCACAATTTTCCCTATAAAAAGAATAAAATTCAAAGGGATCTCTAAAATCTGAAAAAATTCATACGTATTCAGAAAAACGAAGGAATCATTTTCATCCACAAAAAAACTTGGTTCATCGAAATATTTGTTAAACAATGTTTTTTTTTCATCAATTTGTTAATAACATTTTCGAATTACTATTATGCAAAATTAATCTTTTCAGTGCCTTTTGCATGATTTTATTTTAGTTTGCATGATTTTTTTCAGATTTTTATATTATCGAGAAATGGTTGCAATTGTCTCTCAATTTTCGAAAACTTATGCGAACTCGACACCAGGCGCAAGGACTACCTTAATAAGACAAAAAAATGAATTCGATTGTTTTCTTAATAAGACAAAAAATTAATTCGATTGTTTTACTCAGCATTTAAAAAAATAAAAAATGCAAAAATGGAACGGTTTTCAAAAATGTTGCTCCCAAATTCGCAAGAAAGTGTAACGGCTGGGCCGAGAATTCGGGGATGTGTGTAGGATGGTCGTGCGGATGAGTTAGCGAAGTTTCGAAGAGAGAAAAGATATGGTGATCTCCGGGACTCGAACCCGGAATGTCCATTCCTTAGTCAGAGCGCTAACCACTGCGCTAATGTCACCTATGCTTTTCTCTCATTCGAATCGTCTTCTTATATGAAGACGGGCCGTTACAAAAGTAATCTGTACAAATTTACAGGTAGTCCTTTAGAATAGTAGTAATATGTAACGACTTGTCACAAATGTGTGATCAGATTTAAACTTAGAATAAAAGTGACTGAACTGACACATAAAAAACAAAAAAACTTCTAATAATTTTCGACAACAAAGCAGCAGTTTGCTGCGAAAAAGCGTATAAAATTTAGTGAACGTGGTTTTCTAAAACAGTCGTGGTCAGTCCGCGTGAAGAGCTGTAGATACGAAGAAATATTGAAAAGGATTAACGGTCGCAGGATTGACTTCACGCCTCCTAATAAAAGCGCTTGCGTGACCGATGGTCAGAGAGGCCCAATCCCTACTTCAGTGACAGACCGCACGAGTCAAAACAAAGTGGTGACATTTCTGACGGTTTTCCGAAATCTGACCTGGTCTCTCTCTCTCTCTCTCTCTCTC
>OZ010630.1:7477974-7505474 GCA_963932165.1 Pimpla rufipes
TCGGTTCATTTGTTAAAATTCGACGTGATTTAGAACAAAATATTTTTTTTTTTCGAAAATTCAAAATTCTATAAAATCCGAACCGCTTTACCGATTTCGTAGAAATTCAATACCATACAACATTGAACGTATCTTCCATTATGAAGAACTATTTATTCAAATCGTCGAACTTTTACGAAAGTTAGAGCGACCACGCCCTTTTTTCAACAAATTAAAAACTACATAAAATCTTAATGACTGTATATATGTTATCAAAAATCTGACCATTGGAAGAGGGGCAACTACTCTACTTGTGTGCCAAATTTGAGCCAGATCGCTCGAACGGTTTCTGAGTGAGAGGCGATTGAATTTTCGAGGCCCAGCACACACACACACACACACACACACACACACACACACACATACATACGGACATTTTTTCTAAACCACTTTTCTCGACATTTTAGGTGATTCTAAGCATACTGGCATGAAAATCTCGAAAAAAAAAATTTTCATGAAAACAAAGCTTCCTCTATGAGGAAGCAAAACAAGAAATGGTTGTGCGTAAAAAATCGTCGCAAATATTTCCTGGCCTCATACACATACCAGGTCAAATATTTAACATCTCCTATTTACATCTCACGCGACTTTGAACCTGATGCAAGCCAAAGGCCATCACGTCTAGCTGCTCCGTCACTCGTCTTTCATATTCCTTCACATCGAACAACTACCTATCGAAATTCCTTCTTGCTTTCAGCGATTTACTATTGGCACTCGCTACCTGCTTCAATTACTTCACTTCCCTCTCTTTCGATTTTCAAAAAAGCGCTTTTTGCACATTTGCAATCATCCGAGGTTGAGAGTGTCGAGCAGTAATTCCCTACCCTTAATCTGAATTATAATTTTAAGTCTAATGCAATGTTGTTATTTTTAGTTTTCTTATGTTAATTTTAGTTGTTTAGTCTTAGTCCGTAGTTTAAGTTTCGTTACTTATAGATTCCGCAGAGAGAGCGCCACTATTATTTCTTATTTCATTGTATTTTTTGTTTATTTTTTCATATTTTTGTTACTTTGTATCTCATTTTGTTTCTATCTTGCCCAAAAGTTCACTAGGGCATAAATAAAAGTCAATCAATCAATCTCTCTCTCTCTCTCTCTCTCTCTCTCTCTCTCTCCAGGCCCCGTGAGTTTGCGGTCGGCGTTGAAAGCCGAGGAAACAGTCATGTTTGATACTGTCCTCGATTGCGACAATTTAGCTTTCTCGGTTTACATATATATTATTTTTTTCGAAAATTATAATCCTACAGATTTAGCAAGATTGGATCGATTCTGAAAGTTTCATATTCACAATATAAGAATAATAAATATAAAAAATATCTGAATACAAGTATGAATGACTCTGGTACAGATAAAACTAAATTTACGATAGAGTAAATTTGTTACGAAAACAAAACCAAAATTACAAAAATTTTAGCACATTTTTATAAAATAATTAATATTGGAAGAAAAAACTTCGTCGTTGGTACAAAATAAACAAATAAATATTTAACAAAAACACTCAATTTTAATTCATGAAATTTCTCGTTTTGGGTTTTTTAATTTGAACTACTGCACTATTAACTTTGTCGAGAAAAAGTGGTGTTAGTAACTGCAGCAAACCACTTAAAAAGCGTAAGCAGCTCATTAGCAAGTTCACATAACTCTGTGCTTGGCTTTTTTCTGGTCTGCTGAGAGTGAAACATGACCGTTTTTAGTCATCGACACCAAACAAATTTAATATTTAGTCTATCGACTGAATATATTTGCCAAGAGAAAGGCAATCAAAAGGACCCTCTGGGCTGCGGAGACTGAAAGATGGAAGTTTTTAGGCATCGACACCAAACCAAGTTAATATTTAGTCTATCGACTCAATATATTTGCCAAGACAATGGCAATATAAAGGTCCCTCTGGACTACGGAGACTGAAAGATGGAAGTTTTTAGGCATCAACACCAAACAAATTTAATATTTAGTCTATCGACCCAATATGTTTGCCAAGAGAAAGGCAATCAAAAGGTCCCTCTGGGCTGCGGAGACTGAAAGATGGAAGTTTTTAGGCATCGACACCAAATCAAGTTAATATTTAGTCTATCGACTCAATATATTTGCCAAGACAAAGGCAATATGAAGGTCCCTCTGGACTGCGAAGAATGAAAGTTGAAAGTTTTTAGGCATCGACACTAAACAAATTTAATATTTAGTTTATTTCTTTATATATTGAGTCGATGGACTAAATTTTTTATTTATTTGGTGTTGAATCGACAAATACATTCAATATTTAGTCCATAGACTCAATATATTTACCAAGACAATGAAAAGCATGTGAAGGCTGTGAATATCCTGTATCATATTTATTTTTACCACACTGTGTTAGTATCGTTTAGTATGCAGCCGCGTTATTCCGCGCGCAGTCTGTTTTCATTTTAGCGCGAAATGCCTTTATGTTTATGAGTGAAACAGAAAGCGAGAGTGAAACGTGCGAAAGGACGAGGCTTTTTCTCTCGCTCACCGTTCCGCTGACGGGACGGAGAGCGAGTGCGCCATAAGAGCAAGAGAGAAATCAGAGAAAAGGCGCTTCTTTCCCGCATCCATTCCCGAAAGTAGCGAATGGATGCGTCGAACTCTGTCCCTCGTTTCTATCGCGCTTCCTGTGCCATTGATAGGCGGAAAATTGTCTAACATTCCCTTCTTTTAATTACGCGAAATATTAACTCTGCAATTTACTAATTAGGTATTCAAAATATATCAACACTTACATGGTACTATCGTCGCGCGAACTTCCATTTTTTTGGAATGTCCTTCCGTCTTTGATCCGTTCGATCAACGGCAGTCGTTTTTGCCGTCGGCGAACTTGCGGCATTGTCGAACAATCGTTGGATTTACAGGTTTTTGTACACACGAAATATAATAAACTAAACACGCGAATAATAAAAAATATACTAAAAAAGCTGACAACTAGATCGTTGTCATAATGCTTCCTCTCCGCCTATAATCACAGTCTACCCCGCTCAGTTTATAGGGTAGACAACATTTTTAATTTTTGGCTTCCTCAAGAAGCTTTGTTTTGTTTCAAGAACGATCAACATTCTTTCGAAAAATTAAAAATGCCATAAAATCACGCCCTCTGCACAGATCAGCTCCAAATTTAAACACAAACTTAGTCTGGCGATAATATACTTGTAAACCAAATTTCAACTCGATATCTCAGAAATTACGAAAATAGCAGTAAAATCGAGTTTTTTTTTCAAAAAATTGAAACTGCCATAAAATTTGAACGGTTTGGTCGATTCTTCCCAAATTCAATAGCGGTCTTTAGTTTGTAATAGTTCAACTTTTTACCAAATTTCAACCCGATATCTAAAAAAATATGGAAGAGACAGAGCGTACAGAGAATGTTTGAAAAATTAAAAGTGCCCTAAAAAACAAAAGACTGCATAGATTTTGCTAAAAATTCCACCCAAGAAGAGGCAGTGACCACCCAATATGTGGTATAAATTTCAGCTTGATATCTCAAACCGTTCTCGAGTTATTAAGGTTTAATCATGTGCACACACAGACACATACACACACACACACACACACACACATACATCCAGACATTTTTTCAAAATATGTTTTCTCGACGTTTTGGAACATTCTGAACACGTTGACATCAAAATCTCGAAAAAAAATTTTTTCACTAAAACAAAGCTTCTTGAGGAAGCAAAACTACACACAAAATATTCTAAAGTAAAACACGTAAGATAATTAAAAAAACACACGTAATATCTAAACACACGAATAATAGCGCTACACTAAACTATAATAACTAATAGGTAAATGATAATATATGAGGTATTCTCTGTCAACTCAGCCACTTTTTTTTTCGACCCACTCAGATCCATCTCATAATTTGCCACTGTTTACCTCTACTTGAAAGCCGTCTCTGTGAATTTTTTCAGATTTTTTGAGCCACGAATTTAGGATATCGTTATTTTTGTCCAAATCGATATAGCTTGAAACGGAGAGGTTTGGCAACAAAAATATTCATACAAAAAAAAATTCTTTTTTCATCAGTTATCGAATGGAATATGTGTTATATTTTTATTCGGGTTGCAAAGACTATTTTTTTAAACTAAAAATGAAAATTAATTTTTCTCGCACGGTCCGACACCTTCAATTTTGCTTTCAATTTTACACAATCTTCGATGACATTAGTGGGAAGTATAGAAAAATCCACAACATGGCAACTGCATTTTTTGAGGGTAAAAAAAATGCAACTCTCAAAATTTTGCATAAAACCGGAATTGCCGATCAAAGTTAGATCAATTACTGTACGCTTACCATGAAAACCTCCAACTTATTTTTATTCGCTTAGACAAGTCACGTTTCGCGCTTCCTGCGTTTTGTTATCTGCTTGCGATCGGTGGTTTGCGATTCCGTGGCCTGTGAAGCAAGAGTCCTCTTCCTATCTTTGGGAAACACGGTGAAATCGTTTGCGAAGGAGAATTTTCTAAATATCAGCTGGCCTTTGTCATTTGGTTTAACTGAATGAAATTTGAGTGTCCCGGGAACAGTCTTGGCTTCTTGAAACCTTTTTGCCAGAAACTCAGCCGCTATTTCATGTGTTTCCTTCGGGCTGAAGAAGATAGAAGTTTTCACCATGTGGCGTTTAGCCCAGCTAAACAAAGCCGAGGGTGTAAGAATTTGATGCTCCGGAGTTGTAGCTTGAAGACTGGAACGAGCAGCTTGTCTTTTCAAATTTCCACCGATCCCGTCGCAGGCGCCTTTTCCATGAGCAGTGCCAAAAAAGTGCCATTCTGCAGGAAGCCCAAAATCTACCTCATGATGCAAAAGGTTCGAAAAATTGAATCTATTCTTATAGTGTTGTCCAGCTCCATCAGTGAAATACACCACTTTTTTCGGGTTAAAGTTAGTTTTCAGGTGATTTATGATTATTTTCTGAAATTGGTAGACTGCCACCGTGTTATGCTGCAGATCGTCCGAAAGAACCGCCATTGAGCCGTGTTGTACTTCTCCCACGTCTTTATAATAGTACACTACTGTATGGATAGTGCACTGATCGTTATTCCAGTGAAATCCTTGAATGGAATCCTGTGCTACAAAGGCGTAATTTTCGGCGAAGTCGCACTGAATTATAAATTCACCGTCCTGTAAGTTGACCTTGCGAAAATCAAGATACTTCGATTGTTGACGAGCAATGTACGCGTGAGATTTGAGTTTTGCAACTTTTTCGCACAGTTCCTCAATAAATACATCCCCGGATAGCACTTGTACTTGCATCGTTGACCGGTCTGTTTCAGTCCAGCAGTGGAATTGTACGTCGTCGATACCTTCTGTATCAAATAAGTTTCGGATACACTCTGCTAACTTTTCAGTCCCTGGGCAATTCTCGCACTCTCCGAGGTAGCAGTCTGCGCTGGGTGTATCACAAATAATCATGTTTATGAGATCATCGTAACTGTCGAGGTGTGTTGGAGAATCTTTCGTAATCTTCGCCAAGTTGGCAGCATCGATCATTAACTTGACGTTTTCATGATACACACAGACGCACACGCTGTGTGTACCACTGGCGCCGGCTAAAATGCAATGTTTTGGACGCAGCTTGGCGAAAATCGAAAAACTGACAGGTAGATCAGGGTGCGCTGCTGTGTACAACTTGTGTAGCTCTTTCAGATTGCAATACACCAAACGTTTTTGTTTCTGGTCACGAGTACCATCGGGTCTCTTTACCGATATGAAATCCTTCTTTCCAGCCGTTTCCCTACTGTTATCATCATGCTCGTAAAAACATGTTATAGCTTTCGCGGTTAAATCATTCAATCTCTTTCCTTTGTTGGGATTCGGCGAGCTAAGGATACCTTCGGAACTGGCCAAATCCACGGCTTTTTTTACCATGTCACGAGAAGTGTGAAAGTAACGTGCCGCTTTGCGAATGCTCCAGTCCTTCGGGATCAGTGTCAGAATGCGAATTTTCTCAGACTGAGTTGTTGTTGTCTGTTCAAATTTTTCCTTGAGCTGTGTTAGTACCGTTATACCAGCTTGGGCCAATGCAAAAGATTCCTTGTCGAGTTGAATATGCGTATCCTTCTTTTTTGTTGGTGGTCGATATGACACATCACTGTTTTGGCTACAAAGCAGAGACTGACTGCTAAACTCAGATTGGCTACTCGGAACGTCTTGACTACTGAGAGGAGCTTGTTTACACAAAAATTCTCCGGTATTTTCATGTTGTGGCCCAGTTTGACTAGAAAGTCCGACTCCCAGTGAAGTAGAACTGCCGTCAAACATCGGAAGGTTGTCGACTTCATTTTGAGACGGGCCTTGGCCAAGATTCGGAGCCATGAATGAAGTTGAAGGACTATCCGATGTTCGCAATTCTTGCGAGGTTGCCATGTCAACAGATGTTAAGGCTTGTTTGCGTTTCATAATTTTCCCTCTACAAGAACCACATAATTTGCGTCCTTCAACACACTTCATTCTTTTGACATGTTCAGCCGACGCAGTTCGCAAATTTGATTTTTTTAAATGTTTTTTCAATCCGAAAGGGTTAGAACATCGATTATGAAAAATGAAAACCATTTGTGCGATTATTGTCTTGTGACACGTTTTGAATGATTTTTAAGATTAAATAACTTTACCCACGTTAGAACACACAACACGTCTACACGAAACTTACGAAGTTTTACCGACAAATATTTGTATCACTTTGAACTAAGTAACAGTACATAAATAACTGCGGGACAGTAGGTCCGTCGATGACCTTGTTGGTCTGCCGCTCCACGACTGACTGGACTCTTGCCCTCTCCACGACCGCCACGCCCCCACTATTCTACGCCGACATGCGTTAATGCTAGGCCGGACCTATCCAGTAGATCCAACGCCGGTTCTACTTATTACTCGGCAATATCGCGCTCGTCTCGCTTCAAGATTTCGATAAGTTCCGATAGTTTCGAGTTTTGATGTATGACATATTTTTAAGAAGAATTGGAAAATACATACTCGCTTTGCTCATGCTCTGTCAAGTTCTTTTCACATTATGTTCCAGACGTGCAAATTTTTCAATTTAGGTCTCAACTAATGAAACAGACGATCCTGATTGGGTACAGAAACTGAACGCCCAATTTCGACACATTTCGAGATATTTAGACAATGACTTTTCAAATGTGGCATGCATCCATTCTGTAATATTAAATGTCGCTTTAATATTAAAATTGCAATAATTAAAAAACAATAATTTCGTCTTATTAAACTGACGTTGATTAATTATCAAATAGGCCGTCTGTGCAAAATAAGAAAAAGCTGCTACATGACTGCTTTAAATGAATACAAATAAATTGCATTTTTAACGTAGATGTAACGTATAGTGAACGATATCATTTTTATATAGATAATATTGACTTTATGAAAATTGTTGTGAATTCAATTTTTTTAACCCCCCAAAAAATCAATTGCCGTGTTGAGGATTTTTCTATACTTCCCACTACTGCCATCGAAGATTGTGTAAAATTGACAGCAAAATTGAAGGTGTCGGACCGTGCGAGAAAAAATCATTTTCATTTTTAGTTTAAAAAAATAGTCTTTGAAACCCGAATAAAAATATAACACATATTGGATTCGATAACTGATGAAAAAAGATTTTTTTTTTGTATGAATATTTTTGTTGCCAAACCTCTCCGTTTCAAGCTATATCGATTTGGAAAAAAATAACGATCTCCTAAGTTCGTGGCTCAAAAAATCTGAAAAAATTCACAAAGACGCCTTTCAAGCAGAGGTAAACAGTAGCAAATTATGAGATGGATCTGAGTGGGTCGAAAAAAAAAGTGGCTGAGTTGACAGAGAATACCTCATATATAAAACACACAAAAATAAGAAAACAAAGGAAAACCGAATCTGTGAAACCAAGGGTTGCTCTGACCACACCGGACGCAAGGACACTTGTAAATGATACCTGCGATCTACATAAAGGCTAGGTACCTGCAATGGAAGGGGTAGGCACGCGCCACGCTACCGGTGGCAGTGTGACCACAGCAGGTTTCGCGCCCTTTGTTTGCAAGGGCGGGAAAGACCTTTTACCTCTCAAGTGATTTTATATCATTTCGGCGACCCATCATCGATTACTATATTCCACAGAATTGAATGAACAAATTAAATTGTTATAAAGCGCCACAACTATCTTTTTTAGTTATTTTTTATTTTAGCGCCAATTAACCCATTCAAATTTGATAGTGGGGTCTGCTAAAATGTTTAATGGTTAAGCTATTATCAAAGACTTGCTATTAGGATTGATGTTTGAGTTATCGGCGATGTGTCAGTAATAATTACATTTTAGGAAACAATTAAAATATTAATGGTGCATCTTCCTTACTGACAGATACAGCTTTGATTTTTGTAATAAAAATAATAGACTATTGTAACATGATGCTTAAGATTCCGAGAGTGAGATCACACTAAAATGTTCTTCGTCACTTTAGTACGGTAGAACGAATGAAAATGCACAATTATAGTGCTACCAATGTATAATATCGATTGCAGAGACCCAACGTATGAACAGATTTCGATTGTGATTTCTTGTAGAACCCCCAAATCCGGAGTCCTCGTAAGAATGCAGATAGATCCCAATGTGGGTTCTCTGAACGGTATTCTTAGCAGGATGTAGATTTGGGAACCACATCAATGCATTAGTACAGTTAGGAATGCTGTAATGATTTCCAGAAACGGGAGTGCTTGCACGAATTCAGATGGATGCAGATTTGGAAATAAAATATACATTAAGCCCCATTAAGGGCCTCTCGTTTAGTATTATTTTTGTATAAATTCGAGAAAAATGAGACAGAATTGAAAACACATCTCGATGGTATAAAAATCTCAAAAAATTCATGTGCAATGAAGGTACTCAAAAGATTCATTTTGCATAATAATAGTTCTAAAATATTATTAACAAATTTCTGAAAAAAAAGTTTAACATATTTATCGATGACCCAACTTTTTTTTTATGAAAATGATTCATTCATTTTTCAAAATCGGTATGAAGATTTCCAGATTTTAGAGTTCACTTTGAATTCTCACATATTTCCCATATAGAAAAGTACAAAATTCAAAGTGAACTCTAAAATCAGAAATAGTATATTACGACACGAGGGAGGGAAAACGTTTTCTCGCCTTCGGTTCGTGCTGCAACGCACACGAGCTGAGAAGACGTTTTTCCGCCGAGTATCGTGTACTATTTTACATCACAAGGTAAGGAAAGGGAAAAATCACTTTCCGTGACGCAGTGATGTAAAAATTCATACGTATTCATACGTATCCTTTCACTCTCCGCAGCCTAGAGGGACCTTTTTACTGCCTTTGTCTTGGCAAATATGTTAATTGATAGACTAAATATTCAAGTTGTGTTGTGTCGATGACTGAAAACTTAAATTTATCACTCACTGCAGTGTACAGACAGCTTTGTATTGCTATTGTCTCTGCAAATATATTGAGTCGATGGACAAAATATTACATTTATTTGGTGCCAAAGCCTAAAAACTTTCATCTTTCTCTCTTCGCAGCCCGGAGAGACCTTTTTATTGGCTTTGTCTTGGCAAATATATTGAGTCGAAGGACTAAATATTAAATTTATTTGGTGTTGGTGCCTAAAAACGTTCATTTTTCACTGTTCGCTGCACAGAGGGACCTTTCTATTATCTTTGTCTTGGCAAATATATTAAGTCGATGGACTAAATATTAACTTTGTTTGGTGCCGAAGCCTAAAAACTTTCATCTTTCAGTGTCCGCAGCCCAGAGGGACCTTCTTATTGCCTTTGTCCTGGCAAATATATTGAGTCGATAGACTAAATATTAAATTTATTTGGTGTCGATGCCTACAAACTGTTATATTTCATTCTTCTTAGCCCAGAGGGACTTTTATATTGCCTTTGTCTTGGCAAATATGTTAACTTGATAGATTAAATATTCAAGTTGTGTTGTGTCGATGACTGAAAACTCCATTTTTTTTAATCTCCCCTATCGGTCGCGACGACGGTTTGATAACTGTCCAAGAACGGTTTCCGCGACGTCCTTCTGGGCCGCTCGACTATTAGGTCGAGCGACGTCGATCGTCTGCATTCTGAGACTGTCCCACGACGTTATCGTCATTCGTTGTGATAACTGTTTTGCGACATTTCGCTCAATTTTCGATTGTTTGGTCACGGTAATCGTTTTGCATCGTTGAAAAAAAGATGTGAAAAAACTTGTCGAAACGAAAAAATCAAAAGATCGATTAAACGTTGCAAATCAGTTATCACGACGATTTCGATTTTTCAAAAACGATTGAAACGTCGTGAAACAGTTTCCGAACGTAGATAAGCGACATCGCGCAACCAAATATTCGAATGGCTCAAAACGACGTCACCGAAAGGGTCATTTGGCCGTTTTCGGGAATGACAGGGACTGCAGTACACAGAAACCTTTGTCTTGGCAGAAACCTTTGTCTTTAGTACGAAGCAGCGCTGTACATTATTTTTCATCTATAGAACATTTCAGTTGATTTGTTGAGATTCACCATGATTTAGAGAATTTTTATGTTTTTTTTTAATTAAAAATTCTATGAAATCCAAACCGCTTTACCGATTTCGTCCAAATTCAATACAATACAACATTGAACGTATATTCAGTTATAAAGGACTATTTAGCTAAATCCGCAAACTTTCACGAAAATTAAAGCGACCACGCCCTTTTTTCCACAAATTAACAGCTAAATAAAATCTTAATGACTATATATATTTTGTCGAAAATCACAACATTCAAAGAGAGGCACCTACTTTATTCGTTTATTTGTTTTGGACCATTCTCAGTATACCGACATGAAAATCTCTAAAAAAAAATGTCGTGAAAACAAAGCTCCTCTATGAGGAAGCAAAATTGATGTGTACATTCATTGACACAACAAAAGTAGTTTATACCAAATATTCTTGTCTTGCTTTATTGAAAGGTCTAAAATTCTAAAAATCGATTAACTGCACACTCTTTTGACAACTTCCCAGGTGGACGACGGTTTTAGCGTAAGTTTTCGTTGCTTATTGATTGGCTGTAGTTAATAAATGGTTTGGATTATTAATTACCGAATGACGCTGCATTCAAATTGGTAAAAATCATACACTTTATACTTGAAAAATCAACTAAACGAGAATGATATCCGAAAGTTATTCTTAATTAGTAGATATTTGAAGTATCTACTAATTAGTAGATAATGAAGTAGCATTAATTTATTAATTTGACTTACCTGAATAAGCTGAAATTACAAGTTTACAGAATCATCCATCAATTAACATATATCCTGAAGTAAGAAACTTAAAAATGTCGGTTTCCTGTAAGAGCTTGATAAACACCCGCTCGTATTTGAGTTCTGAATGGAAAATAGGAAACCGCCTAAGCCATACACCGAATGCGCGTCTGCTTTCGGTGGACAGTACAAATTTCTGTTTTTTCAAAGCAATGCAGTTTCGATTAATCTGGATATTTTTCATTTACTTACCTAGTTAAGTTGGCTTTATAGCTTATTCGACTTTTTCTATCCTGGCTCACGTTCTTCATTTTTCGCGAACTAGAAGTTGAAAATTGTTCTTTTTGCCGTATTTTTTGCTTTACATCCGGGTCAATTTCCGGAGTATAACCGCAGTGCAATGAGCAAAGTATGCAATTGACTTATTAATAACTAGCCCTTATTTGACGGCTATTTATAAATGTTGAATAAAAAATGCCTTTTTTCAAGTCCCTAAACATGTAAAATAGCTGACGAACAACGTAAAGGCACTTCAAGCGCGGCATTCAGCTCGTGAGACTCGCTATCTTTAACAAATACGTGTAGGCATATGGAGGTTCCTGCAGCGCTTATATAAAAATGTGACAAACTGTCAAATCTCGCGGTGTTAACCAACGATTGTCGGTCATCACGGTCCACGCCAATCAGATCATAATGAAAAAAATGTACCAAATTGTTGAAAATGAAACTAAAAGAGTAAAATAACTAGTGAAATTAGACGTAAACTATTTTTATTCAAAATTTATTTCCATAATTTAAGAGTGAACGAAACCCTAAAACCACCGTCACCAGGAAGATAAACAATTCGCTTCGTGGTGAATTGCGGTGCGAAATGTATAGAAACCACCGATGGGTTCAGCGGTGGTTTTGCAGTGATAGAATCCGCCAGGCAATCAAAAACTTAATGAAAATGGTGAATATTTTCGTTCATTAATTTGCTGTGAATTAAATTATCTACCACATATTTGGTTTTTTTCATTGAAAGTATAGTATAATTTACGTTCGACAACGAATAAACCCGCATAAATTGGATATGTGATGTGTAATAATTTTTTGGAAGAACATTGCATCTGGTCTGAAATGTCCATTGAAAAGATGTTCAATGTTCCGTGTACCAGATGTTGCAATCAAATATGGTAAAAAATGTCTACGTCAGTAAAGAATTATTTATGAAGTTTGTATATTTTATGCAATCTCATACTATAAATATCTATACTTGCACCAGATGAAGTATTTGTATGAAGAGTATAAAACTTTCTGTTTACCAATGCAACCAGTATTCAGCGAGTTGAAAACGGGAAAAATATATGCACCGGTGAATGAGCAACAAAAATCATGAGCATACGGCAACTTCTATTTTTTGGACTGCCAAGTGTTATTTCGCATCAAGTATAAAAAACCTATGTGCTATTGAAACGCATTTTATTTTTATGATTTGAAGGTAAATCATCAACTTCACAAGAAAGAGTAAAATAGAATTCTGACTTGATGTATTCTCTAAACGGTTGAAATAAGAAATAGCCCAGCACTTTCGACGTATGAAAATTACAATGCAATTCACAGGCAGAGTCAACAATTGAAATTCTAAATCAGCCTCGCTTTATTACATCTCTTTACAAATACGCGTCTAATTATTGTCATATTTTCAATTAAATAATACATCGTATTACCAATTTTTTAGTGTATAAAATAATTACAAAATTACAAATGCAACGTCTAGATGTGCGTTTTTCTGTGAATAAATGATGATTTCAGGCGAAATCAAACGGCCGACCTTCCGTGAGCCTGGCGCTGATAGTGTATCTTTTTATATAAATACTGGCAGTACATTTTTGTTTCTTATAAAGAAACAATACACAATCGATCGAAATTGAGTAATCCACAATATAGTACTGATCTACTAAAGGTGCTCTAGTGGAAGAGACAGCCTCCTTCAACGGTTGCGGACGGCATTTCTGTCACAAGTTGCAAGCGTCTAATATAGGCGTGTCCTGCTCACTTTTAACCCATCTTTCCTGTAAGACCATCTCACTCGTATTTGCTGGCGTCCGAATGAGGCTCAACAACGTCTATAATGGCGTTTCGCTCACACGCACGCGTCCTGCGAATAATGGCATCTCGCTTTGACTCATAGCCTGTATCGCTGTAAAGGGAATAAGAAGGCCCAGCACTTGACTCATGAAAATGAATATCCATGTATCAGGCAGAGACAAAAATTGTATTGCTGAACATATTAACTTCATCTAACTTCATTTAGTAACTAGTGTTAATTTTCTTTAACCTTTTATCAAATTTAATTAAAAATAAAAAATTAGTTGACTTACTAAGTATTATTCTAATTTTTGCAATTAAAAAAATAGATATGAGTTCCAAACATTGGTTATTGCTTTGTAAGTCAATCAATTTCCTATTTAGCATTACATTTGATAAAAGGGCAATTGAACACTGGTCACGAAATGAAGTTAGATGAAGTTAATATGTTCAGCAATAAAAATATTGACTCTACCTGAGATATGCATATTAATTTGTATGCGCAAATGCTGGGCTTTCCTTCTGTTTACAGTGATGCAAGTTATGAGTGAAAACGAGATGCCTTTATTCGCAGAACGCGTGAGTGTGAGTGACAAGCCCTTATAGGTGCTGTAGGGCGTCGCTCGGACGCCAAAAATTGTGATTGAGACGGTCTTATAGAAGAAGATGGGCTAATAATGAGCGAGACGCACCTGCACTGAATGCCTGCAACTTGTGACAGAAATGCCGTTTACGATCGATGGTGGAGGCTACCGCTTTCAGTTGTCCAGGACAGCGTTGCGTTTACCGACAATATTTATATAAAAAGAGACACTGTCGGATTATGTTAACTGAAGTTAATTCAAAGAGAGAAAAATACGTTATTGAAATGATAATGACGAATAGCCGGGTCGTTAAGAGCCAGGCTCATGGTTGGAAGGTCGGCGGTTCGATTTCGTCGGCACGAATATATAAAAAAAATTCAGAGAAACGCACATCTTGGCATTGCATTTTTTATTTTGCAATTATTTTATGCACTACAAAATGGACAATATGTCATATAACTAAATTATTAAATTATTTTTTATTGAAGATAAGACAGAATAATTAAACTCGGACTGATAAAGCTACTCGTAATGACAGTTATTGACTCTACCTGAGAATTGTATTTTTATTTTAATGCATCAATAGTGTGTGCTTTTTTATACCCCTTACAGCGATGCAGTTTATATTAGTGAAAATAAGATGCCGTTATTCACAGGACGTCTGCGTGTGAACGAGTAGTCGCAGACGTGTTGGTGTTTTACAGAACCATTAGCTCCATCTATTTGCTCGATACAGTAGTTCAAGAATTGTAAAATACATTTTAAAGGATTCGCAAGCATTCGTTATTTTGACCGTTCAACATTTTAGTCGTTCGCTATTTTGACCGTTCAGCATTTTAGTCGTTCGCTATTTTGACCGTTCAACATTTTAGTCGTTCGCTATTTTATTGCTTCACATTTTAGTTACTCGCTATTTTAATCGTTCCGTTCTAATTCTAGAATTGGAAGCTTTGGATTATTAAGTATTGAATTTACGTCGATTCGGCATTCCACCAATCGCTATTTTGCTCATTCAAATATATGCATTCAATATAAATTTAATTTCGCATTTTCATGTTCGTAATTTTTATTTATTAATTTAAAGCCGTTCATTATAATGACCGTTCTGAGTTTAGGCGTTCGTTAGTTTTGAAATTCAAAATTTTAGCTAGTCTGAATTATGAACTTTCCTAATTTTAACCCCCACCCGGTCCTCCTCCTTCATGTCGGCAGGGACCCCGAAGATAATAATCTTCTGCTGGGGCCCCTCCGGCTCCGCGACGGTGAGGACGCCGTCTTTCAAGGCCTGGCTGGACCTGACAAAATCAAGGTCCTCACCAGTCCTCGTCCCGACGACGACCCTCGAACCTCGAACGGCCCGCACGCCGCGCACACCGACATTGGCCGTGGCGGGGTTCACCAGCGTCATAAGACGCTCCTTCACCTCCGCCGCAGGCACGTCGCCCTCTGCCGACCGGATGAGCACGGCGTGCGTGGCCACCCTCGTCTTTTTCCTCCGAGGTGGCGGCGGTGGTTGCACCGCCCCGACGGGCTGGCCTGAACCGCCCACTACTCCCACGCCACCCGCGACACCCGCGCCCGCGACCCGCGCGTAAGAAAGCGGCAGGCGCGCCGCGGCCGTCCCTGGCGCTTCCGCCGGATGAGAGGCAATCACCGGGGTCTCCGGCCGCCTGGCAGCACCCCGTATCGCCCCCGCCAACTGCTGGCCGATCCCGCGGACCACGGTGTCCCGGGACTCCCTGAGGGCCGCGCACTCGCCCGTCAGGCCCTGCACCCGGCCGACCGTCGCCACTAAGAGCGACAGGAGGCCGGACAGGCTGCCCTCGAGGTGCGTCGCGGCCCCTCGGTTGATCTTGTTTCCGGGATCGGACATGAAGTCCCGGGCCCCCGCGATCAAAGCCTCGGCACGGCCAAGGAGCTCCGCAGGCGACAATACCTGCACCGATGCCGCTCCACCGGGCGTGGGGCTCGGTACTGGTACCGAGATCCCCTGGTTGCCCGGCGGAGCTTCGAGCGCCGTGCGCCGTCGCCTGCTTCTGCTCCTCGTTCGCCACCGCCATGCCTTCGGCACGTCGCGTCGCGTCGGCGGCGTCTGCCGACTCTCTTCCTTCCCCTTTCCCTTCCTCCGCATCACCTCAGTGAACCCCTCCTGCAGACTATCAGCCGGCGGGGGGGTTCCCTGCGCGTCGACAGCGGAGGGCGGGATCGGCGCAGCGCTCGACTCAGCGGCCGAGGAGGCCGCGGACGAATCCGAGCCCACCGCTCTCTTCTTCTTCTTCTTCTTCTTCTTCTTCGGTGTCCTCGGTGGCCGCGTGTCACCGGCCACCGACTCGTCCGTCGTCTCCGTGCAAGACGCACTCCTCGGGGGGGCCGAGATTTCGCTTCAGCGACACCCCCGAGGCGCGGGACACCTCCTCCATCGCTTCAATATCCGACAAAATGTCGGATACTCCCCTATCCGTGGCCGACAGGAGGGAGGACCTGCCGGACTCCGCCGACTCCGACCTCCCCCTCCCCGCCGACCTCGCTGGCTTCGCCATTTGCCTCGTAGACGGCGGTGGCATCTCGATCGTTGCCGTTGTCGTCACAACACTTGCTGCGGCAACCGCAGGTGCCGCAGATGCCGCCGCACTCGTCGTCGCCGTCGGCGTCGCCACCGTCGTCGTCACAGGCGCCCCTGCGCGCGTCGTTTCCGTCGCCTCCGTCGTCACCACGGCCGACGTCGCCGAATGCGACGACGCCGGCGACGACTTTTTTTCACCCTTCCCCTTCTTTTTGGCGGCATCGCCGGCAAAAAGCGAGTGGGGGGTGCACCGGCGGCCGGTCGACCCCCCCCCCCCCCCAAAAACAATCGGGCCGAAAAGTTGAGAACTTTCCCCGCGAAAGCCGTTTCCGTCCCCCGTGTGCCAATTGGCCCCGGGATGCGTACTCTGTGCGAAAATCTAAAAATGCCCCGATTTCGCCCGGATTTTTTCCTGGGCTGATCGGGGAGCACGCTCTAAGCCAAAAACAAAAAACCGCTAATTAATCACACCAAAAGTCCACCCTATAGGGCGATTTCCATACAGACGACATCGGCCAGTAGATAGAGACAGAGGGAATCTCGTTAATCCATTCATGCGCGTCACTAATTAGATGACGAGGCATTTGGCTATACCCTGCACTAACCGGCAACAACGCCGGCAACGCTCTTCCGAGGCTTAACCCCCCCCCCCCCGCCACCCATCGTTGGGCTAAAACTTAACAATCACGCAGGTCTAACCCCTTGTCAACATTTAAACCTAAGCACAAGAGTCAAAAAGTATAAAAAAAGAAAGCCAACTGTCAATTATGTAAAATACGAGAAAAAGAAAAGAGACACGAATACGTGCCTACGTCAGGAATAAAACTATCCGACTCGGTCAACAATAAAAAAATAACAAAATATACGAAAAATAAACCTTATTTCTAAACCATAACCCTAACTTAAGAACCCAAGACTTACGAACTAGGCGTTTAGGGCGTGCCTCCCATCTCTGTCCTCGTAGTCAATGAACGCGCAAGCCATCTCGATCGATGATCGAAAGGCCATCAGGGAGATAGTCACCATATCTTGTCTCCCGAGGCCTAGCTCTTTTAGCGCTTTCACCGTTTCTCTCGGCATCGCACCCCTCACGCCAACCACTATGGGGACCACCTCTGCCGTTGCGCAACCCATCATAGCCTTCCCGACTCGCGCCGTGCTCTCATACTTACGCCGCTTCTCGTCCGCGGCGTTGCTCAAGTAGTTGTCCCTCTCGTACACTACCGTTACGTCGATCAGCTTGAGAGCCTCATCCTTCTTAAACAACAGGTCCGGCTTCCTTAACTCGCCACCATCCCTTATCGTCGGCACCACTACGATGGTCCCCCTCGTACCCAGCTTGTCCGCCAGAAACACCACGATATCGTTATGCCTCCTGATCCGCTCCGGCTTCGTGCTCACACATTGGCCGAGCACATGGCCCGATGTCTCCTGCTGGGTACGACATCTACGACATGTCGTGTCAATCCCGGCCCTGGACCTAGCCAACACCACTCGCGTGCCGAAGGTATTAGTTCTAAGCTTTATTGCGGTGGAGAATCTCGAGGAGTGCATCAACGTGTTATTAACTAACCACGCGTTCCCAATTTTATCGTCACGGAAGTGCCGCGCTCCGTGACCCTGCGTCGCACTTCGATCCCATGCGCGCGACTCGTCCTTCCTCGCCATCTTTGCCGCCTCGACATTTGTTACGTCAGGCCGTAACTTCGCGCTATTTTCACAAACGAACTCTTAGTTCAGTCATGGGTTTCGAGTCTTCTGGCGAAAGGGGGCATTCGGTAAACAATTATACGAGCAACGGCCCCTGCAGGCCCCGGAAACTACAATATCTGTTAAGAGATACCGATGGGTCAGTCGAGGTAAAGGAGTGCGGATGATGGTACAACAGGGCCCGATTTTACAAAACACTAAGCTCTCTAGAAAATGTCACCTACGCCACTCGAGCGAGCGGCGGGTCGGTTATCGACCGTCAGCCGCGGGCCTTGCGTTACCACGCCTCTTAACGATCCTCGATCACTCGTTGCAGCCGAACCCGCGTGTGGTCACAAGAAAAGGGAAATAAAAGAAATCTACATACCCCTGAGAGCTAGAAGATTACGAGAACACCGGGTGAATGCCTTACGTTCCACCAAAATCGTCGTTTCATTTTTCGTCTCGGAAATCATGATTTGTACGTGATGGAGTCATAGTCTGGCCAGATAACTAAAAATATTCTTACACTTTTCTTGAAGACCCCTGTAAATGCACAGATTAAAGAATAGGAGAATGCAACAAGACGAAATAATCAATGTCTCAAGGAACCTTTGGAACTCAAAAGACGGAGCCCCGTAAGATAAGGAGGCAAAAACGACTAAATTGTCCATGAACAACTGTTAAGAATTATATAACTCACCATGATAATTTGTTAACATAAGAAAATGGTAAAAGGATTAATAGTTTATGAAATCGGGATTCATACATTTAAATACGGATAACTCTTAAAAGTTATAACATTCGGTAGGATAATTTGTTAACATAAGAAAATGGTAAAAGGATTAATAGCTTATAAAATCGGGATTCGTACGCCTAGATATGAATAACTTTTGAAAATTGTAACATTCGGTAGGATACTAGTTAATATAAACAAAATGGTGAAAGGTTTAACAGTTTATAAAATTGGGATTCACACAGTTAGATACAAATGACGTTGCATAATCTTGGATAATTAAGAAAGTTAAGATACGTCCCCGCGAGAATATGGAGCTGCAATTTTATACAAAATTTATAACAACGCGTATTAGCAACAACAAGCGAAGATGAACTTTCAACAACAAATTCAAGAATTACTGTCTGTACGATCTCCTATGTAAATTCAAATCTTGGTCAAAGCGATCTTGTTAAGAAGTTATTCTTGTCGCCCGGCGAAACCACTTAAAAAACACGGCAGGGAAGCAGATAATGTATTCTATAACAAACCTACAAAACTTATAAGCGAAGAGGTCCAAATAAGGCAGAAACTAAATCGCACCAACGAAGAGCGTGAACACCTGGTCGAAACATCGAGAAGACATTGACGAAAGAGGAAGTCGTAAATGTGGAGCCAGGGCAAGGGACAGGCGCGGGGGCCGCGATCCACGCGCGAGCCACGCGCGACCTGCAAGGCGCGGTGTCCTCCTCTAGCTCATGAGATAGGGAGTTGAAAATTACGTAGGCACTACCCCTACCATCGCTCAATCAAACGATAGACAAAGGACCCAATCATATAAAAAGACAAAAAGGTATCGACAAGAGACAGTGCGCCCTGAAAATTAGATCTGCCCACATCGAATCTCTGCCCGAGCATAGACTGAAACTTTAAAATCGAATTAACGACGAATTTCTGTCCGACCGCGGACTTAGAAAAAATCATTTAAATCGTACCGCGGACTCAGAAAAAATCATTTAAATCGTACCTCGGACTTAGAAAAAATCATTTAAATCGTACCGCGGACTTAGAAAAAATCATTTAAATCGTACCGTTGACTCAGAAAAAATCATTTAAATCGTACCTCGGACTTAGAAAAAATCATTTAAATCGTACCGCGGACTTAGAAAAAATCATTTAAATCGTACCGCGGACTTAGAAAAAATCATTTAAATCGTACCGCGGACTTAGAAAAAATCACCTTCGAATTTAAAATCGTATCACGGACTTAGAAAATTTCGAGTTCCAATCATCATCGACTTTTAATCCGTCTGCGAACTTAGATCCATTCCGATCTTCGCTAAGATTTTCATTTTTCGTAATTCGAACCTTCGTCCTGAACGGGGACTTAGGAGTTTATAGAATTGAATAAGACTCTACAGTTTTTGTATTTTTGGGCTTCGACTAATTTTGTATTTTATTTTATAATTTCGCACGCTTCGTATTTTGAGAAACTTGTACATCCGAACTCTGAATTTTGTTACACCACGAGGTGCCGATATTTGTGAACATCATCACGATTAATTACATGTTACCATCCTTTGTTGAGAAAAATCGGTTTATTTAATTTCCTCGTTTTACGAATAAAATTCGACGGTTGCATTCTTAAATTCAGTGTCACAATTTCTTTACGATCGTGTCCTTCCCATCTGCAACATCAGCATCCAGTTCAACACAAAAAGGGTAAGTGAAATTTTTAATTATATCGGTGAAATTTAGTACGCGCATTGTCTCGAGCCATCATCACATCATCATCATCTCAGACCCCAGTCAAATTCCCTTTAGAGAAGCATTCGCAGCTCGTCCCAGAGTAATTTTCCGAAAGGTTAGACTCGAAACAGAGCTTGCGCGTTTAGTGTACTTCGTCAGATGTGGTATAGGGAGGAGCCTTCCTTCTTGACCAGAGCACGGGTAAATCACGCTGAACCGCACTAATACGTGTAAAATTGTCGCTCGAGTAAAATCCACGACACTTTTGACGTAACACATTCTCCTTCGTGACCGGGAGCTCCACGCGAAACTTCGCCGCTAGCGAAGCCATCTTCCCTCCGTAATCCCTATCCGCGACCATTGCGGCCATCACGCTGTCCTCCGACCCGACCATATCCACCGACGCCTTCAGTGTAGACATTGGCACCAGGTTCTCGAACCTCAGCAAACCCAGGCCTCCGCTATTCTTGGGAGTATAAAAGAAGGCGTCAACCGTTGACTGGGGAAGGTGCAGAATCTCCTTGATCTTCACCCGAATCTGCTGGTCGAGCAATTTTAATGTGCTCTGCGCTGGCGGGCTTATCGTGAGGCTGTAGATATACCTCGGCAGAAGATACGTCTGCAGGATCACCAACTTCTGATGCGGCTTCAAGTAGAGTCTCCTAAGGTTCTGTATTGCCTTGATCATCGTTGTAACCTCCATACACTTCTGCAGCCCACTCCATGGACTGACTTTGGCGCCTAGATAAGGAATAGTCGCCTACGGTTGTACATAAAGTATGGATGTTCCCTCCACTACGAGGCCAGGATCCTGCAGGTACCACGTACGTGGTCTCTGCCTAATCCCAAAAGTCTGGCACTTCTGGACCGCCAAGCTCATCCCCAGGCTACTCAGATATTCATGCAGCATCTCCACCTGCCGCTGCGCCTCCGCCCTGCTCCCGCTCAGCAGCACCATATCATCCGCTAGTGCGAGCACCGAGAGGCGTTCGCCGCCCACAGCTATGCCCGCGGTCTCATCCTGGAGTCTCTGTATAATGGGCTCAATTGCGAAATTAAAGAGAAGGGGCGATAGCGGATCCCCCTGCTTTACTCCCCTACGTAGCTCGATGTCCACTACTTCGCCGTTTGTAGCCTTTATTCTGGTCCTGCAACCATCATACATCCGCTCGACCAGCTGGACGATCCGCTCAGGGGTACCCTTCCTCCTCAGACCTCCAGTAACCATCGCGTGTGGCACAGTGTCAAACGCTTTGGCGATGTCCACAATCGTCACGATGCCTCCACTCACCCCCTTCATGTGAGCCAGGGCTTCCTTCAAGAGGTACACATTCTGCTTGCACCCATCGGCCGACATGAAGCCCTTCTGCCTCTCGTTCTGCATGGTCAGGCCTCTGACTCTTCCGTCCATTATCGCGGAGAAGATGCGACCCAACATGGAGCCGATCGTAATTGGCCTCCAGTTGCGCACGTCCCCACCATCCTTCCCGTTCTTCGGAATTAGAGTTGTCCTATTCATTTTCCAAGCTAGGGGGTAAACTCCCGATAGCAGGACCATGTTAAACAACTTGGCCAGAAGTATCGGGAGGCCCGACCGTTGGAGGTGCGACATCTTAATGCCATCCGGGCCCGCCGCCGATGCTGACTCGACCCTCTTGATCCGCTCCACGACCTCCTGCGGCATAATGGGTCTGCAATCCGCTATTCTCTGCGGGGCTGAGGGCCTACACTCGTATGTCGTCGGAATCCGAGTGCCCCACAACTCGTCGTACAACTGCTTGACATCACCCGCTGGGAGCCCCTCTTGGCGAAATTCCATAAATTCGAAGACCCCGCTGACCGCTGCATCAGCGAGTCTCTTTGGGCAGTTATCAAACAACTCCTGTCACCGAGCGTACCCGAACCGCTTACGCTGCTGGTGGTTCGGGGGCCTACCAGCTCTGCCTCTACGCCGTCTGAGACCCTGCCCCCCACGGGTGGGTTGAACGTCGCCTCCAAGTAGTGTCGGAACGAGTCCCTGCATGAGAAACGCGTCCAAACTGACAGCCAACGCCCCTGGGCTCCGCCCATCTTCATCCCAGATCTCGTCCAGCTGTCGCAACAGCCCCTGTATGTCGTCCTCGGTCCTGACCGTCAGCGACCTTATGTGCGAGTCCATCCTCTCCTCCCACTCGCTCTCCTCCGCTCGTAATCCCCGCGAATCGGGGCTGACATCCGGGATATGCGTCCCAACCGCGTCCAGAAATAGACCCTCGCTGCCCTAAGAGTCACCCTCGTCTACCTCGCCGGCGACGTTGCTTAAGGACCCTCCCATCCACGACACGTCTGCCAGCTCAGCACGGTGGCCCGTTCGGACTGCTCTCCGTTCCACATCTTCCTCGTTCCCCTCGTGGCCTGCAAACTCCACGCTATCCTCGTATTCTTCGTTCGACGAGGACCCTCTACCATCGTCATTCCCTGCCCAACTCTGCCCATCAGGTTCAGGGACTGCCCCGTCGTCTCCACCCCCCATCGCGCCTATGCCAACAGGACCAGGTTCAGCCGCGCCGGCATGCAGATAACCACCATCTACAGGAAGGGGACCGGCGACCTCGCCAAGTTCCGTGCGCAGTGTGCGCCTCTTGTCACTGATCTGCTTGCACGTTTTCGTAGGCAGATATTCCTGGATGGCCACATTCGGCCGAGCCAAGTGCCGGAACCGCCGGTCGAGTTCAATAAGGAGCTCTGTCTCCTCCTGCGTCCACACGCGCGCGACTCTCCCAGCCTCTATCGAGCGGCCGGTTCGCTTCCGCAGTACGTGCATCATTGCGCGCGGCCGGGTGCACCCAACGTTCATGGGTGGACAATCCCCTCTTCCAGTCGAACGACAGAGGGCAGTGGGCACACTGGAAAGCACCCGGCCGCCGCTCTTGCGGCCCTGGACACTTTGGCCTGCGGGTGCTCCAACTCAGGAACGACGGGCACGGGCGCCCGCAGGCACTACACCTTAACGTGAGTGTGACCCCCCTGTGCTCGTCGCCGTAGTGCCTCACTAGATCTCGCAAGTTGAGAAAAGCCTGCGCACGGCCCCGGGCCTCGCACTTCACACACATCGTGAGCTCGCCCACGAGGGGGAACTACCTCCACCTTTAACTCCCTATCCACTTCCAAATCATTGTCCATCTCGTTGCCAGTTCCCTCTCCGACCCCCAACACCGATCCTGCGAGTAAACCCGCCACATGCGACTCGGGGTCAGAGCCACCCGCGTCCGAGGCTCCACTTCTAGAATCCGCCATTTGAGTAAAAAAAAGTTTGTTTGTGGCGCTGACCGTGACCCGTACTTTCCGAGCCAACGACGGCTATCGCCATTTAGCGGGCTCCCGGTCTCCGACTCCGGGACCCAGGCGTGGATACAATCCAGATGTTCTCCACCCTTCGAGAGCCAAGCTCCCCACCGCGCATCAACCGTCTTTGCCCAACACGCGCACTTCCAAGGGCAATGCCCCGTCCCACAAAACTTCCCACTCAGCAGCGGATTCGCTAGCGGAGCAAACCCCCCAACCCTCAACAGCGCGCCGGAAACCGGCAGCGACAGAGCCGGATGCAGCCCGAATCGTTCCCAGCCCGACCCCACCCGGCCCCGACGCAGCCAGCCCCCCGCGCATCCCTGTCCCCCCCCCCCCCAATGGCCCCGTGCCGAAACGGATTCACGGCAGACCCAACCACCTCACTCCCGCCGAGGCGACCCATCCGCCTAGGCCGGAGAAAAGTCGACCTGGGAACGCGCCGTGCCTCACGCCCGACACGAGTCCCTGCCATTGCGTACTAGTTAGCCAAACGAGCGAGAGACACCCTCGCCCGTCCGTTACCGACTCTCGCGTGGATAGAATCCGGACGCCGTACGTTGGCCTTAAGAGAGTCATAGTTACTCCAGCCGTTTACCCGCGCTTGCTTGAATTTCTTCACGTTGACATTCAGAGCACTGGGCAGAAATCACATTGCGTCAACACCCGCGAGGGCCATCGCAATGCTTTGTTTTAATTAGACAGTCGGATTCCCCTAGTCCGTGCCAGTTCTGAGCTGAGCGTTGAATGGCGGCCGAAGAGGACGACCAAGACGGCGAACCGTCGAGGAAGCCTCGCGGCAAGGAAGATCCGCGGAGGCCAAGGCACGGGACCGAGCTCGGATCTGCAACGGAACCCCCCGTGAAGAGACTTCCATCGTTCACCTCGCCCAGGCCCGGCACGTTAGCTAAACCCGCTTCCCTAACAAGACCGACGCGCCCCGCACCTCAGAGCCAATCATTATTCCGAAGTTACGGATCCAATTTGCCGACTTCCCTTACCTACATTAGTCTATCGACTACAGGCTCTTTACCATGGAGACCTGCTGCGGATATGGGTACGAACCGGCGCGACACCTCCACGTGGCTCTCTCCTGGATTTTCAAGGTCCGAGGGGAAGATCCGGACACCGCCGCAACTGCGGTGCTCTTCGCGTTCCAAACCCTATCTCCCTGCTAGAGGTTTCCAGGGAACTCGAACGCTTATGCAGAAAAGAAAACTCTTCCCGGATCTCCCGACGGCGTCTCCAGGTCATTTTGGGTTACCCCGACGAACTCTCTTGCGAGGGCCCGAATTGTATACGGTTCCGCTGCCGGGTTCCGGAATAGGAACCGGATTCTCTTTCGCCCGACGGGTGTGACACGTAATTTAGATTTATTACATTCTGTGACTCAAACACCGTCATCAACATAGGATTTCTCCTAGGGCTTAGGATCGACTGACTCGTGTGCAACGGCTATTCACACGAAACCCTTCTCCACGTCAGTCCTCCAGGGCCTCGCTGGAGTATTTATACTACTACCACCAAGATCTGCACCGACGGCGGCTCCAGGCAGGCTCACGCCCAGACCCTTCTGCGCACACCGCCGCGACCCTCCTACTCGTCAGGGCTTCATGACGGAAAATAAATTCTCCGCCTCACTTGCCACTGACGGCAGAGTATAGGCGCGACGCTTCAGCGCCGTCCATTTTCAGGGCTAGTTGCTTCGGCAGGTGAGTTGTTACACACTCCTTAGCGGATTCCGACTTCCATGGCCACCGTCCTGCTGTCTTAAGCAACCAACGACTTTCATGGTATCCCATAAGCGTCGACTTAGGCGCCTTAACTCTGCGTTTGGTTCATCCCTCAGCGCCAGTTCTGCTTACCAAAATTGGCCCACTTGGCACTCTGATCCGAAATCTCGTGGCTTCACCGTTCAAGCAAGCCAGAGATCTCACCCATTTAAAGTTTGAGAATAGTTTGAGGTCGATTCGGCCCCAAGGCCTCTAATCATTCGCTTTACCAGATGAGACTCGCAGAATAGCGAGTGCCAGCTATCCTGAGGGAAACTTCGGAGGGAACCAGCTACTAGATGGTTCGATTAGTCTTTCGCCCCTATACCCAGTTCCGACGATCGATTTGCACGTCGGAATCGCTACGGACCTCCATCAGGGTTTCCCCTGACTTCGTCCTGACCAGGCATAGTTCACCATCTTTCGGGTCCCAACGTGTACGCTCTGGGTGCGCCTCTTCTCGCAATGAGAACGAGACGCCCCGGGAGTGCGGGACCGCATCGTGACGCGGCCCATCCTCCCTCGGTCGGCGCAAGGCCGACCTTCACTTTCATTGCGCCTTTAGGCTTAATAGTTCTCAATGACTCGCGCACATGTTAGACTCCTTGGTCCGTGTTTCAAGACGGGTCCTGAAAGTACCCAAAGCAGTAGCGTCGCTGACCGGTATCATAATTGTTACAGCCAGTCCTAGGACACCGTCAGCCAACAGCTGGCTAGGCCCGATGACGGCATTAGATTCGTACATTCGGGAAACACTTGCCTCGCTTGCGACGGGCCGGGCGCAGTTCGAATATTTGCGGCCGGATACCTTGCGAGTACCGCCGGGCAGCCGGTCGGGCAGCCGGGGGTCTGCCTCGCAGTGACACCGTGAGGCATCACACGAGACAGGCGCCCACCCGGGCCGTAGACCGACACCCAACGGGTCGGGACGTCCTACTAGGGGAGAAGTGCACGCCGACGATGCCAGACAATACAAACGCGCGGACGCGTGCCACGAGACCGAAGTCTCCGGCATCGCGTACCGCGCGCATACCAGCACCGCCGACGATGAATCTCCCCATTCGATCTTTTGGGTTTCTCAGGTTTACCCCTGAACGGTTTCACGTACTCTTGAACTTTCTCTTCAAAGTTCTTTTCAACTTTCCCTCACGGTACTTGTTCGCTATCGGTCTCGTGGTCGTATTTAGCCTTAGATGGAGTTTACCACCCTCTTAGAGCTGCACTCTCAAGCAACCCGACTCTAAGGAGAGATCCTCCCGAAGCGCGTCCCGGTCAATACGGGCCTGGCATTCTCTACGGGTAATTGGCCCCATTCAAGATGGACTTGGACTCGAGCATACGCCTCGGGATAAGTGGATCCTCCAGAACACTACATTTCCCAGCGACAGTGCCGCGGGATTCAGTGCTGGGCTCTTTCCTGTTCGCTCGCCGCTACTAAGGAAATCCTGGTTAGTTTCTTTTCCTCCGCTTAGTAATATGCTTAAATTCAGCGGGTAGTCTCGCCTGCTCTGAGGTCGTCGATTGTGTTCATTTTTCTGTGAGCATAAGCGTTGGATGTGGATCTCAAGCGCGTATGTCAACGGATGAGAGCCTGGGAGAGAGATCGTTCGACAGTCATCTTACACGCGTGTAAACCGACGCACGCGATACATCTCGTGTCTCGTTCACACGTCTTCACAGTCGCATCTGTCCGTTCAAACTACAAGTAGCCCGGGGACTCGATCGACTGGCCGTGTGGAGTTTCGAGAGAACG
>OZ010630.1:7510474-7520474 GCA_963932165.1 Pimpla rufipes
GAGGCTATGCGCAGCGAGTCGTCCTCCGAACTGAAGGCACTTTTTAACGGGACCGTCAACGCCGTTTCAGCATTGCGAGCTCTCGGCCGCCCTGTCGACGAGTGCGGTGACTTCATCGTCTATCTCACGGTGCACAAGCTCGACCCGCTTTCTCGCCGAGAGTGGGAGAACCGTGTCAGCTCGCAGAAAACCCCACCGACGTTTGCCGAGCTTCAGGAATTCCTCGCGAACCGAATCTGCTCGGTTCAGGCTCTCGAGCCGCTCCTGCCCGACTCCTCCGCCGCCGTGAAGGCTGCAGGCTCGTCGTCGCGCCCTCCGAAGCAGGAGTCGAAGCCCAAGGACCAGGTGAAGACGCATCAGGCCTCCCGCGCCTCCGCGACGCCGCAAAAGTGCCCTCTCTGTTCGCAGGAGCACTACATCGGGGCGTGCAGCTCGTTTCGCGGTAAATCTGCAGGCGAGCGGAGGGAATTCGTACTCGCGCATAAGCTGTGCTTGAATTGCCTCAGACCACACTACGTTCGGGAATGCGGCTCGCAGCGACTCTGCCAGACTTGCAATGCTAAGCATCACTCGCTTCTTCACGACGCCTGCACCGCCGACGCAGCCGGAGTGTCAGGCGGATCCAGCAGCACGTCGACTCAATCGGCGCCCATCGAGAGCGCGGACACGTCTCCGGGTGCCAACGTCGCGGCGCTGAGCTCCCAGTGTGGCTCGTCGGCGCCGACTGCGCGCGTCCTTCTAGCAACCGCGGTCATCAACGCTTTCACGGCGGGCGGCGCACCGGTGCGCGTCCGTGCGTTGCTGGATCAAGGATCGGAAGCCTCGCTCATCTCGGAGTCGCTCGCGCAGCGGCTGGGTCTCGCGCGCGCATCCGCGTCGGTCGCCGTCACCGGGATTGGAGGCAAGGCTGCGCTGCACTCTCGAGGCCGAGTGTCGGTCAGGATCTCGTCTCGTCTCAACGCGCGGTATGAGCTCGACGTTGGGGCGCTCGTTCTCCCTCGGCTCACGTCTTACGCGCCTCCGCGGTCCGTCTCCGCAGCGCACTAGCCTCACCTCGACGGCCTCGCGCTCGCCGATCCGGACTTCTCGTCGGGGCATCGCGTCGACTTGCTTCTCGGCGCTGAAGCGTTGTCACGAGTCATACTGCCGGGACTGCGTCGAGGCCCTCCCGACGCCCCCATCGCCCAGAACACTCACCTAGGGTGGGTTCTCTCGGGCAGGATCTCGCCGCAAGGCGAGGAGCGCTCGTCGTGCTCGAGCTTCCAGCTCTCGGTTGAGAGCTCGCTATCATCTTCTCTGCAGCGTTTCTGGGAGCAAGAAGAGATGACATCCCCAGCGCCGCTCACCGCCGAAGAGGAAGAGTGCGAAGCCCACTTCGTCTCGACGCACACGCGTGAGCCGAACGGACGTTACATGGTGCGGTTGCCGCTGAAGGGATCGGCAAGTTCGCTCGGAGACTCGCTCTCAGCCGCCTCACGCACTCTGTCTCGCATGGAAGTGCGGGCATCGCGCGATAGCACCTTCGCGGAAGCGTACCGCGACTTTCTGTCAGAGTACGAGCGCCTCGGACACATGGAGCTCGTGCCGCCGGAAGACCACGAATCGTAGCGAGTCTTCTACCTCCCTCACCACGGCGTCATCAGGGAATCGAGCGAGACAACGAAGTTTCGTGTTGTTTTCAACGGCTCGCAGAAAACGAATCTCGGAATCTCGCTCAACGACCGACTCCACGCCGGGCCTCTGCTGCTCCCGGACCTTTTCGACGTCATCCTCCGCTGGAGAAAGCACGCTATTGTATTTTCGGCCGACATGGAGAAAATGTTCAGGCAGATACTTCTACACCCCGACGATCGCGACCTGCAGCGCATCCTGTGGAGAAGGGGTTCGGGTAGCCAGCGAGTCGCTTACCGTCTTTGCACCGTAACGTACGGACTTGCGTGCTCGCCGTTCCTCGCGCTGCGAGTCATACGCCAGCTCGCCCTCGACGAAAAGGAGCGCTTCCCCCTGGGATGCGACGTTCTCCTCGCCGATGTTTATGTCGATGACATCCTCGCGGGAGCGGATGACGTGGCCTCCTGCCTCGCAAAGCAGCGCGAGACGGTCGAATTGCTCAGGGCGGGCGGCTTCGAGCTCAGGAAGTGGACGTCGAATTCGCCGGAAGTTCTCGCGAACCTAGCGCTGCCGCTCCTCGCCACCGGGACGAGCTTCGCCTGGCCAGCCGAGACGTCGTTCCGCATGCTCGGGCTCTCTTGGCAAGCGGAGAGCGACAGCTTCGTGTTCCAGCTCACGCCGCTCGAGATCGAGCCGCCGCTTACAAAGAGAAAAGTTCTCTCGGCCATAGCGTCGCTCTTCGACCCACTCGGCTGGCTCTCACCAGTTATGGTGAGGGCCAAGATCTTCCTTCAATCTCTCTGGCTGCTGAGGATTGACTGGGACGACTCGCTACCGCGCGCCGAGTCACGGGAGTGGACCGCGCTCTACGAAAATCTTCCTCGGATCGCCGACGTTCGCGTGCCGCGCTGGATGGGCACGCGCTCCGCAGCTCACGACATCGAACTCGATGGTTTCTCGGATGCATCGGAACGAGCCTACGCCGCCGTCGTCTACCTGGTCGTCGCCTCCTCGCGCTCAGCCTCGCTCGTCGCGGCCAAAACGAAAGTGGCACCCGTCAAGCAAATTTCGCTTCCGCGACTCGAGCTTTGCGCCGCCCAACTGCTCACGAAGCTGGCCAAGCGTGTGCTCGATGTCTTGGCTCTCGACTGTCCGGTGCAGCTATGGACGGACTCGACAGTGACGCTCGCGTGGATCCGCGAGCACCCGGTACGCTGGATAACGTACGTCGCGAATCGTGTGTCGGAGATACAGCGCTCGCTTCCGCACGCCCACTGGCGCCACGTCGGCACCAAATAGAACCCAGCTGACTGCGCCTCGCGGGGATTACTAGCAGCGGAGCTGCACGAGCACGAGCTGTGGTGGACCGGACCTTGCTGGCTAGCTTCTCCTCGAGACACTTGGCCGAGCCAGCCGACCGGTGAGAGTGCCGACGCACCCGAGCGCCGAGCACTCGCGCTCGGTGCAACAGAGCAAGTCGCCGAGCCATGCGAGCTCCTTCGTCGGTATTCGAGCCTCGACCGTCTGCAACGCATTGTTGCGTGGTGCCGCCGCTTCTTTAGCAACGCGAGGAGCGCGCGCGAACGGAGCGCCGGAGAACGTGAGCTCTCCTCGACGCTTCGTACAAAGGAGCTTTCGAGCGCGCTTTCGTGCCTCATTCGACTCGAGCAGTTCCGCGTTTTTCCCACAGAAGTCACGACTCTCCAATCGCGCCGCGCTATCCTGAAGGGACCTATAGCTCGACTCAACCCTTTTCTTGACGGAGAGGGCAAACTCCGCGTCGGAGGGAGGCTCAAGCACGCGGTTCTCGACTCTGACGCGAAGCACCCGGTCATTGTCGCGCACGACTCGCCGCTCGCTCGACTTCTCGCTGAGCACACGCACCGGACTATTCTCCACGGGGGTCTACAGCTCACGCTCGCGACCCTAGGGCGACGCTTCTGGGTTATCGGCGGCCGCTCTGTAGTGAAGACCCTGGTCGGTCGCTGCATCCGCTGTCTCCGCTTCCGTGCAGCGAAGGCGTCGCAGCTCATGGGAGTTCTTCCGAAGGAGAGAGTAACGCCGTCTCGACCGTTCCACAACACCGGCGTCGACTACGCTGGGCCGGTGCAGCTACGCACTTCAAAGGGGCGCGGGCATAAATCGACTAAGGCATACATCGCCGTCTTCGTCTGCCTCGCAACGAAAGCAGTGCACCTTGAGGCTGTGTCCGACTATACGTCGGAAGCCTTCCTCGCTGCATAGAAGCGATTCGCCTCTCGCCGTGGTCTCTGCAAGACGCTTTCGAGTAACTGCGGCACCACCTTCGTGGGCGCCGGCGCTGAGCTTCGTGCCCTCTTCGCAGCCACCTCCGCGAGCAGCGCTCGGATCAGCAAGGCGCTTGCAAGCGACGGAGTTGAGTGGCGGTTCAACCCTCCGTCCGCACCGCATTTCGGAGGACTTTGGGAGGCTGCAATCAAGTCAGTCAAGCATCACCTCAGACGAGTCATTGGCGACACCACCCTCACGTTCGAGGAGATGGCAACACTTCTCGCGCAGATCGAGGCGTGTCTCAATTCGCGCCCACTGTGAGCTCTTTCGGACGACCCTGAAGACCTCGACGCGCTAACTCCCGGACACTTCCTCATCGGAGCCCCACTCTCCGCTGTTCCCGAACCTTCTCTCGCAGAGCTTCCTGTGTCTCGCTTGTCTCGCTGGCAGCACATCCAGCAGATGCGGGACAGCTTCTGGCGCCGCTGGGCAGCAGAGTATCTGCAACAGCTGCAAGTCCGACCGAAATGGCGCGAGCCGCGGCCTCCGCTAGACGTCGGGGATCTCGTCCTCGTCACGAGCGAGATCGCCTCTCCGACGAAGTGGCCGCTCGCCCGCATTGTCGCTACGCACCCTGGAGACGACGGCCACGTACGAGTGGTCACCGTGAGGACAGCCACATCGCTGTACAAGAGGCCAATCGTGAAGCTGTGCCCGCTGGCCACGAGGGAGGACCTCGAGAACGGCCGGGATTGAGCCGGCAATTTACAAGGATTTCGTCGTTCAACGAGGCGGTCGGAATGTTCGGGATTTCGCCGAGTCGCGTCACCGAGCGCGACAGCTGTTAGCCCGCAACGAACTCCGGTCGACGATCCCGGGGCCTTGACGTCGATGTAAACACCGAGAAATCAGCCGTTACCGTTTTCGGGCGCTTTGACCGCTAGCCTCCGCTTTGAATCCGGAGCGAGGCAGTTACGCTCCAAATCGCAACAAGCGAGCATCGACGCCTCTCAGCTCCGCGTCACTCATCGCACTCCTGTCAAAATCGCCTATATTAAAAATTTACAATTGTTGGTTGAAATAAAGTGTTGAGTGTTAGACTGTTAACCGTGCCTGCTTTGATTTCCCGCCTCTCGCTCCATCCGGCAAAATACTCGCGTTATGTCGAACAGATTGCATTCTTCGTTCATCTTGTGACTTTTTAATTTGTGCGAATCCGCGTCATAAGATTTCAAAACTTTCTCGTTTTGGAAAACTCTTGAAGCTAGAAATTTTTATTCGTAGCGACTTGATGTGCTCTTTTTGAGACACATTTTATTTTTTTCGTGTGTATTCTCTGTAACGAAATTTTTCGTACATTTATTCTCGCCCGGAAATGGGTGAGTCGATGCTCGGTATACTTTTGTATATTTCGTATAAAATCGCCTAAAGCGTCTACCACATAAGAGCCATACGGTCATAGACACCGACTCGTGGTAATGTTGTGTGTTATTTGATTTTATACTACTACGGTCTCTCGGCGTCAGCCTCAACCTCACCTCTCTATGTAGATACGAAAGGGTCGGCCTGCGGTTCGGCGCCGGACGGCTTATACATGGGCCGTAAAGGGGAATAAGGTGCTACAACTGCCCCCGAGCGCTGGGTTCCAATTTGGACTTAGACAATTTTTCACAAAATTTTTTTTTTTCGTTATTCCCTCAAATAACTCGAGTTATCAAACGGATTAAATTTTTTTTTTTCTCAAAAAACGATTTTTTCACTGACGCATGGAACGACCGTCCGCTACTTTGACCGGACTTCTCCGAGGGACATAGAAACATTTTCTCAAGTATGTTTCTTCTTAATAAAGTTATAAATTTTTTTTCGATTTTTTTTTTTTCATCTTTATCAAAGGACTTTGAAAATTTTTTTTCGATTTTTTTTTTCTCTATTCGATCACGCAAGTCGAGTTGTGCAGACTCGTGTTACGTCAAATATTCGGTTGCTTTTACACAGTCAAACATTTACACGCGTGTGAGCGCTTCGGCTTGAGGTTCCCGTACTCTGGTCAGTGAGAACCGAAGCTCTCCCTTTACCACGCCTGACGGTGAACACCGAAGACGCAACCCCGTTTTTGAGTCCTAACCTTGCGGTAAATTACTCGGGACAGGGGTACGAACGTTAATCGGTTACTAGTGATAAAATTGTAGTGTGTAGGGTTTGTGCGTTTTTCAAATTTGTGGGAATCAAGGGTGATATCTCTAATAATGTAAAAAAATCTCGCTACAGAAATAAATAAATGTACTTACTGTAGTTCAGAAGTTCTTGTAGATCGAAACTGCAATGTCGCTGACGTCGGGGTTGACCAAAAGGATCGATGAAGGGGCGTTGTCAAAAAAAATATTCAAATGTAGATCTCTTTCGTTTCAAATAGAATAATCGTTTGGGTTTTTATTCAAAAAATTAATTAAGGCACTTTGGAAAAAGTAAATGGCTGTTCGATATTCCCATTACAAAAATTGGCACGCGATATTTGGTATAAAATGAATAATTATAATAATAATAGGAACAAAAACTTTACTTAATAGCTCAATCCAGATTCTTGAAATAAAATTATAATACTTTGGTAAAAACCAAAGAAAACACCCCAGAACGAAATCCTCGAAGGGAAATATTCGAACCGAGAAAAAATGATTAAGTTAGCGTCTGGATTTAACGTTCGGTAGAGTCAGTAGAAAGTAAAAAGAAATATTTTCTAAGTCCAAAGTCATAAAACGCAAATATTTTCTAAGTCCAAAGTCTACAGAAAAGAATAATTTCCAAGTCCGAAGACTGCAAAAATGGTCCGAGTCTATCTCCTTATTTCTTTCTTCACTACGAAAATTATGAGTCTACATTTAAACAGAGTAACGTTACTAGGGATTAAGCTGGCGAAGAGAAAAGCCGTCGAAACTCGCAGATTATAGCTGCCACTATTCACTTTACACTGGATGAAACGATGATTGAATGCCTTTTGTCGCGAAGAAATGCTCCTTATATAGGTCGCTAATGCGCACTAACCATCTCACCGATATGGGGTGGGAGTCCTTCAAAAGTACAGGTAGACCTAATACATCTTTAGTTTCACAGGGGAAAAACACGTACTCTGATTGTTATAAAATTCCCTCTGGTGTTCACGTGTGTTTATGCTGGGACGAGTCGGGCTCATCGCATTTCTATCCTTGTTACTCCATATTTATTATTATCAAATTGCTCCGTTAATAAAAGGCGAATTTCGGCAATTTCTCGACGTCATCTATACTGTTGTCACGTGCCGAGCGGTTTTGCAGCGCGACTGCTAACCTCTTGCGTGAAGCGCAAGAGTTTATATTTATTTTTGTTTGTGGGTTGTCTTATCCGTCGCCCTATACAGGGCGTTCCTTGAGCTGATAATCGAGCGGGGAAAATGGTCGTGAAATAAATTGTTAGAGGAAATCTGGTAAAAGGTGGGTATAATGACAACTGATAAATGTTACAACAAAAGAATATGGAAAATACCCAGAACACAATTGACCAGTAGCGGTAGAATAATTGAATAAAGATATTGAATAACAAGATATGGATAAAAAAATATATATGGTACGATTCAGGAAACAATCTTAATTCTAGTTTAACTTGACTCACTCTCACCCATACGCTTACAATGATCGCGTCGCACACGTACAATTGGTGGTCTGCTTCTCAGCTTCTCACACACACACGAACACTAAAAATACACGACTGATAGTTCGTGGCGGATTCGGAACGTCCTAATAATTAACGCTAACGAGACTGACCACCGCGGCGCGAGCAACTCAAGAGATTCACAGTAGTCCGGTTCTACAACGGTTCCGGACTTGAATTCTGCGTGAGAATTATTGCCGCTATGCAGGCGCTATTAGCGGAGCCGATTTTCCAACTTCTCAGTTGAGATGGTAGCTGGAGACTGTCTTCCGCTCGTCGTCCGACAGTCGAATTGCCGTCGGCCGATGAGTGGGACAATTCGCGAATTCAGCATCTTCGTCCGACAGTCGAATTGCCGTCGGCCGATGAGTAGGATAACTCGCGAATTCAGCATCTTACACGGCCGCTCTTCGCTTGCAGTCCGACAGTCGAATTGCCGTCGGCCCACGAGCGGGGCGATCCGCGAAATCAGCTTTCTCACACGGCCGCTTGAATTGCCGTCGGCCGATGAGGGGGCCGACGGCATCCGAACGCGATCCGCAGAATCAGCGTTCTCGCATGACGACAGTATGCGCCGCGTGAATCAGTCTCGGATTAATTATTTTGTCACGTCCGCCGCATCCCGGTGTCCAGTTGCACTCTGGATGCGGCGGCCTGACTAGACCGAACTCGACGCCGGAACCTCGTGCGCGAAAAACGATATCGTCGTGTAAGCGACGGAAAAATAAAATCGAAACGCGGGACGTGACACTGTAACGGAACGGCTTACCCCCGACGAACTTCTGCGAAAAGTCGTCACTTTTCGGGGAATTTCGTCGCGGAGCCGAGTATTCGAGCTCTCCCCACTCCTCGCTTCGCGCGACGTCTCGATCATCGGAGACAGCGGGCGTTTCGTCACTCACTATCCAAAAATCCTACCGCACAGACGTGCCACAATCCTTAGTCTAGCTACGCTCGTAGCGTGGTACTCGGCATTGCGCCCGCCTACCACGCTATCTCTGAGCATAGCCCAGGCTCACCCGTTCAATGTAAATACAGGGCTCGATATCGCATCGACACCTGTATTTTAATTGTCCTCCGTTAATTGTGATTAATTCACGTTTTTGTCCCTCCGTGAGCACGCCCAGCTCAATTAATCACAACCGTAAAAATGTCTTTTGTGATCTGTCCACCTTTTTCCCTTCTTTTATCCTTTCTGTTCGGTGATGATTATATCAATCGAATTCGAATATCGGAGGGAATTAATTTTCTCATCACGAAGATCGAGCCGACTGATTTCTGAGGACGCTACCAAAACACTATAAAATTATCCTCAGGTCCTGAACTTGATCCCTGTCGCTTCCCGATAGCGGAGATAAATAGACATTAGGATTTCGAGTATCCTAATTCGCGATTTCAATAAAATTAAATTTTATTGAAATCGCGAAACGTTACAATACGTTCGTAAAATAATACAGAAGTTCGCTTTTTCCGGAGTTATATATATCTATTATGCATTGAGATATGAGATTTATTAAGTTTCTTGTGTCTCTTTTCTACACCTTCGACTGGTCATTCTGCCTCTAACTAGCAACATAATGCATTGGTGTGCGCCTTGTACGCGATATCGCTTGCATCAGCTGCACCGTTCGCCTGGTATAGGGCGCGGTTTCTTTTATTCTTTATGCGGGCGTACGTGCCGTTCTTCATGCATTTTTCCTTTAGTTTCTTCTTGGTTCTAATTTGGTGATTTGAATTATTTTTTCTACAAGGATTATCATGTACAATTTCAGGAATAATCAATTATTGATTGGGATTTTTCAACATTATATTAGTGAGTTATGCAAGAATAAAAGCGCGTATTTCTCCGTTAGTTCGGGCTCTCACTCGTTAGGAATTCGTCCGATATTATATCTTATTTTGCTATATTTTCATACTGGTCCCTTGTCGTGGCGATGTGATTCTTTAAGTATTATAATTCAAGCAGCTTAGGTTGGAACGTCTATAATTTCCATCTCTAATAATAGCAATGTGCAAATTATTGGTTCTCTTATTTCTTAACTCCGTAAATTAATAATTACAAGAGTCATTCCTTCAGTTCAAACAATCTTGGTAAGACTTTACAGTTTTACCGTGTACCTATTTAATGAAATTAACATGATTTAATTGTTCTTTCTGCATTATCAAATGAGTACCCTCGAATAATCGCAAAATCATGTATTTAATGTAAATAGTTAAATTTAATTAAAAGATTTTTATCCTACGACCAATTTTTGAAATCTGGTATAAAACACATATTTAATATTTCATTTTATTTATTGTGTACTCGAAAATGTGAGCGAGGCAGAGATTAGGTTTTCTGACATTCCTTCAAAAAGCATTGGGCGTTGGCGCCCCGTCTCGTCTTAGCGGCATGCGGTAATACGCGCGTGCCCCGAGATCCGTAGTTGATGCGAACTGTCGCACAATAGGCTCGCGC
>OZ010630.1:7525474-7847706 GCA_963932165.1 Pimpla rufipes
GGTGTCAAACGCCTTGCGGACGTCCAGGGTGGCTACGTGCAGCGGCGTAAGATTCCGCCGCGCCTCGTGTATTATCGTGGCCAACACGTAGACGTTCTCAGCCACCCCGTCCACCTCGATAAACGCTCTTTGTCTCGCGTCCATCAGGTTGAGCGCCGCGATTCTTCTCGCCAGGATCTTGTGGAGGTGTCTCAGGACCACAGAGGATATGGAGATGGGCCTGAACAATGCCGGATCTTGCGCACCTTCCTTCTTCGGTATTAGGACAGTCCTTGAGTCCCGCCATACAGCTGGTACCCGGCCACACAGTAAAATAATATTAAAGACGATAGCCTGAACTTGTCGTGGCACGCTACCCTTCCACTCTGCGACGAGTAGGCCGTCGGGCCCAGCTGCCGATCGCGCCGGCGGATAACAGTCTGAGGCCTCCTTGAGGGATACTGGTGACCACACCGTCCTATAGGCGTCGCTCTCCGTTGATGTTCGAGCATCCGTGAGGTCGAAGAGTGGTGGTTGCTCAACGAATATACCCCGCCAATACGCCTCCTGCGCGGCCATCGGAAGCTGCTGCCCGTGCTCGTTGTCGTCTCCGTCTAGGACTTTGTGCGCTGCTTTCGACTGGTTTTTCCGCCATAGCGTCTGCAAGGACTTGTATTCCTCCCGTCGTCTTGCCTTCTTCGACATGTTCTCCCTCGTGCCTCTTTGATGGGCGCGCCTCTCCGGTTGGTTTGGGCGCGGGCATCCCGCGCCCAAACCCGGACGAGGAACGACCGTCCAGTCACTACGTCGGACTCTCCTGCCCTCACACGAGAAATCAAAAATTCTTAAAACTCACGTAATATTTCACCGATAATATTTCTCGGCACACGGCGAATATTATCGGTGAAACCTTAAAGTCCCGCAAACCGTCGAAATTCAACACGGCACAAGGACAACACAACCACGAAAAAACGTAAACACTGGCGAGGGTCGCCGATGGCTCGCGCTCGGTGGCCAAGGCCGTTGGAACCGAAGCACGGCCTCACGCGCGCGAGACTCGGCCGAGACAATGAATAATACTTCAAAACGAAATCAAATATTCCCGTTTAGCGGGACTAGACAAATATTGCTATTTCAAAAACGCAAAAACGAATTCTCAATAATAATTCAATAAAACCGAAAATAATTAAATGATTCGAAAAGGATAATTTTATAATTCCAAATAATTCCAAATACCTCAATAAGGTAAATGTCCCCATTTTCGACCCCTATAAGGCCGACCAGACAATTGTTTGATTTTCTAATTGTTTAATGGTATTAAATGTTGCAATTTTTTTCACCACAGTGAAATTTGATTAATTATCTTTCGAAAAATCATTTATTTATTCGATTTGTTTAATTATTTCGCCAGATATCGACTTAAAAAACTATTCATATGAGTGTCCCCTCCGCCGACACAGCTGTGCACATTTCCGACCAGGGTTGCCCCCATTATCGACTAACCTCTTTTACAGCCTGTAAAATGGATATTCCGTAGTGTAATGGTAAAAAATGAACACAAATAAACATGATCCGGATTCAACCTAATCTTTTTATTAAGTAATTATTTTTTTCGATTTTCGGCGCTTAGTATAAGTTTAATTTAATATTATTTTACATTTCCGTCTCCTCATACACGGTTGTGACGGAGAATTGCCGAACATTGCGCCAGATCGGAGGAGGAGCAGGGAAAATAACTATGCACTCAATTAACAAAAAAACCGCGAACTCGATAGATTTATTTTAATCTATAAAACAGTAACAGTCATGGTTAATATAGTAAGTTCTTTCGAGTTATTAAGAGATCGGAGTTTTGCGGTGCGAACTGGCTGAGGTGTCGTCGCTGACTGGAGACCGCAGGCGATCTCGCTAAGCTCGCGGATGACCTCTGTGACAATAGCCACCGGTCCGCTGCCAAAGTGTGGGTCTGGGGGCAATGCCCGAATTCGGAGCAATGCCCTAATTCGGAGCAATGCCCTAGTTCGAGGCAAGGCCCGAGATCGGTGTACGTCGACTCCTGTCGACGGTTAACGCGAGGGTGTCCAGACGCGTGTTTTCCGTAACAACGGTCAACAGAACCGATTTTTTGTCCAGTGACAAGACAAATCATTCGCTGAGATCTTATAAGAATAGAATTATTTCACATTTTTTTATCGGTGACAAAAGAAGTATACAATCATATCATGGAACTTTTTTGACTGACACGTTCCCCTAAAAACGTTAAAAACTTCTTTTTAATATTTGTCTTGTCGCTAAAATCTCTGCTGACAACTCTGCATACAAAAGAATCAATTATTCTCTTGTATGTAGACTTAGAATATAAAGGCTTATAACGTGAACGGTAATGGGGACATTTAGGCATTTTGCCGTACCTAACCTCGACCACCGTATAAAAAAAATAATGATAACAATTTCAACTTTTTTTTTATGCTCAACGTGTCAATGAAACCGTAATATATCGATTAGTGGCAGAATTATTCGATTTATACTATTTTCGAACGATATACGGACTATTTAAGCGGTCGACATGACTTAACCTCACTGTTAAGAATTCGCTCATTTGGCGACGAGCGGTCGGAAATTCGAAGAAAACTTAGAATGTATGATTGTACTTACTTTTTTCGGTGCAATACCCAACCGCACACGGTCTTCCGAATATTCTGGCACCGAATAAATAACTATTTTGTTGCACAGTACGCGTTTAGAACATGTTTGCTGTCGAAGTGGTCGACGGAGGGAGCATGGACGCCAATGGGGACATTTACCTTAATGGACAATAATTATAAATTTAATTCAAATAATTTTCTACGTTTTCAAATCAGTTAAATTACTAAAAAAAAACACAATAGAGAGAAAACCCAGGAGACCAACCGACTCGTGCCCCACGTTGGGCGCCAAATTTGTAGCGTTAATTTTCCCCGAGTTATCCACCCTCGGTCCAGCACCACAAAGCTATGGCCCGCGGTGTCTTCTCCCCTTTATTTTTATTTGGGCGCCAGGCGCTTCCGCGCCGGGGAGAAAACACAAAGATATGCGGCCGAGCTGCTTTCCCGGACTAGCCGCAGCCCTCGGATGGTAGAGTGGCGGGATAAGGAGTCGGGGCTCTTGACACTAGGTCTCTCTCTCTCTTGTAACAATTAAAGAAACAAAAATAAATAAATGTATAAACTCTGGTCAATTACTGTTTCTGCGGGAACTGACACGCCTGTGCTGTTTTATTTTAACCAGATTGAAATGCTCAATGGCGAGATAAATTAAACAACAACAAAAAAATAAGATAGCATGAGATTCCTGCAGTTCAAAATTTCGGCTAAATCAAAAATATGAAACACAAATAATCCCGACCCACCACGGTCTCTCGGCGCAATTGCAGCCCGTCCTCGCAAGGACGCGAGTTCCCGCGCGCGCCGCGGCTCTCGCCACACTCTCACCCACTCGTCCACTCAATCCGCGGGAAAAGGGAAAATTCGGGATGACTCAACGGAAAATTGTTCGCCGAATGCGCGATCCGGCCACGCGGGACTCAACCCGCGATATTTTGTCGATGCTGCTACTTTTCCCGCCGGGTCTCTCTCCTTTTCCCGTCCCGCAGACACACACACACACGGCGAGGCGGGACGCGACGACGACAAACGACTCGAAACCACGGAACGAAAGAAAAACAAAACACACTCGTGCACTCTCGGCGGCGCTGACAATATTCACGGTCACACACGCTCTCTGCGGTGCAAAATCCGGCTACTTCGTCCACCGGTTACAGGACAAAACTACCCGCGAATCTCACCCATACGCCCCTGCACCCGTGTCGCCCCCGCACTCGCGCACTGACTCGACCGTTATTTTACAATAAAAAAACGCGACAAACAAAAAGAAAACAGACGACTTCCCGCGACCGTACGACCGCGGATCGGTCTCTCGCACGCGTGTTTTCACGCAGGGCCGCCCGGTCGTCCGGGCTTTCCGCGACACGCGCCCGTCAGCTGTTAATTACTTTCCTCGGCCCGTTGCCGCGTGGGCGGGAGTCCGAGGAAAAGCGCTCGAGCGCTCTGACACCGGCGCGATCGGCAATCTCGCGGGAAACCCGTCGACTCGGCCGTCGCGTGCCCTCGTCGGGCCAAAAAAAAAACAAATCGGCCTATTGGCCGCTGGTCAGAAGGACTTGATTTTACGGAGGGAAAACAAGTAATTGGAAAAAGAACGCCGCGCGACGTGGCTCACCCGTCAACCGTGTCGGCGATGCTCCTCGTCAAGTGCTACGAAAAATCGAAAAATCGAAAAAAAACCTCCCGTCATTACCTCAAAAAACATCTCCTTTGACAAATGCGTTTTGATTTTTTTGTTTCAGATGATTTTGTTGCGAGTTATGATGCTCACCGCAAACCACCTTTTTTTCGCGGCGGCTCCGGGGATTAATTTTCATTCGCTCAATTTTGAAAATTTTTCAATGAACGGACACTATCCGTTACGCCAAAAAAAAATCTTAAAAACATGCCTTTTTTTCGCCGAATTAACTTTACCCTGCCCTTAATTCAGCGGTGCAACCTCGAGCGTCAGGTATTACAAAATGCCCTAATTATAGCTATTATGCCCTAATAAAATCACCAGATGAATTTGCTTTTAACATCATGAAAGGCCCCGGTTATATGGCCCTCATGGCTGGAGAAGTTGCACACATTATTAAATGTATTCCGGTTGACGTAAAAATCGCACAGATAAATTAATGTTACGATCAATTACCCGTTAAAGTCGGAAATGCTACCTATTATTTAGCACCTCGTACTCACATTCTAATAAAAATGGGAATACAAATTACTTGCAACCGTTTGGTGTCACCTATGTATATGTTAGATTGTGCATGGTACAGTATAAGCCCTAATCCAGTAATGACAATACCACCCAACATTATAAAACCCCTTACTACGCCCACCTGGCATTACCACAATCTTAATTCTTTGGCCACAAGTGGCATATATACGCAAAAAGACCTCGACGAACTCCGAGATCACATCATGTTCCCCGCGGAAAGACCGGCAATATTAAATTCCGTTGCACGCGGTACAGTAGGCGAACCAACTGCTAAAGGTAGCCTCACGGAAAGGCAAGAGTGCGGGCGCCTCTCGTCGATGCGTTCGTCGACGGGGGAAAACGGGGAAAATGGTCACTCACTCTTTCGGTCCAGCAGAGTTTAAACGTTTTCTTTATTCACTTCAACTAAGGATAGGTTCGTGTTTCCGCGGGCCGCGTTATTCCGCGTTCGCTCCGCGTAGATCGCGCGTGGTTCTCGCGGCCGCAAACTCTCGCTCTAAACGCGCTCGCTCCGCGCCTGCGACCTTCGCTCGTTCGCTCGTGTTTACGTACAGCCGTTCTCGTTCACGGTCTCGATCGCGACTAACTCTCTTCCCGTAATCCGTTAGACCTTTGCTCTCATTACTTCTGCCTCTAGAGGGCAGTGGCTAGCGCAGAAGGCACTGGCCACCGTACGCGCGCAAATATGTGTGTTTAACACTCGGCCATCCTTTAGTGGTCTCGTCCTCGAGACCAATCACGTTCGTGCTCGTTCGCTTTCTCCTTCTTTCTTTTTCTTTCTTAGTATATCGTTACGCATTTACGCTCGCTTACAATCATTACATGAAATTTTTTTTTTTTTCTTTTTTTTTTTTTTACATTTTCCTTACGTGCTACAAATTTATTCCGAAATTACATAATACTTAATTCTAGCGCTCAGTCCGTATTCTTCCTTCTTCTCGCTCATTACATAACCGCTCGCAATCACATCGCCCTTTATTTCTATCGCACGGCTCGGGATGAGTTTCAATTCTCACTCTCCCCCCTTTTTTTATTTTGATTAACTCGCACTGTTACCCCTTCTTTTTTTTTTATTTTTCTTTTCATTTTTATTCACTCACTTGTCGCACTCGCGCTTCGTTCACTCACTTTCTTCCAGATCCGTCGCAATCCCGTAACGTTCTGGCGGTCGGCGATCTCGCTTGGGTCGCTCGATCTTTTCCCTCGACGGTTCGGCTTTCTCCGTCTCCTGGCCGTTCGGACGATCGGTTGCTTCGTCTCGCTCCTCTCTCTCGCGATTCGAATTTTCGCCGTTCGGTGCTCCGACTTCGGCGTCTGATTCGCTTTCGTCGTCGCCGTTCGTCGGTCGCCAAATCTTCAGTTGCCCAGCGTGGGCGGTCGAGGCGTATCTTCGGCCTGGCGTGTCCTCACGTAGTTGCGCGACTCTGTACGTGCTTCCTGGCAGAATTTCCGTAATTACTAACGGTCCTCGGTTCCGTGGTTGAAATTTTGTGCTCTCTCCCGTGGAGGTGCTGTTCGTGGACATATACACAATGTCGCCCACGTTGAATTTCGCGTGCACGTCGCGATTCGCATCGTAACGTTCCTTATATTTTCGTTGTTGGTCGTTGATCCTTTCGCGCGCTTCGTTCTGGAGGAGGGGCGGCGGGGTGTAACGCGTTCCTCCTTCGTCAGTCAATTCGCGTAGACGTCCTTCGTCGTGGCGCGGGATATACCCGTACAGCAGTTCGAACGGGCTTTTCCCCGTAGTTTGGTTCGGGCAGACGTTCAAATCGCGCTGGATTTGCTGCAAGTAGTGGTCCCAGTCTCTTCCGTCCGATCGTTGGAGATTTGTCGTTAACGCCGGTAGCAGCGTCGCGTTAATTCGTTCGACCATACCGTTCGCTTGGGGGTGACGCGGCGAGTTCAGAACGTGCTTTATGCCGTGCCCTTCGCAGAATTGCGCGAACTGTGTCGAGGTAAAACAGGTACCTCGGTCGGAGATGATGCGTTGGGGAGCTCCGTACCGTAAGACGAAATCGTTTAGGGCTTGTATTACGCCGCTTGTTCTCGTGTCCCGGGTCGCTCGAAGCTCAACGTATCTCGTGAGATTGTCGATCATCGCGAGGATATATCGGTTTTTTCGGGCGCTGGTGACGTACGGGCCAGAGTGGTCGATATGAAGCGTGGCGAACGGGCATGATCCCGGCGGAATTGGGTGTAGTTCCCCTGTTTGTCGTCCGGGCTTCCCCTTCGTCATTACGCACTGAATGCAAGATTGAATGTGACGTCGAACGTAGCGTCGCATTCCCGGGAAGAAGTAGTGTTCCTGGAGTTGGCGTACGGTTCGCTCAAGGCCTGGGTGGCTGCGCAGGTCGTGAAAGCGTATGACGAGGCTCTTCCGGAGCGCCTCTGGTATTGCGTAAAGTCTCTTCTCACCGTTTATTTTGAAGATCAACCCGTTGATCAGCTCGTAGTCGCGTACTTCGCTCCGTTCCTGCGGCGTTCGCGCCGCCACTTTCTTCTTTAGTATCGCGCACTTCCGCGCGAGGCTTTCGGAGTTTGCCTGATACATCGCGATTTCGTTCTCGGGGTTCAATACGACAAACACTTGTTTCGGAGGAGCCGCGGATCCGCTCGCGTCTCTCTCGACTCCGTTCGCGTTTTCACTCTCGCTCTCGTTTCTAATCAAATCTTGCGGCGCGCGGCTGAGGGCGTCGACGTGTGCCATCTGTGTTCCCGGTCGGTGTTTGATCTCCGCGTCAAACTCGCTCAGCTGGACGGCCCAGCGCGCGATCTGCGGTACTCTCGTTCTCTGCGCGTTAAGGTACATTAGGGCCTGACAATCGGTTACGATTGTGAACTCGATGTTCACCAACAGCGGTCGCAGTCTGTTCACGGCCCAGATAATCGCGATGAGCTCTAGTTTCGAGGAGTGATAATTCACTTCGCCGCTGTGTGTGCGTCGGCTAATCGCGTACACGAGGTGCCAGTTTTTGTCGCTCGTTTGCTGGAGTAATACCGCGCCTAACCCGATCGTACTCGCATCGGTGTGCAATTCGGTGGGGTGTTTGCTGTTAAACGGCTTGAGGACGGGCCGACAGGTAAGAGCGTCCCGGAGATCGTTAAATGACCGTTCTGTCTCCGCGTCCCAAGAGAAGGTGACTCCTTTTCGCAGCAGTTTGCACAGCGGATCGGCGCGTTCGGCGTATTTCGGTACGAATCGTCTGAAAAACCCGGTTAGACCTAGAAAGCGTCGGATGTCGTGGGCGTTGCGCGGCCGCGCAAATTCCCTAATCGCAGTTAGTTTCTGTTCGCCCGGCGCGATGGCTTTCCCGGAGATTTCGAAGCCGAGGTAAGTAACTTTCGTCATTAGGAACTGGCATTTCTTTAGGTTTAGGGTGAAACCCGCGCGGCGTAGAGCTTGCAGCGTTTGTTCGAGCTTAGGTTTCAAGTCGCTCCACGCGTGTCCCGGGATCAAAATATCGTCGAGAAAATACAAAATAACCTGATCGCGGAGGGGGTTGAGAGCTTTGTGCATTGCCTTCATAAAATAGAAGGGTGCGTTCATGAGACCGAACATCGCGGTGGTGAATTCTCCGGTATCATCTGGCGTAATGAACGCCGTTTTCGCGCGTGATTCTTCGGCTAGAGGGATTTGCAAATATCCCTGCATGAGATCGAGGGTGATAAACAGCGCGAAATTCCCCACCTGCTCGAGATGCGTGTCTAAGTCGGGCAGGGGAAAATGGACTCGTTCGGTTTGCGCGTTCAGTCGCCGGTAGTCGATTACGAAGCGCGATTCACCGTTCTTTTTCGCTACGAGGAAGGCCGGACTCGCGTAGGGGGAGTCGGTGTCGCGACACACGCCTGACGCTTTCATCTCCTGCACCATTCTATGCATTTCGTCGCGTTCGCGTTGACTGCCGCGATACGGTTTATACTGCACGGGTCGACTGCCGGGGATTTCGCGAATTTCCATCTCAACGAGATCGGTTCGGCCTAATTCGTGTATATTTTTCGCGATCGCGTCTCTGTAGTCGTTTAGAGTCGTAAGTAATTCGAGGATCTCACTATCTTTCGCGCCTTCGCCTACCACAATGTCGTCGCGTACCACCGGTGTTGGCGATTTCGTCGCCTCGTACGTCGGTGCCGCGTTGATCGCGTAGCAGTGGATCTTGGACCTCGCGTCCATCCTCTTCGGGGTCTCTCCATCGTTGATGAACGGCAGGGTGAAGGATTCCTTTCCAGAGTTCACCTGGACGAACTGGATTGAGCGCGGTGGAATCTCCGTTGGCTGGGTCACGATCGGGCGTGTCAACGTCGTCGTTGGTTCGTCGGGAGGGGGCAGCTCGGCGGAAAACGTGAGCGCGTTGTGTTGCTTGCGATAGCCTATCCCTGGTGCGTCGATGAACGTTCTTCCGATTAATGTGTCGTACGGTTGGCAATCGTCGGGTACGACTCTCAGTTGTACTTGCTGTACCGTCACTCCGTCGATTGTCACCGTGGCTTCGACGACGCCGGGTGAACGGACCTGGTGTTGGGCGGGGCCGAAGCACTGCAAAGCCTCGGGCTGAGGTCGGAACGGAAGGTCGTGTCGGAGTACGCGGGACGCTTTAATCGTACAATCCGAAGCGCCGGTGTCAACGAAGCCCGTCATTTCTTCGCCGTTAACGGTGACCTTCTTCGCGTAAATAGACGCCGTATGTTGGTTGGCGCTGGCTACGAGATTCACGCTGGTTTCCTGTGGAGCGGGGGTGGCCGTTGGTTGGGGAGCCCCCGGCGCCGGCGTCGTGCAGTGGCGCTGCGTGTGCCCGGTTCCGTTGCATTTCCGGCAGTGAAGCTCGCGTCGAGGCTCGGGACAATCTTTCGAAATGTGTCCAAAATTGTTACAATTGTAACATTTCAGCTCGCCCTGTGGGTTGCGCACCGGCGGTCGCGTGTCGGCGCCAGGTCGAGGCGCGGTGGATGAAGCGGGAGCGGTCGTCGCGGGGGCGGAGCCGGGTATTCCCGCCGTTGCCGGAGCGCGAGGGGCTGAAGAGGTGGCCGCGCGCTGCGCTCGGAAGCACTCAGCACGTTCCTTGTCTCGCCGCTCCAGCGTCTGGAGGCCGCGCAGGAGGTCGTTGGCGTTCTCGTGCTGCATCACCGCCATCGAATCGCTCATTCGTCGATCCCACAATCCAATGAGCACGTAGTTTTTCGAGTCCTCGAAATCCAGGTCGACTGCGTGGCACAGGCGCATCTTCGCGTGGAAATAGCTGATGAGGCTCTCCGATCGGCCCTGCAGGCGCGCCTTCATGCGTTCCCATTTGACGCCGAAGGGTTCAGGCGTCACGAACGTTTCGTAAAAAGCGCGGCGAAAAATGGCCCATGTGGTTAGATCGCGTCGATTGCAGCGATACCAATCGAGTGCACCCTTGGTCAAGTGCGAGCGCGCGGTTTCGAGCTCGAAATTTTCCGGCCATCGGTGCAGCGAGGCCGTGCTCTCGATTCCGTCGAGCCATTCGCGAGCAATCGCGCCCCCGGACTCGCCGTCGAAAGTGCCGATGGTATGCGATAAATCGGGCAGAATATTGTAGTTCGGTCCTTCGTGTCCTCGGGCAAGATACGGAAGGACGAGCGCGAGTAATTCTCGCGCCGACATATCGTCGCGCGGTAGCGGAGGGTTCGCGGGTGGTCCGTTGAGATGCGGCGGTCCGCCGAAGCCGGCGTTGCCTTGACCGGGTAGAGGCACGGTCGAGCGAAAAGCGCTTCCTTCGCCCGAAAATTGCGAAGCTTGCCCGCGTCGCGACGGATTCTCCGCGGCATGAGTCGGAGCGTGATAGCGCGGCACCGCTCCGGTATTTCCCCTCGCCTGCCCGAGCGGGGGGGGAGGTTCGTCGAACCTGCCGTTCGCGACCCGTGGATCGAGGGGGGGAGACGCGTGTTTCGCGGCTGCCTGGTATGGAGGGGGCAAATCGTAGCGGGCCGCGTGGTCCTCGTGGCCCGATTTTCGCGTCTGCGCCGGCAACGGATTACTCAACGAGGGCGGTAATGGCGCCCAATTTCCCGCACCGTTCGCGATCGCGGCCGATGACGAGCGCTCGTATGGGAACGGATACGGCGGCTCCGTTCGATGCGCGTCGGATATGCCCGCGTAGCCTCGTGCGCGGCTCGACGACGGCAGCGACGCGGCAACTCCGTTTTCTCCGATCGACGCTCCGCCGGGCGGTAGGTTTACCTCGCCCGAAATGTCCATATCGGAGCACCGGTCGTTCGTTTCGACGTTCACTCGCGCCGCGAATTCCTCGAACTCGTCCGCGGGGGCTTCGAGACGCCGCCCCTTTCCGTCCATATTTTCCCTTCGGGTCCGGAAAAAAAATTTTAATTTCGGTAACGCAAAAAGAAAAGAGAAAAATCGTCGATCGTAAAGGATCGTACGATCGAAATAACGGAAGAAACAATTATCTTCCAAATTTTTCAAAGTTTTTCGCTCACGGATTCAATTTCCTCCGAACTCGCGCTCGCGGTGGGGGCATTTAGCCATGTTTGCTTACTCACGATCGATTATCGGTCGTTCGCCGCCATCATGGTAGCGGCGTCCACGCGCTTCCGCACTTTTTCCGCCCTCACTTTACGGATTTTCCCCGCTGAATTGGGTGAAAATCCCACTTCTGACGTGCTAAAGGTAGCCTCACGGAAAGGCAAGAGTGCGGGCGCCTCTCGTCGATGCGTTCGTCGACGGGGGAAAACGGGGAAAATGGTCACTCACTCTTTCGGTCCAGCAGAGTTTAAACGTTTTCTTTATTCACTTCAACTAAGGATAGGTTCGTGTTTCCGCGGGCCGCGTTATTCCGCGTTCGCTCCGCGTAGATCGCGCGTGGTTCTCGCGGCCGCAAACTCTCGCTCTAAACGCGCTCGCTCCGCGCCTGCGACCTTCGCTCGTTCGCTCGTGTTTACGTACAGCCGTTCTCGTTCACGGTCTCGATCGCGACTAACTCTCTTCCCGTAATCCGTTAGACCTTTGCTCTCATTACTTCTGCCTCTAGAGGGCAGTGGCTAGCGCAGAAGGCACTGGCCACCGTACGCGCGCAAATATGTGTGTTTAACACAACCATTACACAAGGTGGGCCTATGTCAAATTTACTCGATGAAACATCAATAAATAAAATTATTGAATCAACATGGGAAAAGACTTAGGGATATTTCTCAATTTTTGGAAACATTAGTGCTGGGTTAATTGGGATAATAATTGTGTTTCGTGGAATCAAACTTGTTTTGGATACCATAATTCATGGTTACGCGCTACACACAGTATATGGATGGTCAGTTTATCTGATCGGAGTTGTATGGGACACAGTTACGTACTTACTACTGCACTTGAGCAAGCGACCCCCTACCGACGATAACTCAAAGAAAGGAAAACTAGAATCAGGGAAATTAGAAGATAAAAACCAAACACTAAAAGACCCCGATAACCAAGAGATATTACCCACTGACAATAAACCAGATGAACCTCCATTTTCAAAAGTAGCATACGATTTTGATCCACGAATTCACACCTTAACAGAATTTAAATATCCGTCAACTTCTCAAGGATCACATGAAACACCTCGAATCCTAAAACAAAAATCAGAAATACCTCCTCTTTACCACCCACGTTTTATAAACAGTCAGTCATCGCGACCGGTGTCTTTCGTGTGGCTCCCGCTAATCCAATCACAAATTCAAAGAATACTACGCTTCCGACGGCAGAAAAACGGAAGGTAAGGAAAAACGAACATTTTGAAGCGAAATTAAATCCTTTTGAAGAAACGCTAAAAATATACCCTCATCGGAATTTTTTAACCGCCCAACATCGCAAGAAGAGGAAATAAACGATATAACGGAAGCAGAATTCAGCAGAATCTTGAAGAACTGTAAAAACACCTCACCCGGAATTGACAACGTGACTATGTGATTAATTAAAAAATTACCTGCAAGGTCTCACCACTTCATCTGTAAAGCACTCAACTTCTGCCTGAATTATTCTATATTCCGCAACCTCTGGAAAACCGGAATAACAATAATGATACCGAAGCCCAATCAGGATCTAGACGCTATAGAAAACTTCAGACCGATCACCCTTTTGCCAAACTTAGGAAAGATCTACGAACGTATAGTGAAAGCCAGAATAGAACGAGCAATAGGAACAAACATCCCAGAATACCAATTCGGCTTCAGACGCGGCAAATCGACGCTGAATCCTCTAACAGTGCTAACCTCCAACGTACAAGCAACTAAACTTTCAAATAAAAAATCAGCCGCCCTGTTTTTGGATATTACGAAAGCATTTGACAGCGTCTGGCATAAAGGATTATTATTTAAACTTCACCAACTGCACTGCCCCCTATACTTAATATACATAGTTAAAAATTTCCTCCAATCGCGCTCTATAATAGTCAGAGTAGGAACAACCTTAGCACCTAGATTTACGCCAGAACAAGGAGTCCCACAGGGTTCCCCGCTTTCACCATTATTATATAATATATATTGTAACGACATGTACAACCACAATCGCGTCAACAAAGAAGAAATTGACCTGAGCCAATATCGCTACAATTCGCCGACGACACAGCACTAATTTCGCACAAAAAGAACCTAAAGGAAACAATAGAATCAATACAAATTGCTGCTGAAAATATCTCTTCCTGGTTCAACAACTGGCGACTTAAACAAAACCCACGTAAATCTCAACTAGTCCTCTTCAATCACAAAATTACTCCGCAATCACCAAAAGTACACCTCTTCAACACTGAAATATCACCTGTTCAATCCGCAAAATATCTGGTTATTCATATTGACCAAAAACTCAACTTCAATTATCACCTACAACAATGCAAAATTAAAATGACACAAAGAGCAGCTCACTTCAGAAATTTAACATTTAAACAACGCAAAATTCATATGAAACACCTGACAAAAATGTACAAAGCCATATGCAGGCCAATTATCGAATATGGTTATCCGGTATTCGTAAATTGTAAGGAACCGGCACTCAATAAAATAAGAACCGCCGAAACAGGAGCGATCAGACGCCTGACACGCATCCGCCACCCATCTAATCCTCTCTATAACCCCCGCAACACTTTTCTCTACCACAGGACAGGCATCACACCCATTTCAATCAGAATACAGGAACTATCCAGACGCTTCGCAAATACACAACTGAATAACATACAACAACTATGCTTACAACCCAATCCAAATGTAAATCGCAGACACAAATATCCATCACACACAATTCATCAACTATTAGAAAGATATATTAACATAGACGAAAACCAGGAAAGCGATTAAAAACAAATAATAATAATAATAATAATAATAAAAATAAATCACTCGACAGCCCTTGTAATTTAGTATTTACCGTTTTATATATATACAAATAATGTTAAAACCAATGACCGGTAAACCCATGGCTGAAGGGCTACGGTCGATGGCCAGTTAGTAATATATGTATATATTTATAAGTTATAATGATAAGAAAACTAAAGTAACGATAATGTAAATAATGTATATATTGCTAATAAACACTTACTACTACTACTGTACCCTCATCTTAATAATTCCGGTAATCGAAATACACAGGTTATAAAAGAGGCGCAAGTATAAATTTCTCTCAAAACGAATAAAACGATAATAATAATAAATCCTTTGCGAAGAAAAGAAAGAATAATAATCTCAGCGCATATAACGTACAATTAGAATCCGCATGTCAGGTTACCGATAAAATATCTCTAAGTAATTCTCAGGTTAAAGTAATTCCGAGAAGGTTTTAGATATCAGGGTCTTCTCAGGAAGTGCCGAGAACAATGGAGTCCTATGTGTGCATACATGTCAAAGGCTCAAGTGACTTTCGTTAACTGCAGTACGCATGCATACCAAGAATCGAGGCTGCAAAAATAAAAAGGGAGAAGCGAAAAGGTGAGAGACACTATAGTCTTCACACTGTCCCCACTATTAATCGAGCAATCAGAAACAACCCTCAGTCTCGATCGAAACATCGAAGGATCATCATTGAATTTAATAATTCGCTCCCTCTAGACAAGTGTATCGTGTTGGACTTAATGTAACCAAAAGAAAAAAAAGGGGCGAGCATAAAAAATAACATTTTTCGGGACCGCACAACCCGTATAAACGTGAAAAAAACGGAGTGTAATAAAGTGAGTTATAAGTGGAAATTAATTACAAAATGGCAACGTCATTTTACCAATTTTTCCGTTATAACGAAATAGTTCTACCAATTCGTATCCACAACGCGCCGTTGCATACAACAGCCGACGGTATAAACCCATTATATTGTTATTGGAAGGCTAACATACTTCTTGATTTGGCCGATCAAATGTACGAAATACATTTTCCTCCGGAATGGGCTCAACTAGATCCATTGGTGCTGGATTCTTGGGTCAATGCCCTGCGAAACCGACCGCTCGAAAAAATATGGTTGGGTTGTGTGAATTATCATTGGGGTTTGAACGTGCTACTGCCGTGCGAACAACAAGAACAACTCGTGTCGATTCCGGGACGACATGGCTGTGCAACACCTGACTGCACACCGCCCACCTGGTACGCACCATTACCAATCGAAGAACCTATCCACATAGCCATCAATGGCGAAATTCCGGAACCGCTGGATTTCCCAAAACTCATAGAATATTGGAAACATTCGTTAAAAAATTTAAGGAACAGAGGACCACGCAGTGTTTGGGTCCCTCCCGAATGGCGAAAACTTTCCCCCGATATTTTGGAGGAATGGAAACATGAATTAGCACGCGGAACCAACAAGATCATGAAATTCGGAGGAACGACCTACAGATTTGCGAACAACACGCTATATCCGGAAGGGCAAGTACTGCCAATAAAATACGAAGGAGGAAAAATAATAGAAATAGCAACACGCAATACAAGCCTACAGAACAATGAAACCCTCGCGATTAATAACGGAGAAACCCGAAAAAGAAGATTTGAGGATCAGGAGAGCACGACTATGGAAGGGATAGCGCTCGTTCTACCGAGCACTTCAGGGGCAAGCAGTGATACGACAAATCAGAGTGGACCCCTTATCGACAGTAGTTAAACAGTGGGGCTTCTGGATCACTTCTTGTGTGTGTCACACGTACACGCCGTAGCTATCGGTTGCCCTGTTACGTCCCGTACTTTTTCGAGATGCGTCTCGGAGAAGTGCTGCACGTAACGCGCCATAGCAACAGCGCACCGCTGAGCTGTCACCGGGGTGTGATTACACACCGCGGCTGCACTCGGGTGATGCGCTGCGAAATTCCCCGCGCTACGATATTTTTCCGTGTCGCGACGCGGCGATGATGAGGTGTCGAGTTTCGGCGCGCCGGCGATCGCGATCGTCGTGCGTGTCGGGAATTTTCCACCGGACATTTCGCTGATCGGACTGGCCCCTCTCGCTTTCCGAGGACTCGCGAGTCTTCGGATGGTCGAGGGAATCAGATTCCGTATAAACAGCGAAATAAACATTCTCGGAACAAAAGCGGCAGCGCGTCGCTGGGCTCATCCGCAGTGTGATTCTATACCGCGGTATGATTTCGCGCCGCGGCTGCACTCAGGCGATGCGTCAGCCGCGAGAGCTGATTCCGCGGAATTTGTCTCCTCCCGGCCGACCGAGAATCCGAGGATCCTCGCGAGATCGGGGAGGACAGTCTTCGATCAGGGTTAGATCGGTCTAGGGCTCCGCGCGTTAGTGTATCACGTAGGTCTGTAAATCTCCGTCGCGTAACCCTCGGTACTGCTACAAAGATAGTACGCCGAAGGATCGAGGAAGTGCCCTCGCGAGTGTGTTCCGTAGTGATTATAAATCTGCGCGTGTAGAATAAGAATTAACTATATTGACAATAATAATTCGCAACACTTTAATTCGATCCGGAGCTCACAGGAATCTCCGAATACGTGGTCAACTGCGCGCTCTCCGTAGAAACGTGATCGTTGTCTTCGACCATAATTCGTGTCGCGAGATTTGAAGTGAAACCGTGACCCAATACCATTGAAATACAATAGTTCCGTTCAACAATAAAATCACAACAACGACAAGGACAATTTAGAGACCATAGTGAACCGACGGCTCGTGTTCGAGCGCTGTACCGTGTAGTTAAGTGTAAGAACCCCGCCGGGATATTATCAACAACTGTAAGCGTGAGTATGTGTGTGTGTGGATTGATGAGTGATAATTCCGAGACATTATTGTCCTGTAACGATAAACATTATTTCCTCATTTTCAATATATATGGTTAATCCTGTGTTTTCTCTAACAATTCTTTCATTACTTTAGAAACCCGAAAACCCTTTCACAGGTATCGAGAAACCGGGCCCGTACGGGACGAAGCGAAGCAGCCCACGACAAAAATAAATATACCCCCACGCTTCACGCGGGGAGTTTGTGACGACCGGCGCGCGCTTCACGAGCGCTGGTACGTTACAGCCCCGATGGTGGGGGGTTTCACACGTATGCACACATGTGCGCGCGCGAGTGTCAGGGAGGGGTGACGGGGGTGGGGGGGGGGGGGCGGTCGGTGAAGAAGACGTGAGGGATATTGTGTTACAAAAACAATCTCTCGTCTCTCTGGAAGATGTGATCCGAGGGGAATTGTATTTCGGTAGAATTTAAGTTTCATTGAGAGGAGAAATATAAATTATTCTTTTAAGGTTGATATATATTAATCAGTCTGTCGTCTCTCTGGAAGTTATGATCCGAGGGGACTTGTATTTTCGTCGAATATAAGTTTCACCGACAGAGTTGAAATAAATATAATTTTTTTCTAAGATAGATAATTTGGGTAATATCCGTATGAGATGGAGCAAATGTCGGTATAAAACTGACGCGCAGAGAGCACACTGAATCATTCAGCTGCAAGGACCGAGCCGTTGGTGCGAATTATTCGATAATTAATATACGAAAATCTGTGATCCTTAGGTATGTATAGAAATTGTTATTTATGTTTTTTCCAGTAAAAAGTGTTTTTTTTTCATTAAAGTAATTAAATTTGTAATCTGAAAAAAAACAGGTTCCTGCTGGGAAAAACTTCAACCTGGGAAAAAATGGATTTATCGAAAATCAACGAAGTCAGTCGCCTGCAGAGTTTCCTTCCATAGAAGAGGATGTCGGAGCTGGATGTGAACAAATTGTACAAAATTACGAACATGCGAATGGTGAAGACCAAGTACGGAATCCAAGTGGTCGCCGACATTGAAAAAGAATTTGCCGTTTTCCTGCCATCGAGAACAAGTCAACTGCTGAACGAAGACAAGGATTTGTTCGAAAAAATGTTGGATCGTTGTCGGAACCACGGCCTCGCTTTGCGTTACCTCGGCGGAAAATACAACCGAATTGAATTTGTTGACATGTAAAAGAAATGCAATGACAACGGCAAAAACAATGTTAAATATATGTTTTATTTGCAAAAATGTAAAAAATGTTTTACAATAAAAAACATGGAAAAAGTGGTAAATCTATTTTATATTTCATCAACTATACTGTCGATGCGCAACCTTGATCGAGGGTGAAAAAAAAATGACGGAATGACACAAATATAAAAGGTATTAAAAAAATACATCTTAGGTTAGTATTTGAAATTATACAACAAAAAATAAAAAATCGTCATTTTCTTAAATTAAAAAAATACATTTTTTGCTCATTTTTGAAATTGTACAATATTTTTGTACTTGACGGAAAACAAAACTCAGTGTAAAAAAATCAACTTCGAAAGCGACAGTTTTTCGAATTGATGAACAATAAAAAAATTGACATTTCTTCAAATTAATAAGAATGTCTTAATTTTATCAGAGAAAAAAATAAATTAAAAATTGAACTTTACGAAATAAACACAGTTGTTGTGGTGACGAGTTTCGGCCATGATGTTGTTGATGCACAACACCGAGCGAACACCAAGCGTCCTGAGGTCCACGACCCGCATCATCCTCTCGATGACGGTCAGGACAGCAAACATCGTATGGCCTTCAATCCACTCGATGGGAATAAATATCCCATCCAGCACTTCCTGGTAGTGATTACCTGAGAGAGGGAGAGACAAAAAAGAGAACCATATTTAATTTAATTTTATTGACAAATTAAGCCTTAGAGTCCACATCTCCGCTGGTGCGGACCCCCTAGTTTACATGCAGGGGTTAAAATTAAAGAACTAAAAGAAAAAAACTTACCATCAGGATGCTGTGTTGGTGTTGGGTCCGTCTGCGTCGACTGGGACCGCACCGACGGACGTTGCGCCGTTAGCCGACGACGGAGTCCTTGGCGTCGCTGTTGTTGTTGTTGTTGTTGCGCTGCTTGAAGTGGCGGCGGCTGGATGGGCAGCAGTCTGATGGAGACGCGCTGCTGTTGAATTCATCGGAGAACTGGCATAGCCTGCTCAGGTGGCTCAGCTCGAGCCGGTGAGACTCGACGCATCATCGGTGGCATGCCTCGCTCCGACGGGGGTGGGCTCGTCGGCGAATCATGGTGATACGGCGGCGGCACAGCTTGAGCCGGTGAGACGTCACGCGGCGGCGCAGCTCGAGCCGGTGAGAGGAGTCGCAGCGGCGGTATGCCTCGCTCGGACGGGGGAGGGCTCGTTGGTGAGTCCTGCTCATACCGCGGCGGCGAGATGCCACGCTCCGACGGGGGTGGACTCGTCGGCGAGTCCAGATGATGCGATGCTGCTGCTGCTGCTGCTGCTCGCTCCAGAGGCTCGGCCTGCTCCTGCAGCAGCGCTGCCTGATTAAACTCAATATCTTGAGCCTGCAGCAGTTGCATCGCCAACTGCTCGAGTTGCTCCGGTTCGAACTGCAACGGTTGCAGTTCGTCAAGGTGCGGTCCTCGCGCCAACTCGTCGGTCAACATTCTCTCGTGTTTCATTTTTTTTAACACAAAAAACTGTTTTTTCCCACAAAAACTGGAGCGAGTCACACAAAATGATGAAAAGCACACACGGCGAACAGCACACACTTTGCAGCAGTCGTAACAGTCGAAACGTCAGGCTCTACACTAGTCGACACGTTAAAGACTGTACAATGTGACTGACAAGACGATATGATTGACAAGAGGTTGCGATGTGACTGACAAGACGTAGCGATGAGGACTGAAGGCAGTCTTAAGGGACGCAGATATATCGTCTCATGAGAACAAGAGCACCGAGAGAGACAGATTTGTTTCCTCTGAATGAAACTAGATGCTTTTAATAGTGCCGCAGGATAAACACGATAAGATATGAAGCATTTGGCCTGTCGATAATTTCTTCACACATCTCCACGCTCTCCTGGCCCGTCCAGAAAGACTTTTCAGCAGTATAAATAATTCGACGAACTACGTCGCCGTCTTTTTTAGAGAGGAAACAAGAACGTAAATAAAATGCTCCATTGGAAAGATCCAACGAAGATTTTTTTTTTCGTGACGCACAACACTTCTATACGCAGTACCGCTCGTCCGTTGAGAAAGATTTTACTGAGAGTATTTACGAATTGTACGAACAAATAATTCTATGAACTGTACCATGGCCACTTAAGGAAAGAAGTCGAAAAAAAGAAGTGTATCCTCCGATGCAAAGGTTCGGCGATGATATCTTTATTTGTCACACGATACAGCGGCGCAGCGCGGCTCGCTGTTTTATTCTCTTCACGAGCAGCACACCCAAATATACATGAGCGATGTGATGAAATATGACGATCGGTCTGGCTTTTCTTCACATGCGTTTTTTCATATTAAAATCATAAGTGACAATAAGATTTTTTGTCAGAATTTTGTTAAGGCTTATTAAAAAAGGATGAGCAGAACTTCTTCGATATAAATGAGCTCGACGGGAGAGGAGCAACCACTTGTTGTCGCACTCGTGCGTCAGTAAGTTTCACTCATTTTTCATGCGTAAAAGACATGGATTCTACAAAGTGTAAACAACTAATTCATCTCTTCGAAGGAGCGTACGATATTTTGAAAAAAAAGTCGACAAGTTCGTAAATTCAGCGATGGACAGAATTATGTAATAAGAATATACGGCTTCTCAGTAAGATTTTAAAAATCACAGAGTCTGTTGGTGAGAAGACAAAACTTCTCTCAGCCATCGGAATATTAATATCCTTGTCGCGAAAATTCAGAGACTTGCATAAGAGTGGGAGTGGAGTTGCAAAGATAAGCGACAGAGTGCGCTGGGTGGATTCCGAAACAGCGTTTGAATCAAGAATCCGGACTGGCGTGATTGTGAATCTTCGCCATAAAAATCTCGAGCATTTCCTGCGAGATTCGAAAAAGTTGCTGATCACCAGACTGAAGAAAATATTGCAAGCAGAAACTGGCTTGAAACTCAACGTCGTACTAGCTTGTAAATATTCTGTTATGAAGAATGATTTACTTGTCGAGGACACAAAGTTTTTTAACACGAAGAATGCAGTGATTCTTCAAGCGACAGACTTGCAGGAATGGTTCGACGAAAATGTGACGGGAAAATTGTTAACGAAAGTGGAAGATTTTTAAGAAAAAGAATCTGGATGGACGTTGGTTGAAATCATCAACTTAACGGTGAACATCAACAAGTACGTGCCATTGCGCGGAGGACTATCGACGTACGTCGAGATGCCGAAAGAAATACAACGCAAGAAAGCAGTCGTGAACATCGAGAACAATGATCCCTATTGTTTCGCTTGGTCCGTCACAGCAGCTCTTCATCCAGTGACAAATGCAAATCGCACAAGTTCGTATCCGCATTTTCGGTCGGTACTTAGGTGCGAGGGCATCGATGTTCCGATTAGTTTTAAAGACATTGCGAAATTCGAAAAACTTAATGCACTGAGCATAAACGTTTATGGTATTGAAGAACGTACGGAGATAGTACCAATTTATATAAGTCGTCAGAAATCTGATAAGCCCACGATTCACCTTCTTGCATTGGAGACTGAAATTGATTTGCAAGAAACTGAATATAATCCAGTGTATCATTTTGCTTGGATTAGAAATTTGTCTCGATTAGTAGGGTCGCAAATCTCGAAACATAAACAAGCTACCTGGATTTGTGACAGGTGTTTGTGTTATTTTACTACAAAAAATTTGTTAATTAAACATCAACTCGATTGCGTGAATATGAATGAATGCAAGGTGATTTTATGAAAAAATAATTACGCGATTTTAAAATTCAAAAATTACAAGTATAAAGAGAGCGCTCCGTTCGCTATTTACGCCGATTTCGAATGTCTTTTGGAGCCAATTAATGATCAAGAAAAAAACACCACCATCTATCAAACGCACATCCCACACAGTCCTGCGTATTATTTGCATTGTGGCTACGATGACTCGATATCAACGTATAAAACGTATCGCGGTTCCGACTGCGTAAAATGGTTTATCAATGAATTGAAAACAGTAGCTGTGTCGCTGAATGTTATACTGACATCGGTGATACCAATGACTCCGCTAAATGATCAACAGAGTCGCGAATTTCATTCAGCCAAAATTTGTCATATTTGTGAAAAACCGTTCATGCTCGAAGATATCAAACACTGTGATCACTGTCACCTTACTAGCAAGTATCGCGGTGCTGCACACAGCGGTTGTAATGTAAATTATAAAGATTCGCACAAAGTTCCTGTGGTCTGTCACAATTTATCGGGATATGATTTGCATTTTCTCATTAAAGAATTAGCAAATTTGACGGGGAGATACAACTTTTACCGATAAACAACGAAAAATATATATCTTTTTCAAAGATTATCGACGGTACGACAATTTAATTTCGATTTATCGACTCATTCCGCTTTATGCCGAGCAGTATCGAGAAATTAGCTTCGGATATGCAAAACAATAAAAAAGAATTACGAGAAAGTATTGTAAAAACGAAGCGGAATTTCAACTATTAACGAGGAAAGGCATATTTCCATACGATTATATTGACTGTTGGGAAAAACTTGAAGAGACTGAATTGCCACCGAGAACAGAATTTCACTCGCAATTAACGAATGAAGATATGTCAGAGTCTGAATATTCGCATGCTTGCACAGTGTGGAGAATATTCAATATCCAAACACTAGGCGAATATTCGGATTTGTATCTAAAAACCGATGTTCTGCTTTTGGCTGATATATTTGAAAATTTCCGACGAAATTGTTTGGATACATATAATTTGGATCCTCTGCACTATTATACAGCACCGGGACTTGCTTTTGATGCGATGCTCAAATGTACAGATGTTGAGCTTGAACTTCTTAATGATGTTGATATGACAATGTTTGTGGAAAGAGTTATTCGCGGTGGACTCGCGCAATGCTCGAACAGATACGCAAAAGCAAGTAATCACTATATATGAAAAGATTTTGACTCGAGTGAAGAAGAATCTTATCTCATGTATTATGATGTAAATAATGTGTATGGTGCAGCTATGAGTGAGTGTTTACCAACCAGCTCGTTCGAATGAGAGACACACTTTGAGGACCTAGACATTCATAATATTCCGGACGATGGTCCTACGGAGTATATTCTTGAAGTTGATCTCGAATATCCACGGGAATGTAACCTGCATAAAGATTTACCATTGTGCCCAGAACACGTTGTACCCCCACTGCGAGGATGTAATAATACTAAATTAATGACAACATTGTGTCCCAAAGAGAGATATGTCATTCATTATCGAAACTTGAAGCAGTGTTTACATTTAGGATAAAAGTTGACAAAAATCCATCGAGTATTAAAGTTCGAGCAATCCCCATGGCTGCGGAAGTACATTGATATAAATACTGAACTACGAAAAAAATCTACGAATGATTTTGAGAAAATTTTTTATAAGTTAATGAATAATGCAATATTCGGTAAAATGATGGAAAATGTTAGAAAATATCAAGACGTTAAGCTAATAAGAAAGTGGGATGGAAGATACGGAGCTCGAGCTCTTATATCCAAACCAAATTTCCATAGTTGCACCATATTTAAGGGCAGGGTAAAGTTAATTCGGCGAAAAAAAGGCATGTTTTTAAGATTTTTTTTGGCGTAACGGATAGTGTTCGTTTATTGAAAAATTTACATATAATAAAGTAACATTTCAACAATATTTTCCCAAATTTTCATTGAAAAATTTTCAAAATTGAGCGAATGAAAATTAATCCCCGGAGCCGCCGCGAAAAAAGGTGGTTTGCGGTGAGCATCATAACTCGCAACAAAATCATCTGAAATGTTGTACCCCGGTCGTGTGCTCGCGGGTTACGCGCGGCGCACACGCGTCCATCGCGGCGCTTCACGCTCGCGATGAAGAAATTATGAAGAATTTGGTTTGAATACGCGTATAGCCGCCGCAGCGCCTTGCGCTTGCGGCAATCTACAAGAATGCGGCCACCGCTGGCCATTGCGACGGCCGAGGCGTCGCAATAGCGCGTCAGCGGTTTCGGGGCCCGGCGCATGTCGCTGCATGCGGGGGCCCGGTGCACTGTTTACCTTTAATGTGGGGCAGTAAGGCACCAGGGATAAACATAAGAATTAATAAATAAACAAAATTGCGCTGAAGTAACTGATCTCAAACCGTATAAAAGGAGTTGAGAACAGTTAATCAGGCAGACTTGATTTAAGCACGGAACTGTGCGGTTGTTTCGGCTGCGATTCACGCGGAGAATCTCAGCAATAAATAATCATTGTAAACAATTTAAGTGTAAAACTATTTAAGTGTGAGTGACTGTAATTTATTACTAAACTTTGTTAATAAACGTGATAAATCAAACGGTGTGTTCGTGAGTTTGGGTTCCAACCCTTCACCGGTCAGATAACCCACAACCCGGAAATTCCCGTCATTTACGTGGAAATATCCTCAAACTCCGCGGAGCGGATTTTGGGCGACACAACATTGGTGGCAGCGGTGGGATTCCACCGGAGCGAACGGACTACGCCAACGGAAAAGCTTACACGCTAATACCCGCGGTCGGTAATTTACCACGCGGAAGCTATCGCCAGCCGATAAGGACAAGACCCACCAGGTAACGGGGGCACACGGAAGTCGAGTGAGGAATCGACTGCGATCCAGGGGATCCGTGAACCAACCAACGCAACCCGAAGGGCCTGCAGCAACCTTCGAAGGGCGTAACAGCGCCGAACAGTTCCGCGGGAGCCACAAAATCTCCAGGAAGAGAAGGCCTCCCAGGATGTGGATAAGAAGCGCACTGTAAGTGGCTCCACATAATTTTTTATTTATTTTTCTGTTCGCAAAAATAAATTCCTCGCGGACCGCTACGCACGGTATCGACAAGAAACGCGAGATACATGAGTGCCCCGGCAACTCCAGTGAACTTGACGCAAATAGAACGTCGAGGTAATTCACTCGAGACTACCTTGCCGGGAGAGTCAGCACCCGTCGCCACCGGTCTAGCCGCCGCGCTCGTGGAAATATCCGATCGGGCTCGAGAAACGCTCAGAACTTTAACCCCGCGAAGTAACCAAGCGGAAGGACAAGAAAGCCCCAACCCTCTGTTCGGGGTAAATCTGCAGCGCGGTACGGGTTTTGACGACGAGGACGATTTAGGGGATATTGACGACAGTCTTTTTGAACCCCGACAAATCATGGCGCAGCCAAGGCCTGCTGAACCAATCACGCCGGGCATGGTTGACGCAGAAATCGACGCCATGAGAGCCCTGTACGGGGGCCAGAGGCAAAATGTGCTGGATTGGGACCTGGACAGGACCACCAACTTCAGTTTACAGAGAAGGATAAGTCATATGCCAAGATTCGGCCTGCCCCGGGTGCGGCGAACCCTGTTCGGTAATATTCCCCTGGATGCGGGAACATTACCGGCGGGCAATGCGCCGCAGGGGAATGACGGTGGTAATGACGGTGACAGTTCGGGGGGAGAGGAAACACACGAAGAACCCTCCAGGGACGAACTACACAGGAGAGTGGAGGCCATGGAACGGCAAATACGGGAATTACTCCAGCGAAATGCCGCGCTCGGAGGCCCTGCCGGACCCTCCCAGGATCCGCCACTTCCACCGTTCGCGCAGCCGAGAAATCCGAACCCGGCACTACCACCACGACGGTCAGAGGACGATGCGGAATATCTCGATTTGGGCCTAGCCCTACGAAACGTAAAAAACTTCGATGGTAATGACCCCGGGAAATTGGACGGATTCATGCTGTCATGTGACGCAGTTTGGTCTCGGGTACGTCCCGGACAGCGTTCAACCCTGCTCGCCCTAATACTTAGTGGCAAGCTGGAAGACCGGGCCATAAAAGAAATGAAACATAAGACCATTACCAACCTCGAGGAATTAAGGGTGGAACTGGAGGCCCTGTACGGAAAACGAAAATCTCTCGCGTCCTTACAATACGAATTTTGCCTATTACGACAAGGACCAAAGGAGTCCGTGTCATCTTACGCCACAAGGGCGGAACGGCTAACGGTGGAGGTAATAGAGAAACTGTGTGAAAGCATAGCACCGGAGGGCGCCCGTTACATCGAGGAAGCCACAAGGAAAAGTGCCCAGATGAACTTTGAAAATGGGCTATGCAAGGAGGTGCAAACCATCGTTCGCTCGAGAAACTACCAGAGCCTCCATGACTCGGTGGTAGGGGCGATTGAGGTCGAGAGGATGACCGGAACCAGGCCCAACAAGGACAACAACGGGGGTGGAAACTCGCGCCAATCTTTACCGGCAGCAGGGCCCACTCAGGCCAAATGCTTCAATTGCAAAAAACCCGGCCATTTGGCACGGGATTGCCGGAAATCGGGACGACCCAGCCTCCCTGGTCCAGGGCCTGCCAAGGACATTAACGTGGTCACCTGTACATTTTGCAAGAAACCCGGGCACGAGTGGAAGGTATGCCGGAAACGGGAAAAGGCAAAAAAGGACAAGCAAGGTGAGAATGAGAAATCCGACCAGAAAACCAAAACCGGGAACAATGGAGCAACCGTAGGAACTTTCCAAGTGAACGCGATCACCATCGTGGACGAGCCTGAAGAAGCCTACCAAGTGTGCGTGATCCCAGCGACCGCGTCGGACCGGGCGGCAAACGATTTTCACATCAAGTCGCCGATGGGCGTCACCGGTATGCTCACCCTAAAAGCGGATACCGGGGCTCAGTTGAGCATAATAAACAAAAGTGCGCTGAAACCAGAAACAGCGGCTGAAAAATCGGATGTCTACATCGAGGGCGTAGGGGGGAAAAGGATTAAAGCCCTCTGCGCAGCCCGGATCACCGTAAAAACGCCAGCGGTCAGTATAACACACTTGTTTCATGTAATACCCGATGACGTACCACTCGGGGTACACGGATTTTTGGGCATGGATTTTATTATCAAACACAGTGTGGATATCCTTGGCGGAACCACAGTAAAAATGTACGGGCATAGCATGCCCCTGATCAACGGAAGTTTGAAGGTAAAACTGCCACCGCGTAGCGAAAACATTACGTACGCATCAACCGGCAGTCAATTCGTCGGGATGGTCGAAAAACGCGAGATTGCCGACGGAGTGGTGCTCGGGGCGTGTGTTACAACACCCCAAGGAAGCAGCTGTGTGGTAAGTCTGGCGAATACCACAGCCGAGGAAATCGAGGTCGACCGACCGATCGTGACACTCGAACCACTCGCGCCAGCAGAAAAATCACGCGACGGCGAGACCGATACTACCACGCTGGAGGTAGGAACCGTCAGCGCGAAGGGGGGAGGCACGCGACTCGAAAAAATACGAAAAGAGATCGTCGTGGACCACCTAAATAAGGAGGAGAAAAAACATCTCCTCGAAATCTGCGAGAATTACGCGGACATATTCCACCTGGAGGGCGACAAACTGCCCTGCACAGATATGGTGGAGCATCACATCCCGCTTAAGGAGGGGGTTCTACCCATCAAAGTAAACCCATATAGGCTACCAGAGGCCCACAAAAAGGAAGTACAGCAACAAATGGCGGAGATGCTGAAGGACGGGATCATCCGGCCCAGTCGGAGTCAGTGGAACGCACCACTGCTCGTAGTGGCCAAAAAACCTGACGCAGCGGGCATCAGGAAAATGCGCGTTGTGGTCGACTTTCGTAAGTTAAACGAGGTCACCATCGGGGATTCATACCCGCTACCACATATTAATGAAATACTCGACCAACTCGGTCGAGCGCAATATTTTACGACGCTCGATTTGGCGTCAGGTTTTCATCAAATCCCCATGGCTGAAAAGGACAGGGAAAAAACGGCATTTTCAACACCGCAAGGACATTTCGAGTACACCCGGATGCCATTCGGGTTAAAAAACGCTCCACCAACCTTCCAGAGACTGATGAATTCAGTGCTGGCCGGGCTCGCCGGACTAAAATGCTACGTCTATTTGGATGATATCGTAATATTCGGCGCTAACCTGAAGGAACACAATAAAAGGTTGGAAGAGGTTTTCCAGCGACTGCGGGAGGCCAAGCTGTCACTGCAACCCGGGAAATGTAGATTCCTCCGGAAGGAAACTCAATATCTGGGGCATGTGATCTCCGAGGAAGGAGTACGACCAGATCCGGAGAAAATTGTCGCAGTAAAGAATTTTCCTGTCCCAAGAAGTGTAAAAGAAGTGCAGTCCTTTCTGGGACTAGCGGGCTATTACAGGAAATTTATCCAGGATTTTTCGAAAATTGCAAAGCCTCTTAGTGAGTTAACGAAGAAGGACGTCCCTTTCGTTTGGACGCCGAAGCAGGAGCAAGCTTTCGAGGACCTTAGGACGGCCCTTACAACGGCTCCGGTACTACAGTATCCGGATTTCGAGCAGCCCTTCATCGTGACGACAGACGCGTCCGACAAGGCCATCGGGGCAATCCTGTCGCAAGGGAAAATTGGAGAAGACCTGCCGATCTGCTACGCCAGCCGGACGTTGAACAAAGCTGAGCAGAATTATTCCACCATCGAGAGGGAACTACTGGCGATCGTCTGGGGAATATCTCAGTTCCGACCATATGTGTACGGAACGAAATTCACAGTCGTCACCGATCACAAGCCTCTGACATGGCTATTCGGCGTCCAGGACCCAGGCTCGAGACTCATGCGTTGGAAAATAAAATTGGCGGAACATGAGTTCAATGTCGAATACAAGGCAGGTAAGCGCAACACAAACGCAGACGCTTTAAGCCGCATCTGTGTGGCCACACGCTCACAGGCCAGAGCGGAGGCGAGTAAGGCGCCAGGCGACGGGAGTGCGACAGAGACAGACGACCGCGGCCGACTTAATGGCCGCCGCGTCGCGCGTCACCCGCGCGCTGACCCTCATTGCCCCGCGAGCGCGCCGCCGAGTGAGACAGCTAGCGCGCCGCCGAGCGAGACAGCAGGCGACCCGCAATACCCCGAGCGCGCGCCGCCGAGTGAGACAGCTAGCGCGCCGCCGAGCGAGACAGCAAGCGACCCGCAATACCCCGAGCGCGCGCCACCGGGTGAGTCGAGCAGCGTGCCGCCGAGTGAGACGGCCAGCGTGCCAGCCGCCGTGCAACCGACAAGGACGGCGAAGGAAGCAGCGGGCAAGCCAGCGTGTGAGGAAGATAGCAGCAGCACGGACGACTCCAGCCCGGGAGAGGAAGAGAGACAGGCAATATTACGTGAATACCACGATACTCCGTTTGGCGGACACCAGGGCATTGCTAGAATGTATAAAAGAATTCAAATGAAATATACCTGGCCCGGCCTTCGAGGAGACGTGGAAAAATATGTTAATAAATGCGACAAATGTCAGAAAAATAAGATTCGCCCTCTCAATAAAGCGCCTATGGCGATTACAGATACGCCGACCAAAGCGTTCGAAAAATGCGCAATGGACATAGTCGGTCCGTTACCAGATACGGAAAGAGGTAATAAATATATCCTCACATTCCAGGATTTATTGACAAAATACAGTGTAGCGATCCCGCTGCAAAATCAGTCAGCAAATGAGGTGGCCAAGGCATTCGCTGAAGAAATAATTTGCCGATATGGTACACCGGAAACCGTACTCACGGATCAGGGTACGAATTTTCTCAGCGCCACCTTTAAGGGCGTTTGTAAATTGTTGCAAATCGAGAAAATCCAAACCACGGCTTACCACCCGGAGTCAAATGGCGCCCTGGAGCGCTCACACCGAACTTTGGCCGAATACCTGAAAAACTATGTGGATGAAGACCAGGGCAATTGGGATCAATGGCTGCCATACGCCATGTTTACATACAACACGACCCCGCATACTTCCACAGGTCATACCCCGCACAGCTTGGTGTTCGGGGAGGAGGCAGAGCTGCCGACCGCCCTTCGAAGGGAACCAAGGGCAACATATTCGTATGATGACTACGCGGGGGAGCTGCGAGAGCGGTTACGCGCCGCCTGGACTACCGCTAGAGAAAACCTGAAAACGTCGAAGGAACGAGCCAAGCAGCAGTTCGATAAGAAGACGAAGATCCAGGAATTCCACACCGGCGACAAGGTACTCCTACATGATGAGACGGTGCGACGCGGAAGAGCAGCGAAATTAACGCCCAAGTGGATCGGGCCATATACCATCGTGGAGGTTCATTCCGCCCAAAACTATTCTATCCAGAAAGGGCGGAAAATACTCAAAGTACATGTGAACCGCCTTAAAAACTACATCGAGCACTAGTCGGGGCTCGGCGGTACAGCGCGACGGGAGGAACAACGTGGGAAAAGGGCGAAAATTATGAAAGAACAAAAATACATGAAAATTCGATTTTTATTTATCTGGTACAGCCGCAATGAGGGCACGGCGAAGATTCAACACCGAAAAGCCGTCGCAGGCCCAGGGGGTCGACTGATGCTCCCTCCGTCGGATTTTCGGCCCACAGCTTGTTCACTCCCCAAGTAAGAAGTCGACGCTGATACCGAATTTTCTCCGCCTCACGGATAAATGTCTCGAGGTACGCGGGGCGACGCGGCCTCGGGGCGGAGAACAACGCTTCCTGGGAAAAATCAGAAGAAACAGGAAAAATCAGAAACAGAACGGAAATACCCGGAGTGAAGCCCTTGAAAAGGGTTGACCCTCACCAGCACCCGGTAGACCTCGTGGTTGAATTCCTGGCCGGGAAACAGATGGGCAATCATGGCGGGGTCCATGGCGAAAATTTTTCCGGTAACGTTACGTCTCGCGGTTACGAAGAAGAGCGAAGTGACGATACCATGCGTAGCCGGTCATTATATATCACCGGTACAAGAGCCGTGCATGAGAATTACGCACGAGCTAAAATATTGGGCACACTGTTACAGGCTGTCGCTGCTGAGTCAGCTGGCGATTGCCACAGGTGCAGGCGCACCGTACGAAGTCCGGAAATTCCGGGACACGCCCGGCCTCTACTACGAGGAAGTGGGCAAATTGAATATTTTTTCGGACACTTGGAACCTCGCGATCCATGTAGATATCGGACTACTGGCCCAACAGGAGGAAAACATCCTAATACAGCTACACAGACTCCAGGATACCTGCAAACGGGAATTAGAGGACAACAGCCAATGCCAGGCGTTATCCGACACCGTCGCCCGGGTCAACGAAAAAATACGGAAGGAGATCGGGATAATCCATGACCTAGTGGGAGCCGAGCACCGCCGGAAACGCCGAGGGCTATTGGATGGATTGGGTTCGATAATAAAAGCCCTTACGGGAAATATGGATGCTTCTGACGCCGAGCGAATCGCTGCTGAGCTGGAAAATGTAGGGCAGAACGAGGAAACCTTGAAAAAGGGTATGAAGGAGCAGGTCCAGATCGTGGAGTCGGCCATCGAGTTATTCAACCGGACAGCCCGGGTAACCCAGGAGAACGAGGACGCCTTATGGGGCCTGATTACCAAGGCAAATTTCGATTTTGAGGTCCGGGGAAATAGTCTGGAAACGCGGCAACGATTGGACGAAAATATCGCCGCCATCGAAGCCTACGTAGAAACGATGCTGGGAAACGTGAAAGAGCTCGTGGAAATGTTCTCAGGAATTTCCATGGGAACCATAAGTCCGGCAATGCTCAGTCCCGAGAAAATGACCGAGTATCTGACGGAAGCGTTACCGCACGTACCACGCGGACACAGCTTCCCTCGGCAGGTTACCCGGTCAAATGCGGCGCATCTCCTGAGGCTGTCCACTATGAAGGCATTCCGAAAAGGGAGCATGGTAGTAATTTTGCTGGAAATACCTCTCGTGAGCCAAGCCGAGTTCAGCATCAATCGGGTATATCCATTACCTACGAGGGCGGCGAATAACACGTACTACTACCTAGAGACAACCGAGGATCTCGTCGTTGTGAATCGGGAAAGCCGGAGCTACCTACGGATGTCGGGAAAAGATTTGGACGCATGTAAAGCCGACGGAAATAAATATTATTGTGATTCGCAGCATCCAACACTGGCGATCAACGATGACGCACCCTGTGAGGTCGTCATGTTCACCACCAACACCATGGCCGTGAAACATCAATGCACGAAGCGGGCTATCGAGCTTACGCGCCCCGTAATCATGAGTTTGGAGCAGCCCGGCCGTTGGTTATACGTAGCCCCCAGCGAGGAAGCTGTCAACATCATTTGTGACGGCCAACCAGCAAAGCAGGAAACATTAATAGACGCCGGCATGCTGACGATGACCGGGAAATGCACTGCTACGGCCCAGGATTTTAAGGTGAGCACCGTGAAGCGGATTACGCAAGATATCCGCGACGGAGGGTTTGTCCCTACGTACAACCTTACCCTATCGGAGCAAGAAGGGAAAACTATCCCAAAAGTGACCGAGGCAAGGAGCCCCGGACTTCGGAACGTGGTCAGCAATCCACGTGAATTGAACGAGCTCGGGACGCGGTTACGCAATCTGGATCATGACTTAGACGCAGTGCAGACAGGCAGAACGCGCCTCTACTTTACCATCGGACAATACGGAGCAGGCGCTCTCGTACTGCTGGTAATTACCGGCTGCGCTGTATACCTGGTTGTGCGCGCGATCCGTCGTTGGAAGCCGGAGGTCACCCCGCCGGTCACGGAGGCGGGCATAATATAAGAGAAAATAAGGAGCCCACACAAGGAAAATCCAAGGGAAAAATTTTATTGCTATTATAAAAAAAAAAAAAAACAAATACAAAAAAGTTGTACAACAACAACAATAAGCTGCAAGGAGGGCTATCTATGGCCAATGCCCTCATCGGCCGGTGGAAGCACCGTTGCAGCAGCCAGTAGACGCAGCCAGGCCCCAGTAGCGCATTTGGAGCGCATCCGCAACGCGCAGCTCAGCGGTAAACAACCATGGACCGCGCGGTAGTTGAGCGCGTGCGGGTCCAGTACCACGATCCTCGGAAGGGAGGGTGCGGCATCCTTCGTCCGGACCCCAGGGATTCGGCAGACGGTGCCCGTGGCAGTGGTGAGTGGGTCTGCGGACTGCTGAAAAAGAAGAAAAAAGGAACATTAGTATATGAAAACCGTAGTGTGAATTAACTTCGTAAGATAGAGAAAACTTACCTCTGTGATTTTACCCATGTCGCGCTGATTGTAATTCACGTTCTGAACGCACAAAACGCGGAAGACCACTTTTATATCGTGGCAGTTCCGCATCAGCGGAAATTAGTGGGCAATATTGCGACCAGGGTCGTTGAACTCCGCGACGGGTAACATTACCGGTAATTTAACGAATTTTTATTTTTTGGGAAACCGAGGTAATAATTAGTTGCGGGGTAGGTTAATATTTTAAAAACTCGCCGGAGACGAGTGAAAAGAAATCCGGGGTCGAATTTCTTTTCTTTTAAGGGGGGAGGGATGTTGTACCCCGGTCGTGTGCTCGCGGGTTACGCGCGGCGCACACGCGTCCATCGCGGCGCTTCACGCTCGCGATGAAGAAATTATGAAGAATTTGGTTTGAATACGCGTATAGCCGCCGCAGCGCCTTGCGCTTGCGGCAATCTACAAGAATGCGGCCACCGCTGGCCATTGCGACGGCCGAGGCGTCGCAATAGCGCGTCAGCGGTTTCGGGGCCCGGCGCATGTCGCTGCATGCGGGGGCCCGGTGCACTGTTTACCTTTAATGTGGGGCAGTAAGGCACCAGGGATAAACATAAGAATTAATAAATAAACAAAATTGCGCTGAAGTAACTGATCTCAAACCGTATAAAAGGAGTTGAGAACAGTTAATCAGGCAGACTTGATTTAAGCACGGAACTGTGCGGTTGGTTCGGCTGCGATTCACGCGGAGAATCTCAGCAATAAATAATCATTGTAAACAATTTAAGTGTAAAACTATTTAAGTGTGAGTGACTGTAATTTATTACTAAACTTTGTTAATAAACGTGATAAATCAAACGGTGTGTTCGTGAGTTTGGGTTCCAACCCTTCACCGGTCAGATAACCCACAACCCGGAAATTCCCGTCATTTACGTGGAAATATCCTCAAACTCCGCGGAGCGGATTTTGGGCGACACAACAGAAACAAAAAAATCAAAATGCATTTGTTAAAGGAGATGGTTTTTGAGGTAATGACGGGAGGTTTTTTTTCGATTTTTCGATTTTTCGTAGCACTTGGAAGTCAAAAACTTGATTTAAGCACGGAACTGTGCGGTTGGTTCGGCTGCGATTCACGCGGAGAATCTCAGCAATAAATAATCATTGTAAACAATTTAAGTGTAAGACTATTTAAGTGTGAGTGACTGTAATTTGTTACTAAACTTTGTTAATAAACGTGATAAATCAAACGGTGTGTTCGTGAGTTTGGGTTCCAACCCTTCACCGGTCAGATAACCCACAACCCGGAAATTCCCGTCATTTACGTGGAAATATCCTCAAACTCCGCGGAGCGGATTTTGGGCGACACAACAGAAACAAAAAAATCAAAATGCATTTGTTAAAGGAGATGTTTTTTGAGGTAATGACGGGAGGTTTTTTTTCGATTTTTCGATTTTTCGTAGCACTTGGAAGTCAAAAACCCGATTTTCGCTTTAAAAAATCGGGTAATTTGTTGTTGACAAATTAGTAATTATTAAAAAAAACAAAAAAGCTCTCGACAATACCTGGTAAATTATGTGAAGAAGTACTGTGCAAAATTTCAAAGCGATTGGTCCAGTAGATTTTGAGTAATCGTGCTCACGGTCTTCAAAAATGACAAGTCTCAGAAAAACGGTTTGAAAAACGCAGAAGAGTTTGGTCGCTTAGCGCTCATTGCACATAAGTTTGAGAACACTTCTCGATTGTATAAAAATCTGAGAAAATGCATGCATATTAACGGTACTCAAAAGATTAATTTTGCATAATAATAATTCTAAAATGTTATTAACAAAATGATGAAAAAAAAAATAGACAACAAATTTTCCCGCAATCTAATTTTTTTTCCTGATTCGTTCATTTTTCTGTATACATATGAATTTTTTCAGACTTTCCAATTATCTTTGAATTTTTAGAAATTCAAAATAAAACTCGATAATTTTCTTATACTCACTGAAAGTCGTCGATGCTAGGTCCGTAGAGTAAACGACTTCCATCAAGATGATCGAGAGCATCTTTTTGCGTTTGTCTACGCAAAACTCTTTCTTCTTTACTGTCGTGCGCCGCTTGCTTCTCTGCACTACTAATTCGCAAATCGTCAACTTGTCGGGCCCATTCGTGAGAACTTGGCCCTGTACTGATTTTCATTTCTTCCATAAAGGCCAACAAAGCGAAACAACCTTCATTGAAAATACATGCAGCTACATTAGCTGCAGATACAGTCAATTCTGACGTTTCTTCTACATTATTTGCGTCAGACATTGCTTTTTTCTCTTCTTGTGCAGCCGATGCGAAGAACTTCTTGGCCACATTTTGTATAGCTTCACAATGTTTTTCATATATAAATTATAGGCTGGTTTCGATTAGAAAGCACTCGCCAAATCCATTAGTCCGCAGAACTTATTACATCCGGCTAAACCTAAGCCCAACACTCGCATTACGAAAGCAAACCGATAATTGACATCGTATACACCACTGTCTATTCTTTCACTTGATGGGATGTAGTGAGGCTGTTTACACTTTTCACATGTCACCTTGATGTTGAAACCAAGACCTTCTTTTTTGCATGTTTGGAATATCACTTTTCCATCACACTTCACACATTTGACGACAGTAGCAATTGACGAAAAAACAAGAACGAAATCTATCATTCGATAATGTTTTTGGATGTCTTCTACCACCACAGCGGGATTATTTTTAATTTTTTTCGCTGACGCGCTACAAGCTACCGGTTCGTCGTTTTTACGCTTTTGAGGAGGCGCTTTATTTTGGTCGGGACAATTGTCCAATACCACCCTTACGATCTTCTCTGCTTATTTTTCGAGGCATTTTTCGAGGTACGAATACGAACGAAAACGGACTCAAACTTTTAGTGTGACTTGCTACTGCTCAGCACGGCATACAGCGGTCAACTGATGTATAGACTAATGTGCATACTTATATACACCATACCTCGAATATATATAACGGGACCGGAACAGGCCCGTTTATCAATAAATTTATTCGGGGTCGAAAAATACAATAGCGCGCCGCGCAGCTGCCGCCCAGGTATAAGACCCGCCTGGAGCAATAGACGCTCAAATACTCATAGCTTCGTCAATTTTACTCCGGTCGACTTGAAATTTTTACACAATATTCTTGAGACATTAGGCATTCATTTAAAAAAATAAATAAAAAAATGGAAAAAAAATTTAAATACTTTACCCTGCCCTTAATTAAAATATGGTCGTAGTGGAGATGAAACGTACGAAAATTAAGTTTAATAAACCAATATACGTAGGACTTTGTATTCTTGATATATCCAAAATATGCATTTATGATTTTCATTATAATTATATCAAGAAAACACTAGGCGATCGAGCGAAATTAATGTACACCGACACAGATAGTTTAATATATCACATAATTGGCTCGGACATATACAAAATCATGAAACGGGATATTCATAAATTTGATACATCCGATTACGCTCCTGACAATGTTTGTGGTATGCCTCTAGCAAATAAAAAGGTTCTACGTTTCATGAAGGATGAAAATAATGGGCAAATAATGCAAGAATTTGTGGGTTTGAGAGCGAAGATGTATAGTTATAAAATGCAAAGCGCTGTTGTGAAACGAGCGAAAGGAGTGAAATCGTCAGCATTAAAAACCATAACATTTGATGATTATAAACGCTGTTTGTTCAGTCACGAAAATGTAATAGTTAATCAAAATTTGATTCGAAGTAAAAAACATAATGTAGAATCTGTTAGACAGAAAAAAATAGCACTAAGTTGCAATGACGACAAAAGAATGCTACGTAATAATATGACAGACACTTTTCCATGGGGTTATTCTGTATAATTTATATATAGTATCATCTTTTTGATAGAAACACCACCTTATCATCGAACTTGTTGGAAGAATACCTGGCTACACGTGGCTCAAATTTACGATACTGCAAATTGTCGAAAATTTGTTGACTATGAAGACTCTGAAGACGAGTGGTTCGAACGTAGTGTATTAAATACACATTCTCGAGGTTCACTGGAGGAATGGGCTGCATCTCGTGGTTTTGGTGTAAAAAGTGGAGAATTAGAGAAATGGATACATAAACGAGAACTTGGTGTTGTTACTCCGCGTAATGGTTCTCAGAAGAGAGAAAAAATAAGAATTGATAGATATCCATGGTACTGGCCAATCGCTACAGACATAGCTGTTTTAACGTATACAAATGAAAAATTAGACACGTGTCCCTGTATGATAAAGAAAGGTTGGATTGATTGTGATAAAAAATGTACGTATGGACGGAAGATCATTCAAAGTTTGAAAAATAAATATTAAATAATATTGTGAAAAAAAACATGTATATGATCTTGTAAAAAATGTGTTGTGACGGGCTCATCCAACCGAGAATTCCGGTGACTCGGCGTCGAGCCACCCGTCCAATCTATACGACGCCCGATACCTTTCCCAATTCGCTCGCTAGGTAACCGCTGGGCGCCAGGCGATCTATTATACTCCCGATCGCCAGGGAGATAACCATCGTCGGTCCCTCACCTCTCCTGTCTGCCGGCTAGCTGTAAAGGGGGGTGCAGTTCGTGGACGCAGTGACAGGTAAAGAATAGAAATTTTCAAAAGACAAAGGCGGGGCCAAGGGAATTTACTAACACAAGACGTTTATTACGCTAATCGCCAAGAAAATGTTTCACGCAGGATGTCTAGTACACCATTCGACTCGAGTCCGACAAATTTCGCGTCTCAGTTCACCGCGACTGGCAGATAGACCATCTCCGGCGCAGCCGGGACGGCCGGGAGGAATACCGTGGCGCGCGACGCCCACCGAGGACGATTTAAGGGCTTACATACACTTGTAATTTTCAAAAAATCGTTTTTTTTTGTATTTTCTGAATATACATATATTTGAGCATACACACTCAAAATTTTATGTCAATCAGACGAATATTTTCGAAGTTATAGACACATTTATGAAGGCGCGTTAGGGAGGCGTGTCTCACAGTCGGGGACCGGCGCGCCAGCTGTCTACCTGAGGCGCTGTCCCTTCTTTCCTTGTCTATCCTACTCTCTTTCCTTTGTCATTTTCTATTGTATGTTTCTCAGTTGCCAAAATTTGAAAAGTAGTCGTCAGTCTCAGCAGAGAAGCCTAACAGTAAAGTCGTGTCAGTGTACTTGTGCCTTCGATAATATCGTGAAAATGAAGTCTAGCAGAGAACTTAGAAAATCAACGAAAGTGTACAAGTCAAGAGCGAAGAAACGAAAGAATGTTTTCAATCCGAAAACAGCTGAAACGGATGAGTCCAGTTTCAGTGCCTCTGCAAAAAAAATAAGAATGCAGGAGGAAATCTTGGTGCCGCGTGATCCGTCCGTTGAGTACCGAATTTTTAATTTTATTACTGTTTTCGCGGCCATCTCCGAATTTGTGCAGTGCAAAACCTGTAACGCTTTTGAAACTTTAAACGCGTTTTTCTCAAAACTATGTTTTCAAAATCGGTGATCAAGATTTCTCCAAAACGGCTGAACCGATCAGTCTCAAATTTTAACACAACCTTTCTAACTAAGGCCTCTAAGGGAGAGGCTCCCACTCAGCAGAGATGACGTGGAGAATGCAGCGCGCACTCCACCTCATGCAAGAATGGTGCACCTCCAAGTCGCTGAGGGTTAACCCGAGCAAGACGGAGATGATGCTATTTACACGGAGGAGAGGTTTTCAACCAAAACCCCCCTACATATTTGGAACTGAGCTGCAATACTCCTCGGAGGTACGCTACCTAGGCGTCACCCTGGATAGCAAGCTCAGCTGAAAAAGCCACATCGCCAGACAGGCTACGAAAGCCACTGCCATTTTCTGGGCCTGTAGGCGAATGTTTGGACAAACATGGGGCTTAAAACCGGAAATGGTCAAGTGGATATATACGGCCATCCTGGTTCCCCAATTAACGTACGCTTCCCTGGTTTGGTGGCCCGCTTTGCAGAAGGCCACCAACAGGAAGACACTGGATAAAATTTATAGATTAGTGGGCCTTGGAATCACGGGGGCGATGAGAACGACACCGACCTTGGCCATGGGGGCCCTTTTGAACATGGAATGGGCCATGAATGGGCCTAGACAGATATCAGCTCAAGGCTGTAGTGGGCCTTGTCACTGGACATTGGCACACAGGGAAGCATCTAAGACGACTGGGGCTAAGTGAAGAACCATTCTGTCCGAGATGTACGGAGGAGGAAGAAACACCCCTCCACGTGATTACGAGATGCAGGGCGCTGGAGGACATTCGCAGGAATGTACTTGGGGCGCCCGTACTCGAATCTCTGGACCTTGAGGAGGTTGGGGTGCGCGCCCTCCTGCACTTTGCAAAGGAGGCTCGCCTAACCGACTATCCTACATAATCGGATACCCTCCCGTGAATGGGCACGAGCACAATGGTCCGTATAGGACTGAGCGCTCGGAAATTTTACATTACATAACATAAGCCCTTAAGGGCTGTATGTAAGCAAATTTTAACACAACCTTTTTAACTAGATTTTTTAGTAATTAATCGAAGATTTTTTTTCTCCGATAAATATTTTCCATTTTATAAACAATTTAAGGCTTAAATTTTCGTTCAAAATCGAGTCTTTTATTTTGAGAAGCCGCCATTTTGTCAAAAATTATTTTTTCGCTAATTCCTTCGATTAAATACTAGATAATGTATTATATTAACGAAATTTATTTGGTTTTTTCATTTCAGATAATCCGGTCTAGAGATATCGTGATCACCGCAAAATTGGTTTTTTTTTGCGGAGCTCTAGGAGATCGGCGATAGCAACATTCGCGATGTTTATTTTTACAAATAAAAAATATGTTAATATATTATAAGGTTATTATAATATGTACACCAATTTTCAAATTAATAAATTGAATAGTGTAACGGGACGGCGCAGCCCCCACCACGAAACGGCCAAATCGCCGAGATTCGTGGAGCGGGCGAGCCACAATCCCGCTACCGAGGAGTTGAGCGCCCGCTGTGCCCCACTCCGACTCCCCAAATCGTCACATGGGCCGCACGGCGGCTCGCTCGACCGGGTATATAACCCGGCCCGAGTCGCTCCTCGTGACGTTTATTCCCGCATCACTCTCCGAGTAATACTTATAACCTTTAGTCTACATTTCGAGAATTCGAAACATTCCTCTGAGCAAAGCCCAGGCTCACCTAGTTGTAGCTTCATTCCTGGTGATAAATAATTCTTTAAAACCCTCGCATTTGCGATTAATAATCCACCTCGATACTGCATCGACCTGGATTATTTCGCATCATTTGCTCTGCCTCCTTGTGGCCTCGATATTGCATCGACCCCTCAAGGAAGCGAGTAATTAATTACGCCTTTACTTTCAGCGGTGTCTGAGTGCAGTGGACGCGTGTGCCTCGATACCGCATCGACCCACACGCCTCCCGATTCAGCACCGCGACTTCGCGTTTATCCCGAGTAGCCTCTTTATTGCAACGACCCTACTACGGGGAGACAATCGCGTGAAGCAATCGTCCCCTCACCGCGTGGTCCTCGCCACTCGTTCTCACGCCTCGACATCGCGTTGACCCGTGAGGCGAGTGCATAACGGCTACGGTCACACCCGCTGGTTGATTTTGAGAAACGCGCCAATCCGCGCGCCAATACGCGGACGCTGCGACCTCGGCCTCGACACTGCGTCGACCCCGCGACGGCAGCGTTCCACCTATCGCGACACCTCCACCGTCTTAGCACGCGGGCCTCGCCACTGCGGCGATCCCCTCGGTCTGAGACGGAGAAGAGAGAGAGAGAGAGAGAGACACGGGATTCCCTTCGCGATTTAAGTTTCCACGAATCCGGGGCATAATACGCGGAATTCGAGTGAGCGTCGAGACATCGCGCGCGGCAACAGTCTCGGCGCGCAAGACGCAGAAAAACGGTAAACAGATTCGCGCAGCTCGACGCCAAGCCTCGAACGTCGCCAGCCCCGTGCGACGCGCACACACACACCTCTACCGTGGAGCCTTATTTACACCCATCGTATCCCGCAACCTCCTCTCCCACACTCCTATATCCTCCCAATACACACAACGCCAAGCCGATGATGAGACGGCCGCTGCTTTGACGCCCGCGAGAAAGATAATACTTTCCTCACTCGGGCATTGCAGTGCTATCTGAGGTTTTTCACAATCCTCAGCCTACCTCCGGCCCCGTGCACGAACATCCCCCGCGACCCTTCGCAGATTCGCATCCCAGAAAACGTTTCAATAGTCTGCGCGAAAAAAATTCTTGAAAATCCGTCTTTTTAAAGCCTTCTAACTGTATGTAAGCCCTTAAGGGCTGTATGTAAACCCTTAAGGGCTTACATTCAGTTAGAAGGCTTTAAAAAGACGGATTTTCAAGAATTTTTTTCGCGCAGACTATTCAATTTATTAATTTGAAAATTGGTGTACATATTATAATAACCTTATAATATATTAACATATTTTTTATTTGCAAAAATAATCATCGCGAATGTTGCTATCGCCGATCTCCTAGAGCTCCGCAAAAAAAAACAATTTTGCGGTGATCACGATATCTCTGGACCGGATTATCTGAAATGAAAAAACCAAATAAATTTCGTTAATATAATACATTATCTAGTATTTAATCGAAGGAATTAGCGAAAAAATAATTTTTGACAAAATGGCGGCTTCTAAAAATAAAAGACTCGATTTTGAACGAAAATTTAAGCCTTAAATTGTTTATAAAATGGAAAATATTTATCGGAGAAAAAAAATCTTCGATTAATTACTAAAAAATCTAGTTAAAAACGTTGTGTTAAAATTTGAGACTGATCGGTTTAGCCGTTTTGGAGAAATCTTGATCACCGATTTTGAAAACATAGTTTTGAGAAAACGCGTTTAAAGTTTCAAAAGCGTTACAGGTTTTGCACTGCACAAATTCGGAGATGGCCGCGAAAACAGTAATAAAATTCAAAATTCGGTACTCAACGGACGGATCACGCGGCACCAAGATTTCCTCCTGCATTCTTATTTTTTTTGCAGAGGCACTGAAACTGGACTCATCCGTTTCAGCTGTTTTCGGATTGAAAACATTCTTTCGTTTCTTCGCTCTTGACTTGTACACTTTCGTTGATTTTCTAAGTTCTCTGCTAGACTTCATTTTCACGATATTATCGAAGGCACAAGTACACTGACACGACTTTACTGTTAGGCTTCTCTGCTGAGACTGACGACTACTTTTCAAATTTTGGCAACTGAGAAACATACAATAGAAAATGACAAAGGAAAGAGAGTAGAATAGACAAGGAAAAAAGGGACAGCGCCTCAGGTAGACAGCTGGCGCGCCGGTCCCCGACTGTGAGACACGCCTCCCTAACGCGCCTTCATAAATGTGTCTATAACTTCGAAAATATTCGTCTGATTGACATAAAATTTTGAGTGTGTATGCTCAAATATATGTATATTCAGAAAATACAAAAAAAAACGATTTTTTGAAAATTACAAGTGTATGTAAGCCCTTAACCGGCTATCGTGCGCGGGGTATATCGGGTGTGCCTACCTGGCCGAATTTCTCGCGGGCTTCTTCGCAGATCCGTCCTCGACGCGGGTCGCTGTCGCCTACGGACGCTCGTTCGTTCAGAATCGCCTCGTGGCCGGTCGCTAGACGCGGGTCTCTGTCGCCTACGGACGCTCGTCGCGGGTCTCGTGCTCTCTCTCACTCTTCCCTCGAGTCCCCAAATCGCTAGCTCGCGTAGCCCGACTCGACTCTCCGCGTCTCTCGCAGCATAAAACTCGCGCTAACTTTTCGCCCGCCCTGCTCTACTTCTCCCGCTCGATCTTTTCGTTTCCGCGTCTTTTTCCTAACTGCCGGTCTCAGCCGGCTCGCGCGCGCTTCTCTCTCCCCGCTTCCTCGCCGCCTCGCTCGCGCAGCTTCGCTGGACACCTTCGTGGGGGGCCTTTGTCCATCCCGCGCTTCGGTCGCGCGACGTGTTGATTCTTCTCCCCCCCCCCCCCCCTCTTCCGCCTTGCTTGCTTCGGACGTGTGCGGTGCCTAAAGCGGCGCTCTACCTGAAACACACAGGGCCGGCGGCCCGCAGTATCGCGAGTCGTAATTATCCTCCCTCGGCGAGGAGCGACCCAGCGGCTGTGCGACGGTTAGGTGACGCGGCCCGGGCGGGTCTTTCGGCGAACGCGCAGACGAGCGCGTAACAACGCCTCGTTACAGTGTAGATAATAAAAACAATATAAAAAACACGTGTCCTGTCAATTTTCTACCACTGATTCTTCAACGATACTTGCGAGCGAGCGATGTATAACCCTCGACACTCGGAGACTCAGCCTTACGAGTGTTTACGCTCAATGGCGATAGCGTGACCCAGAGAGTAAGGTGGATTCTTTCGAACATATGACGGTCGGTTTATAGGTCAATCAGTTAAGACAGATACTTCTTTTCATTATTTCAATTTTGTTTAATTTTTTTTATTGAAAAAATACTTATTACAATAATCGATTCAAGGGTTGGAGTACCCAATTTCTTAATAATTTCACATTTTTACCAGCACAATTTATTCTTGAATCGTGGTGCGGATAGTTTTCCAAGGTGGTGGTGCTGCTGCTGCTGCTGGTGGTGGTGGTGGTGGCGTTGCACATTTCACGCAGCCGTTCCAGCGATGGACAATCGAGCTCCTCGAGGTTGATGATGCGAGTTGACTCTTCCAAGAAATTTGTCAACCACTGTTTCTTCTCCGAGCCTTTCACGTATATTACGCGTGCATGCATGAGATGATTGCAAATTATTTTTTGCCCTGCTTCGTACGGTATATCACCCGAGTCCCAGTTTAGTCCATGAAATTTATGCGTGAGCCATGAATTTATACGCTTGTATTTCAGTGGCAGGCTATCCCAAGTATATGGTGGTTGAAATATTAACGCCAGTGGTTGCATTTTTTTTATCATGGACCGGAATAATGCCAAATTCCTTCAAGACAAACTCATTTATGGGCTTTTTAAAGCCTTGAAGATCGACCACAAATTCCATCTTGAGTTTTTTTTGCAAGTCGTTACGTAGAAAATCTCAAATAGCGATCGCGAATAATACTGCGAGCCATTTGGTTCCTTAAGAACATTTTATACCAATTTCTTCACCCTCCACTGATTATATTATATTCGACTAAACGCTCATGTAAAATTAAGCAATAGGCTGATGTTTGTGGTGGAAATGGACCAGCCGACTCGAATTCCAGACGTATATCAACTGGGCCCGATTTTAAGAAGTCGTTTTGTTTTGAACAGTCAATAACGATGAGCGGTGCGCGTTCGATAAAATCAGCTTTGCTCAACAATGGCTCTGGTTCTTTGTCATAGTAAGATTCTTGAAAATTCGCGTAGATTTCGTAGAGTAGAGCATAATGATTGTTGGCAATATCGAGCTTTAAATTTATGTAGGGAAAACACTGAGAGTTCAAAAAGAGCTTGATATCTCGAATATTACAGTGATCGAAATTACTCGCTTTTTTATTTGTACTATTTTTTCGTGCAGTTTGAAAGCCCACGATGACGTATCGAGGTTTTTCAAGTTGAGTCGATGTTTTAACTACCCAAACGTATTTTGAAGTGAGTGGTAGCAGTGGATGTTCATATAATTCCCACGTACGAAAACTCATAGAAATCGAGGGATCTTTTGCAATAAAGTTGAGTAACTGAATTTTCCGTTGATCCGAAACTTTGATATACGGGACCATCCATTCGATTTTTTGTAGTACAATTTTCATTTGTTCCGCAGCATTATTCGCACCAGGCGTTTGCACAATGGCATTCATATCTGTATTCGTTCTTGTGATAATCAATTCGTGTTTGGCATTGACTATAACTCGATTATAATCCTCGGCGAATACCAACATAAAATTCAGTGGTATCGATATGTCGAAGTTACCATTCTCATCTGTCAATTTTTTTTCTTCGTCATTCATGATCCAGCCTGCATTTTCCATCAGAGATACTTGCCCTGGACTTTGAGATATATCATTTTTCATGAGTGTCGTGAGACCGAGATTTTTCCATCGATCGATCTCAATGGCATTTAGCTCATATCGAATTTCATCGAACAAATGGCATATAGCATTATTCATTAATCGTGTATATTGAATGGCAGCTCCATTAACTGTTGTTAATTTGCCGTACACGTGCAACGAACTTTTACTTGGTAACAAGCATAAGTCTTGATGCTGAACGGCAATGCCAATTTCATCGTTATTATTGTAGGTTGATGATGCAAATGGTTGATGCGCATGAGTCTCATAATGCGAGACAGACTCATCGTACACAATTGGTTTTTGTATACTCAACATTATTTCCATGGCACAAAACAGGCAATACAACAGAAACGAATTTTTATTTTCTCTTCTTTCCTCGACTCGGAGTTACTTTCAGACCCAGATTCTTCAAGAACTGCACGTTTTGATGTGTGAGCTCCTTCGGAGGTATGCGACGACTGATTGACTCTCGGCATGTTGATTCGTTCTTATAGCTTTCCCTGACTTTAGTGTCAAACACAATACCCATTACGATGACTTCACGTGCAATCTTATAGTTATGACTTCGCCTCGAAAATTCACTAATTCTCCGTCTTGATCCACAAGTTTTAATTGGAGATGGTCAATTGACTGTACCGCGATCAGAAGATAAATGATGTGCGATGGGACCTCAATGACCTTATATCCCGGTGGAACGACTGGGAAGAATTCGTGGATTGTGTGCACTCGTTGCCCGTTAATGTAGGCGCCCGTTATAATATTGCACTCAACGCGAAGCGAATTGACCTTGAGAATGGTCACTGGAATATCAGACTTGTACGTAAGATTAGCTTCGAGAATACGTGGTGTGAAGCCCAACAATCGACCGATCGAATCATTGGGTGTGAAATTGATCCGTTGGTCACACTTAATTTCACTGCATAAAGTGTTATTGTTGGGTTTCAAAATGATAAAAATATTTTTGTGAGAAAGTGCGCTCTGCAGGTAATCCTCGATATCTGCGATTTCTTAGCTACCAGTAGGTATAGTGACCACTTCCTGTCCCACGTAGAATTTATTATTTCCAACGTCGATATTCGAAATGGAATTGAACGTGAGCAATTCCACAAGCCCGAGAGAATATTTTTTTAAAGGTGATAATTCAATGGGGGGGGGGGGAATAGCGAGCTAGTGTGGAGTCCGTTCCCGATATGGTCAATGTCAGTGAATCGCCTATGATAGTTGACGTTTGACTGGTGCTACAGATACCATGGGATTTATTTTGTAGATACCCACCGAGAAATTTGAGGCACACGTGGCCACAAATAACAGTATCGTAGTCTTGATATTTTTCATGATTGTATTTTACAGTGCTACCAACACCGAAATATTTTATTAGTTCATACGGTGGTTGAAGATTGCCAAAACTATCGAAATATATAATTTTATTATTATTCTTCTTGTATGCAACCCAATGTGTGCCAGGACCGTCCTTGTCATCGAGATTTACAATGGCTGATTCTTTCTTTCGAGGACCACTTTTGGGCAATTCATTTCTCATGTAAACTCAGCGAAAGTATGGAATTTTCATCGTTTTGGCATATTTTATTAAATCAAAATCTGTGAGTGCTCGGTGTGGTAGCTTCAGACGTTTTTTGGCATTGGTGTTGTGACAGAGATTCCCGGAATTCTCTGCCCCAAGGAAAAATCACAGCTACCCACTACGGACCAACGAAAGTTCTCGACGTTAGTTATCGCGATGTTACCCCAGGTTCCGTTCTCGTTTCAGTTATCGTCCGAGTCCGACCTCGATTAGCCATTTTCCGAGTTCCCGCCTGTTATCGTTAGTCGCTAATACCGTGGTTAGGACACCGGGGTCACCGTGGATCAGAGCCAATATAGCGGCTACCCAGCGTACCCGGTGGGTTCCCTTACGGCGTATTGAAAAAGTATTGCAGAGGCTCGGTGCAATTCCGACGCTCCCCCGGCGAGGCTGAATAGGAAAAAGATATATTGGGTGAATTTCAATTTAAGTTGGAAGGCCGGAGTAGCGAACTCGCGATCGTTCGATAACTCAGGATCGCCACGATCGCGTATTGGTTGCGCTATCGTTTTTTTTTAGTTTTCGCTGATTCGTTTATTATAATTCCTGTTCAGCCCGGAGAGCAAGCTTGTTTGAAAGCCACCACGATGCATTTCCACGCATCGCCCGAGTGAACATCGACTCGGTAATATTTCCCGTCATTTCCGCTCACGGCTGACGTTTCTGCGTCGAGCAGTACGACCGCCCCGCTCCGCGGCGATCGCGGCTCGGAGGTTGCGTGGGGGAAGACCCTAGCGCGCTGCGGCGCTCGGCGCGCCTCTCTGCTCTCGTCTCCCGGCTGGTAAGCGTCTCGGAGCTCTCGCGCTCCCGGCGCGGCTTCGGCCGCGCCGCGACCTATGTTCTCGCTCAGTTACCGTTGGGACTTAGCGTTCTCGTGCTGTAGATATCCTCGTGGAGTTATCGCTTCACTACCGATTCCGTTATCGATTCACCCGCGACGCTATCGATCTTTCGTCGAGTTATCGTCCTGATATCAAGTGTTCTCAGTTAATGTGACGTTATCGATTAATTTCCGACCCGGCCGATATATTCGTGGTGTCCCCGTCTCGCTACCGATTCCGCTATCGAGTTAACCGCGGTGCTATCGACCGAGCCCGGGTATATCGCGAAGCGAACGCCCTGATAACAGGTTTGGTCTCGTGTTCTCGTTCGGATCATTTTCTGTGCATCGCGTGTGCACATCGTTACCGCCACGACGTAGTCACGCGCTGCGGTACGTCCGCGTGATTACCCGAGCTCTCGAGCTCTCGCTAAGGCCTTCGGTCCTCAAGTCTAGACGCGCCCTCTGCCGTTAGTGTCGCGCCTCCCGAGATGCCCGACCGAAGTCCGGACAATGGGACTAAACCCAAAGACCTGCGCGGCCTACCCCGGGGTGACGAGGAGGATTAAGGTGCCGTCGGGGGTTATGACTCAGATCCACCCGTGCACCATCGAGCGCTTCAAACTGAGCCCCCGGACGACCCGGTCACTAGAAAAAAAACTGCCACGCGCCGCGCCCGCGTTACTAACCCTGAAGTTATCGTCACGGGAGCGACGCCCGAGCAGTTGCGAGTCCCATATTCACGGGATGAGGACGACGCCGCTTCGGCCACGTCCAACGAGGTACGTGTAACACATGGGTCCCCTGCCCCGCTCCCGCCTACGGGCCCGGGAAACCCCCGACCCCCCCGCGATCGAATAATGCCCCACCCGGTTGATTATCAACTCTCGGATGACGATGGGGATCACGGCGACAACCGACCCCTAACGGCCGCCACGCTACTTAATACTATGAAACGGTGGGATTTGTCGTTTTCCGGGAAGCGCGGGGAGGACGTAGAGGATTTCCTCACGCGCATCGAAGAGGGCCATGCGTTCCTCCCCGTCCGGGATCGGGATCTGTTACGTGCGCTACCATTCTTTTTACGGGCCAATGCGTTAGTGTGGTATCGGGGCCACGTGCAAGAGTTCGTCACGTGGCTAGACGCCCGAAACGCCTCTCGGCGTTGTTACGGGGAGCCCGACTATCAAATGGCGCTCCGCGGGGAAATTGCGGTACGCACCCAGGGCGAGCACGAGACGATCGGTGAATTTCTCGCATGCATGAGAGGACTGTTCGCGAGAACCACACCCCGGTGGCCCATCAGCGAACAGGTCCGATACGCTCATCGCAACCTCCTGCCGGAATACCGTGTCGCAATCCCCTGGAGTGACAACCTGACCCTGGACGCGATTGAGGCCCACGCCGTTCGGCTGGAACGAATTTTCGAAACGTCGGGAACGCGCCGACTTCCCCCGAAACCAGAACACTCGCTGTGCCCGAGCCTCGCGTACAAAGGTAGCCAATCCAATGCTCGCAATAGCCCACGACCATTTTTAAAGGCAAAGGCCATGAGTGAGAAAAAGGACGGTGACACCCCCGCCGACGAGGAGGCCGACGAGCATCTCGAGGCGGCGGGAGACGCTCGACCAAGTCGCACCCCCGCGAAGAAACCGGCTCCCAGACGGGAAAACCCCCCAACACCGAACCCGCGACCCGTGGTTCCGGCGACGGCCCCCACGAACCCCGAAGGTACCCCACCCCCGCGTACCGACTCCGGCAAAAGCGTGTGCTGGAACTGCGCCAAAACAGGCCACAGACACCGCGACTGCCCCGAGACTCGACGCGTTTTCTGCTATCGCTGCAGCTATTCCGGGGTCACCACCCAAAATTGCCCCTTTTGCAACGCGGGAAATTCGAAGATGGACACCGCGGCCCTCGCCTCAACGCCGTCGGACTCACAGTCCTTTTACCTGTCTGTTGATATCGGGGGTCAATCAATAAGAGCCCTCGTTGACTCGGGCGCGACCCGCACCTTCGCGGGCCAAGTCGGGATGCAGCTGTTCTCGCAAATCGGGTTGCCTTACGAGGACGTGCCACCTCGAAAGGTCATGTTGGCTACACAGCAGATCGAGACGGTGGACAAAGCCGCCCGATTTGTGGCGAAGATCCATGGCCGCGAGACTAGAGCCCTCGCTTATGCCATGCCGATGCTCGCTGAAGATCTCATTCTCGGGATGGATTTTCTCCGGGCCGCGCACATCTTGGTAGATTTTTATGCCCAAACCTGGCATTACCGCGAGCAACCCAACCAAACGTTCTCGTTCGTCCCTGCGGACACCGTCTCACGGGTAATAATCTGCTGTGGCCTGCGAACTCTCGATCACGCCGAGTCCATCACGCTATCGAATTTTCTCTCTACCGCGCTATCTGAGGTTACCGACAAACCCGGAGTTACCGAGCTCACGACCCACCGCATTGACGTCGGGGATAACCCTCCGATCCGGCAGAAGCCGTACCACGTAACGCCCGCTATCCGGAGCATCATGTGGGAGGAGGTCGACATCATGCTCCGGGATGACATCATCGAAGCTTCCCAGAGCGAATGGTCGAGTCCGGTGGTCATGGTACGCAAACCCAACGGGAAATATCGGTTCTGCATCGATTTCCGAAAGGTCAATGCAGTAACCAAAAAGGACGCATACCCGATCCCTAACATGGTCGGGATTCTCGATGAACTCCGCCAGGCTCATTACATCACCACCCTCGACCTGAGCCAAGCCTACTTCCAGATCCCGCTGGCGGCAGAGTGCCGAGAGATCACTGCATTCGTGGTCCCCGGACGTGGGCGTTTCCAATTTAAACGTATGCCCTACGGCTTGACGAACGCGCCCGCGACCTTCCAGCGGCTACTCGACCGCCTTGTGGGGACCGAGATGTACCCCCAAGTCTTCGTCTATCTAGACGATATAATTGTCGTCACCCGAACCTTCGCGGATCACCTGCATTGGCTCGGACGCGTTCTCGAGAAAATCCGTCTCGCCGGTCTGACCATAAATCGCGACAAAAGCGAGTTCTGTCGGTCTCAAGTACGTTATCTTGGTTTCCTGGTTGATTCCACCGGACTACACACTGATCCCGAGAAGGTCGCGCCGGTAAACGAATATCCGACACCGAGGAATTTGAAGCAGCTGCGACGATTCCTCGGCATGGCCTCTTGGTACCGCCGTTTTATACCTAGCTTCGCCACAATCGCGGAACCACTGACGCGACTCACGAAGAAGGACCAGACGTGGAGCTGGGCTGACGAACAGCAGATTGCCTTCGAGCAGCTCAAAACTCACCTCGCGTCGGCCCCCGTGTTGGCGTGCCCTGAATTCGAGCTCCCGTTCACCCTGCAGACCGACGCGAGTAGCGTTGGTTTAGGCGCCGTACTAACCCAAGTTATCGATGGGGAAGAAAGAGTTATCGCCTACGTCAGCCGCGCCCTGACCGAACCTGAGAAGCGGTACACTGTTACCGAGCAAGAGTGCCTCGCGGTTATTTGGGCCATCCGAAAGTGCCGTTGTTATCTGGAAGGGTACTCGTTCACGGTTATAACCGACCACAGCAGCCTACGCTGGCTGCACAATCTCAGGAATCCGACAGGCCGATTAGCCCGATGGGCTCTCGAATTGTTAGAATACGATTTCTCCACCGTCCATCGTCGCGGTGCGCTTCATCACGTTCCCGACGCCCTTTCACGTAGAAGAGGATGGTACCGATGCTCTAGACACTCTCGAGACGGCCCAGGACGACCCTGACCCGTGGTACGCCCGCCGTCGCCGGGACGTAGAACACGCTCCCGAGCGTTTTCCAGACTGGACCCTAGATGACGGGGCCTTCTACCACCATGTCCCACGGGACTTCGTGGACGTAGAGCTCGGGGACCTAGACGGCTGGAAATTGGTGCTACCGCGAGCGTTCCGCTCCCGTGCTATCGCAGAGTCCCACGAGTTACCGCAGTCAGGACACCTCGGAGTCGACAAGACCTATCGGCGCGTAGCGAGCCGCTATTTTTGGCCACGAATGCTGCGAGACGTAGTCGCGTATATTAGTACGTGCGATATCTGCCAGCGAGTGAAGACGGAACAACGGCCACCCCTCGGCTCAATGGGCTCTCGCGTTATCAAGGAACCTTGGACTACGATAGCCGCCGACATCGTGGGTCCTGTTACCCGTAGCCGAGCCGGCTTCTCATACGTTCTCGTGGTCCAGGACCTCTTCACGAAGTGGATCGAGGTAGTCCCGCTGCGCAGAGCAACCGGGAAGATAATCAGCGGGGCCCTAAACGATCTCGTAGTCTGTCGATGGGGTACGCCACGAGTGTTGCTTACCGACAACGGCACGGAATTCATCAACCATGAGATCAAGGAGTTAGCGAAGGTAACCGGGATCCGGCACACGACGACCCCGCCATACCACCCTCAAGCCAACCCTGTCGAAAGGGTGAATCGCGTCCTTAAAACGATGTTACGGGGCTATATCGATAGCGACCAGCGTGATTGGGACATCCACCTGCGGGAGTTTCGCTTTGCGTATAACTCCGCCCACCATGGCTCCCTGAACATGAGTCCCGCATTCGCAAACTTCGGCCGCGAGCCACAACCAGCGATCTCGTTGAGACGAAAACTAGAAGGTGAGCCACAGATCGTGAAGCGGGACCCCCAAGAATGGATTGATCGGATGAAACGACTGGAAACCCTCCGGAAGACGCTCGTCCACGCGCTCAACGAAGCCCACCACCAGCAGGCCCACCACTGTAACCTGCGCCACCGCGATCGGGAATTACAAGTCGGCGATCTCGTGCTACGGGGAACCCATAAGCTATCGAACGCCGCGAAACAATTCTCAGCCGCATTAGCGAAACCCTTCGAGGGGCCGTTCGTCATCGCGAAGAAACTCTCCAGCGTCCGCAGGGGGTGATCTCGGTACAGGATCTGAAACCGTATCGGATCCCCACGTAATCTCGAATTGAGCTATCGAGAGTTATCGTAATTGTGTTATCGCATTTCGAGTGTTGAGCTATCGAGAGTTATCGTATATTGTGTTATCGCATTTCGAGTGTTGAGCTATCGAGAGTTATCGTATATCGTGTTATCGCATTTCGAGTGTTGAGCAACCGTAGAGTTATCGTATATTGTGTTATCGCATTTCGAGTGTTGAGCTATCGAGAGTTATCGTATATCGTGTTATCGCATTTCGAGTGTTGAGCTATCGAGAGTTATCGTCTAGGGCGTTATCGCGTTTCGAGTATTGAGCTATCGTGAGCTACCGTATACCGAGATATCGTGCTCGCTAATTCCCGCGTGATCCCGTGTGGTGGGGAAACACGTTATCGCGCTACCGTCCATGAAGGAATCGTGTTATCGTATGAATGCTCTCGCGACCTCGAGTTACCACGTGAACGTTCTCGTTACGTTATCGTTACGTTATCGTCATCCGTTCTTCTTCTCCCATTTCAGCCGATATGCAGAATCCCGAGGCTTCGGCAGACCTGGTGAGCCGCTTAATCGGCGCCATCACAGGGGCAATAGGAGATATGGGTGCCCAGATCGACCTCACCCAGTCACCCTCGGACGAGATAGGCACCACGGTTCCAGAATACGCACGACCAGCGCCGGAGGTCGACCCGGACGTGGGCAATCCGTGGCAAGGGCTTCTACCCTACGTCCAGTCCTGCCATCGACTGGAGAGGCGCCAAACCGGTTTTATATCGGCATTGGAGACAACCCTGGCTCGAGTGGCGGAGACCCAGCGAGCAGCCTCTGCATCGGGGATACCACCGTTCCCACCCGCACCCAACTGCCGCAGTCGCTCTATCAGTAGCAGCAGCAGTTCTAGTAGCAGAAGCAGCTCCAGCCGCTCGAGAAGCTCCGACAGTCAGGCCAGTGCAGTAACGGTAATAAGGGTGCCCGTGACGCCCCCAACGACGCCATCCACAGGACCTCGCGTCACCTCCGTGGAGACCCTCATCCCGCCGGTCCGGATCCAGGCAGACCTCGACGACGATTTCATCGAAATGGAAACCGAGGAGGAAGACCTCACCGTCGAGACCGTCAATCCAGCCACAGGGCCCCCGGAAAAGCTCGAAATGGTCGGTTCCGTGCAGCCGTCCTCGAACGCGACGACGCCAACCCCGGCGCCTCGCGTCCCGCCAACCCCGGTGCCACGCGTCGCGCCGACGACGTGCACCGCCCACGTCACCCCCCAGCCACCGTCGAAGGAGTCGACTGTGCGCCCCCGCATGCGAGTTGGATGCTTCGACTGCGGGCGAGAAGGCCACAGCCACCGGGGATGTCCGAACCCGACCGGCGACCGGTTTTGTTTCGGCTGTGGCGAGCGCCACACAACGATGCGAACGTGCCCGTATTGCGCCGATAGCTGGTCCAGCCGAGGACCGTATGTTGCTAGTCTCGGCAGAAACGTACCACGGGAGCAAGTAGCGCAAGCTCTCAATAGCCTGCCGCCACGGACTCGCGCCCCTCCGGCCCAAGAGGAACGACCCGTCCACCCGCAAGAGCGAGGCCAGTTCGTCCACCCCCACGAGGACCGACCGATCCACCCTCAGGGACGAGCACAATTCGGCTACCCAAGCGAGGAGTATAGAGTTCACTCGCCGGGACAAGGCCAGATCACATACCCCTACGAGGAGCGTCCGAGGCTCGGCTACGAGAACTATACAGCCCCACCGAACCACCCCTGCTGCTCAAATTGGGCCCCGCCAGCATCACCGGCCCCGGTGGATTGGACTGAGGAGATCGAAGAGGTCTACTCGCATCACCCGGACTACAAGGCCTACTGTGCACCTCGACCCTACTGGTCATAGGAACCATACCGTTTTTTTCCCTTTTTTCCCTTCTCTTCCGTTCTCGATTATCCAGTCACTAGAGTTATCGAAGTTGTTTAACGCAAACAGAGCTATCGTCAGGTGTGTAAGCCACCGCAGTTCCTAAAAGATATCGCTTCTATTCTTTCGCCGTAAATTCCGGGGATCAAGTGAGAGTAATCACTCTTTTGATTTATTTCTATTTTCTTTTCTTTTGATTTTTCTTTCGCCGTAAAATCACGACGAACAAGTGCGAGTAATCACTCTTTTGATTTATTTCTATTTCCTTTTCTTTTGATTTTTCTTTCGCCGTAAACTCCTGGCGACCAAGCGAGGGTTAACTACCTCTTTTGATTTATTCCTATTTTCTTCTCTTTTTTTTGTGTTCTCGTTACCCGTGCTCCGGCGAAAAAGCATCCAAGCCGTACCTCGACAGGGTGATCGAGTCATCAAGAGTTATCGATGGGTCCTACGGGTCCCCAAAAGTTATCGCGGGTTGAAAATTGTCCTGCCCCTACCAAAGAGCTATCGCAAGACCGACACGCTTAAAAGTTATCGGCATCACACCAAGTGGTTCCTAGTGCTACGCTTGCGTCACTCACGTTCTGTTTAGTATCTAAGTTACCACTCTTTTGTTACTCCTCGGAATCAAGTACCTGAATGTTAAGTTAGTACCGACTGATTCACACAGTATGGATTACGTAAGAGCTATCGCGGAAACGTGCCTTATGCCCCCGAGATCTTAGAGCTATCGTGAAGCTGTGATTCAGAATTAAGTATTACAATTAAATAAAGATATTTCTATTACTTCCTAAACTACGTTCACCCGTTTGGGAAATCTTGGGTTGGGGGTTCGATCCCGTTCTGTTTCAGGTCCGTCCATCCTTCAACACTTCACTACCAGCGAAATCCGATAGGGACCAGTCATGGAGGGGGGAGTTGTGACAGAGATTCCCGGAATTCTCTGCCCCAACGAAAAGTCACAGCTACCCACTACGGACCAACGAAAGTTCTCGACGTTAGTTATCGCGATGTTACCCCAGCTTCCGTTCTCGTTTCAGTTATCTTCCGAGTCCGACCTCGATTAGCCATTTTCCGAGTTCCCGCCTGTTATCGTTAGTCGCTAATACCGTGGTTAGGACACCGGGGTCGCCGTGGATCAGAGCCAATATAGCGGCTACCCAGCGTACCCGGTGGGTTCCCTTACGGCGTATTGAAAAAGTATTGCAGAGGCTCGGTGCAATTCCGACGCTCCCCCGGCGAGGCTGAATAGGAAAAAGATATATTGGGTGAATTTCAATTTAAGTTGGAAGGCCGGAGTAGCGAACTCGCGATCGTTCGATAACTCAGGATCGCCACGATCGCGTATTGGTTGCGCTATCGTTTTTTTTAGTTTTCGCTGATTCGTTTATTATAATTCCTGTTCAGCCCGGAGAGCAAGCTTGTTTGAAAGCCACCACGATGCAATTCCGCGCATCGCCCGAGTGAACATCGACTCGGTAATATTTCCCGTAATTTCCGCTCACGGCTGACGTTTCTGCGTCGAGCAGTACGACCGCCCCGCTCCGCGGCGATCGCGGCTCGGAGGTTGCGTGGGGGAAGACCCTAGCGCGCTGCGGCGCTCGGCGCGCCTCTCTGCTCTCGTCTCCCGGCTGGTAAGCGTCTCGGAGCTATCGCGCTCCCGGCGCGGCTTCGGCCACGCCGCGACCTATGTTCTCGCTCAAGTTACCGTTGGGACTTACCGTTCTCGTGCTGTAGAGCCCAACGGGCTATGTTCTCGCGTTATGGAGTTCGCTATGTTACGTTCCCGTTTACCAGACATACCATGCTATCGATGCTTCTTACTTTTCAGGTCAATAATTGAAGTCATAGCGAATTTTGGGTATGTTATTCAAGTACTGTGGTTTCACAATAGAATTGTCGCGCTCTCTCGATCACGTTATCGCGCTTTCGTAATTCGGTTATCGTGATCTCGCATTCAAATTACCGGGTTCTCGTTCTCGCGTTTTCGCCGGTCAGTTATCGCGCTTTCGTAACTCGGTTATCGTGCTCTTGCGTTCGAAGTACCGTGTTCTCGTGATCGCGTTTTCGCGTTTTCACCGTTCGGTTATCGTATGCTCACGTCCAAGTTATCGCGCTCCCTCGATCACGTTATCGCATTTTCGCAGTTTGGTTACCGTGTTCTCCCGTTCGAGTTATCGGCATTCCACGATCCCATTATCGTGTTATGTCGTGAATTGCAATTTTTCGAGACACAAATGATATAAAGGTAAAGGGAAGAAGATCTCCCCCTATTACACTGTGGTATCACTGTGACTCGGCAAGACACGAAAGTGTTCCGTTTAGAGCCTACCCTTTCAGGCAAAAGCTCGGGAAGGAACTTGAAAAAGTAATTCTGACTTGAAAATATTTTCAACACACTAAATAAAATAAAGAAAGTTCACTTACCCCTGTGAATTCAATTGACACAAATGAAAGCTAATTGGAAGTTCCCGAAAACCCGTTGAAGTACCAGTGGAAATTGACGAAAATCCACTATCGGTGACGACCGCTCTACAAATTTCCCCGACAGGTCGTTGCAAGAAGGGAACAGCGACGAAGGATACCGATGGAAGTGGACGACAGACGATTTTGATGTTTGTTGAATAAATGTTTATTCTTCCTCACTTATTTGAGCGGGAAAACGTTGTAAAAATTAAAGTTGTTCAAGGTTCAGAAATTTTCGCTTAAACTATTCACAGAGTTTTTCAATTAAATGTTCACAGATTTATGCTTAAAATATTCACAGAGTTTTTCAATTAAATGTTCACAAGTTTCTGTTTAAAATATTCACAGAGGTGTTCAATTAAATGTTCACGGATTTTTTTCCACAGAGTTTCTCGATTAAATGTTCACAATTTTTAAACTCAATCTATTCACGGAGTTTCTCGGTTAAATGTTCACAGATTTGTATATACAAAAGGTTGGTAAAGGTTTTAAATGTTTCTTTTTTTTCTGAACGAATTGCCCGGTAAATTACCGATTCGAAATCAAATTCGACGCTCGATATTACGGAATTCCGTTTTTTCGTGTTTTAATTTGTGTAATGCTCCAGGTTTACAGATTTCTCTGAGTTCTGATATTTTTCAAAAATTCGGACGAAATGACAACAAGTTTTATTCACGATGATAACTCTGGTCCGGAATATTAATGAGCTCCGTCGCTTTTTGCGGCCCCTTAAATAACCTAGTCAGCATTTCCCCGCTGTCGCCTTGAGGAAGGGGCGAGGGTTGGATAGTGCGTTGACCGTCTTCCGATTCCCTCGCTCTTCACACCTAACGGCTTCTCCTACCGGCTTTTACTATAGCGTTTGGGCGAAGCGTCGCAGCCACTGTCCCTTCGCGCCTCATTCCTCGCAGCCTACTCTTGCCCCTCTCTCTCTCTCTCGTACTACCGTGATAGCGGCCAGGCAGTGTGTCGCCCGCGCTACCGTCCTCTCACGCTTCATACCTCGCGGCCCACTCTTATCCATCTCTTTCGCACTACCGTGATAGCGGTCAGGCGGTGCGTCGCTCGCGCTACCGTCCCCTCACGCTTCCTACCTCGCGGTCTGCTCACACTCCCACTGTCTTGAGGAGTAGCGGTCGAACGGTGCGTCGGCCGTACTACCGTCCCCTCACGCCTTGTTCCTATCAGATTATTTGCGTTGCTCACACCCACACTTTCGCTTATTTTCGGCACTCTGCACTCTCTTATATTTAAACCAAATTGTTTTCACTTTACATTAATGCTTTTACAAATAATTTTAAACAATTAGCTTCCTTATTATTTAAATAATCACTATTTTCTGCTCTTGAACAATTCTTTCCAAAAAATATTCTAATAAACGTATTATTCCCCTAACTATTAATAGTCATAAAAATCATTTCAGCTTGGTAATAATGGATTATAATATCACTTCACATAAAATATCGTCCAAATCGCCGATGATCCCTTCCATCCGGTCTGTCTGCTTCCATCCCTCCGTCCTTCTTCCTGATTTGACGGTCGTGACATTGCGTAACTTTATTTCTCCTCCTTCGATCTGGAGGGGATGTTGCTAAGCGAAGTGCTTTCCTTTGTTCTTTTGATGCTCCTGGGTGGTAATTCTACGTCGCGGACTGGTATTTTCCTGCACCGGATGGTGTGTTGTTTCACACCGCTGGTCGATTTCTGACCGGTCGGTTCCATCTTATCTCTCTACTGCATATTGTAATTACATTACCCTAGCGGCTACTGGGTGATCAATTTGAAAATTATTATAAATTATCCGCCATAATCAACTTAAAACGCTTAAGTCTGTGTTCCATTAATTAACCCTACTTTCCTATTTTTATCTAAAAATTGTCTTAACCTGATTCATAAAAGAGTTACTTTCATTCATTAAAATTTATCTTTGCCTTCTATTATCGAACCCTCGCCATTATTCTTTTACTTAGAATTAATTATGAAAATTTTACCCTCAATTCCTCATTCAGAAATAAATACCAAGAAAATGTTAAGCTTTCTTCTTTTGAATCACTTAGTATATTCGCACTGTATGATTCTTCCAAGGAATCACTTGCTCGCGCGTGCCTTAACCATTCTTCGGGCCTCCGAGCGCTTGGACACCTGACCCTATCGGATAAGATAAGCCGCGGTAGCCCGCGGTAGCCTGCGCTGGGACTCCTTTGCCCATGGCAATCAGGCTACACATTATACCACGCATACACAGGCTTTGTTGGTGCGCATATGTGCGCGCTCGACTGTACTCATCCTTGCTTTCTTCATTTCCCCATCCATTCGCATGAGAAATTTAGGTAAAATTTAATCGTGTAGTCCCGAAAATCTCGGGACGTAACAATCGTGTTCTCGCTGTTAAGCTATCGCAATTTCTCGACCGGTTAACGCGTTCTCTCGTTTTTTTTGTTGGGTTCGCCCTCGGGTTTATGTCGTTATCACGCTCCCGTCTCTCCTTCACCCCTTCGTCAGATTCGGTTATCGCGTTGCCTCAAGTTCTCGATTTACTTACTTAGTCGATTCGGGGTCGGCGCGAACGCCCTTCCCCTCTCTCTCTTCACTGTTCTTCTTGTATCCTAATCTCCGCGCATTAAACAAGTTATCGTATACTATTCATCCGAGTTTCGAGCTATTATTTAATAACCCGCTCATCCGTCAATTGGCCGCCCATGCCCTCTCTCCACAACCAGCACCCTGAGCGAACCGCGGTGTACCGTGAACCGTCCGTCCGACCTCCGAAGCCGTTCCGTACGTTTTCGTTTTCCGTTTCGTTTGGCGCGGTTTGTTGATTCCGCGAAATAAAAAAAAAATTTAAATTAACTGGCGCCCAACGGCTCTCCGGCAACGGAACTCGGGCGGACAGGGCGGAGGTGGCCGGGGCCTAAAAATCCCGGTTACAGTGTTCCCAGATGCAAACCCATGCCATTTTTGTAGGGTTTCAGATAAAGACCTTTACCCAGAGCGATAGCTTCCATCGTTTCATTGTGACGTTTACTTTCCACCAATTGCTGCTTCGCAGCGCTTGCGTCATTTACCGCTTTCGTTATACCCGCTGCGCCACCAGCTAGAGCTCCGGTAGCACTGAGGCCGGCAAGTATTGGTATGAGAAATGGTAAGAAGCCTCCAATTTTTGCAGGTACAGGTAGAATACGTGGGGACTTCACCTTGCTCTTCCCACCTGCCTTCCTTACAGCCTTACGTGCACCTTTCAGAGCTGACTTGATTACCTCACGAGAATCACGGTTTGATATCATCGATTTCTTAGCAGCACCAATTATGCTTTTCAGTGTTATAGCTTTAGGATTTTTTTTTCTTCAAACCCATACCATATTTTGTTTTTGCCTTCATTATATTAGCCACACTCCAGGCGGCAGCTTTTTCCGCGAGACTGGCGTCTTTAGCGAAAACATGCTTCCAAGCTTGCTCGGCGAGCAGTTTATCTGCGGCCGGTCTTAGCGCAGGATTTTCTCGACTCTTCGAGTAGGCGATGTCGTGCTCCTTGCAAGCGGCGTCAAGTGGATTGACGCCCGGATCACCACGAGTGAGACGTTTTTTTAACTTCGTGCCGGGGCCACAGTACTGATTGCCCGGCAGATGAAGCTCAAAAGGGAGATTATTTATGAGTCTGTTGACTAAACCTCTACCTTTCTTTCTTCTATTTTTGTCTTGCATACGTGTAGGTATAATCATACTCGACGAAAAAAAAAAAATCTCAACTACAATTAATTGTTTCGAGTGTGCGCTCTACGAAGAACAACTTCTAACTAAGCTATTGTCTTTATAAGGAGAGGTATTTATATCGATTCGTTCAGTTCCATCTAAGTTGAGGTTCGAGTTACAACATGGTATGAGTAAAATGGCTCGTTGTAATATAAAATTTAACGAAAATTCCATAAAACTGCCGGTCATAAATTTCGACGGACTTGCACAACAAAATGCAGAGAAGACGGGAAAACGTCATGGAGAACTATTGCCAAACAGCGTGCGTGCAATTATTTGCGGTCCATCCAATTGTGGAAAAACTAATGCTCTTCTTTCCCTCATTACACATCCGCACGGATTGAGATTTGAAAATATATATGTCTACACAAAATCGTTAAATCAACCGAAGTACCAGTTTCTGCGACAACTACTTAAATTTGCACGAGTTGGAGGTTATTTTCCGTTTACGGAACACGATGAAGTTAGATCTGAAAATGTACGACCTAACTCGATTATGATTTTTGATGATGTAGCGTGTGAGAAGCATGACAATATGAGGGCCTTCTTTTGCATGGGAAGACATCGAGATATCGACTGCTTCTATCTCTGTCAAACGTATACTCGTATCCCTAGACACCTTGTGCGCGATAATGCCAATTTATTAATTATTTTTCGACAAGATGATATGAATTTAAAACATATTTATGATGATCATGTGAATACGGACATGACATATGCAGAATTCAAAGAATTATGTTTTATTTGCTGGAATAATGATAAGCATGGCTTTGTTGTGATTGACAAGAATAGTGAATTCAGCGACCGTAGATACAGGAAAGGTTTCGATTGCTTTATAAATTTGCAATCACTGAGGAAATAAAAGCAGTCAAGTTCTGAACTCCAAACCGCGAACATGCAAAGTGACGAGTTCAACATGAAAAAAAAACGTGTTGCGTCAAATCGCAAGCGTGAGCGATGCGATTCGGCATAAACATAGAATGCTGAAGTTGGGTAAACTTACGAGCGAGCAGGAGATGAGCGAAGTCTTCAAACCCATGGTAACTCCACTGGAAAAGTTGGTGGATCAAAAAATGAAGCAAGAGCATACTATAAAACAGGAATCAGTCAGGGTGAAAAATAAGATGAGCGATTTTGATAATACTTTCGTAGATCGATTTAATAATACAAATCAATTCGATAATACCTTTGCAACGGCTCATGGAGATACGTCGCAGGAAGAGGAAAGCCCTGGCACAACCATGGAAGATGACAACGATATAGATTCGCAGCTAGATGATAATTCGATATCTCAGCGCTACATAAAAATGTTCATCTCTAACCCCAGGGACCTCGATCTTTCGTACGGTGTGCGCAAGCTACGGGGAAATCGTTTAATGATTGGTGATTCACCAATCACGTTTAATAATAAAATCATTCACGTTGACAATAAATATTATCGGGAGACCGAAGATTTACTCGAACTACTGTTAAAAAAAAATCCTGATGAAAATGTTGTGAGTGGAAATTGTAACGGCTGTGCCGAGAATTCGGGGATGTGTGTAGGATGGTCGTGCAGATGAGTTGGCGAAGTTTCGAAGAGAGAAAAGATATGGTGATCTCCGGGACTCGAACCCGGAATGTTCATTCCTTAGTCAGAGCGCTAACCACTGCGCTAATGTCACCTATACTTTTCTCTCATTCGAATCGTCTTCTTATATGAAGACGAGCCGTTACACACTCCCCCTTAGTGAACTCGACGTCCTCGTCGACTGGGCAGAGCGGGTGTCCGATTACGCGATTGCAGGGGAGACGCTGCGCTCCATCGGTACAAGGCGCAGAGCAGGTAGCCTGTTACGCGATTGCAGTGGAGCGTCGTAGATCTCGCGAAGCCTATCTCCATCGTCGGACCTCTTCCCTCGGCCGTGTTGAGTCCCGCGGTGTAGCTCTTCAGTGCCAGGCCGGGGTCATCTGTACGCCTCCGTCGGTACAAAGGCGCAATTGGGGATCGTGGGCCCGAAAACTTCTGACACCATGTAACGGCTGTGCCGAGAATTCGGGGATGTGTGTAGGATGGTCGTGCAGATGAGTTGGCGAAGTTTCGAAGAGAGAAAAGATATGGTGATCTCCGGGACTCGAACCCGGAATGTTCATTCCTTAGTCAGAGCGCTAACCACTGCGCTAATGTCACCTATACTTTTCTCTCATTCGAATCGTCTTCTTATATGAAGACGGGCCGTTACAAAATGATAGAGAAAACTATTGCGATATTCTTAATTCAACAAATGCTTATCGAAAATACTACAGCAGCGATAATGCCATTCGTGCAGATAAAATTGACAAGTTCCTAAACATTATTGCAAGGATGATCGATTCACCGAAAAAAAAGGGAACACCAAAAAACATCTTCCAACGTCGGGCAAAGGTCTGCCACACTACATGATCGCTAGGAAAAGAAGTAAAATGGTCTATGTTTATTGGGATGATCCTAATGAATTAGTGGAGCGACTGCGATTGCTTCTCGCCTCCCAAACGGCTGGAAATTCCAGTCATTCTAATGAAATTATTTCAATCATCGAGGAACTGCGAGAAGCTGAAATTATTTATTAATGATGATGAGAAACTTTCAGAGCTCAGTCTTATTCCGACAGTCAAAATGAGCGTTGACGTGTTTGGTCGACAATTGTCGCACAGAGCTGTGGCTAAGGGCGTTAGTGTTGGCATCCGTGGGCCTCAGGGTAATGGCTTTAAATTGACACCTGATGGTCAATATGATTTGGATAATAGACGATTATGTAATGTTGGCGATCCCAAAGAGCCAAACGATGCCATACCTGTGCGAGTAATGCAAAATGCTGTGCAACAAGAAATTCAACATATGTATAAAATGACATCCGCTTTCCGAAATGATATGGAGGATCATTATATTATAATCCAAGCCTTACAATCCGAGTTCAAGGATCACTCGAAGAATCAACGTATTGATTTTAAGACACTACAAGAGCTGACAACTCAAAATTCTCAAATCATTGCTCATCTGGATGACAGACTGTAGGGTAATTCAGGCTGTTTGTTCGGAGTGTTGAGAGAAAATAATGGACACACGAGAGAATTATTTAGTTTCGATTAAATGTTGTTTTATTTAACATTTGCGCGAGCACCGTGTGCTTCGCATCGTGTCTCGTGGCGTAACTGACAAAATTTCTGAACCCGACAAGAAAGCGGAAAAGACGCGCGACTACAACGCCACGCTCTACTCGTGGCGAACGCATACAACGCTCGCCATTGGTCTCGACGCTGTGACCAATCAGCGTAACTTCCGACGCTGAGACATCGGTGGAAACGAGGCATTAAAAATGCCGACTCCACAAGACTGCGAACATTAGAAAGATCTAGCGATAATGAGGAAAACTACAATTTAATGGTGCAAGGTCTCAAGACGACCGTGAACGATCAATTGAAACGTCTCGCATCAGACAATAAAAGCGGACAAGCATTGTCTTTCCCTAACTCTCAAGTGATCGCTCTTTTGGACGAACGATTGCATACACTGGAAAATGGACGAGAAAAAGAACGCACTGGTGGAAGAACTTCATAGACCTGCTAGGCGAAATTACCCACGCCGTCGTTTGAAAATTCGTGGCTTGGATGAGACCTGGCAATCTGATCTTGTGAACATGTCAGCGTACGCGCGATTTAACAATGGATATAAATGTTTGTTAACCGTTATCGACATTTTCTCCAAATTTGCTTGGGCTGTAAAAATGAAGAGTAAAAGAAGCAAGGATACGGCGAATGCAATGAAATCTGTATTTCTCCAGGGTCGTGTACCGATAAACTTACACGTCGATCGAGGCAAAGAATTTTATTATAGTGAATTCAAAGCTCTTTTTCTCCCGACTTCGCTAAAATAACCCCATTTCATGTCCGCAACGCGGGCGGAAAATCGCTCATTTTTTTACAACTGTCTCACGCATGCGCAGTCCGGTTTCATTACCTCCCTAGGGAGGAAATCAGCTCATTCCTGCCCGCGCAGGAGTAATGAAAACCGTACTACGCATGCGTGTCGTCATTTGTCAAAAATGAGCTTATTTTCCGTCCTCGTTGCACACACAAAATGTGGTTATTTTTTAGCGAAATCGGGAGAAAAGTATAGTACGTTACATGGGAGGAGTGCAACTTTTCACCTCGTGTAAATTTCTGCCCTCGCTACGCTCGGGCATCAAACTTCACACTCGGTGAAAAGTTGCACTTTCCTCCCTTGTAACGTAATGTACTATTACAACGTTATAACATTAAACTGTCCTCAACGTTCAGTTATCTTAAAGCATCGATCTGTGAACGCTTCAATCGTACTTTCAAGAGTAAAATGTGGAAGCAGTTTAGTTTACGCGGCACTTACAAGTGGACAGACATCTTACCTGACTTGATGTTAACTTATAACAGTGACAAACATCGTACGATCAAAATGAGACCCAAAGATGACACGAGAAAAAATGAGAAAGAACTTTTATGCAATGTATACAGGAATAATCAGGTTAATCGTACCCAAAAAATAAAATATAAAGTGGGTGATAAAGTACGTATAAGCAAGTTCAAGCACGTTTTTGAAAAAGGTTATACACCAAATTGGACAACGGACATTTTTACAATAAGCCAAGTTCGAAATACCGATCCTGTAACGTACAAGCTTGTGGACTATCAGAATCAGCCAATCGAAGGTGGTTTCTATCAAGAAGAACTCACCAGTGTTAAGAACGCTGACATTTATCTTGTGGAAAAAGTGCGCCTGTTATACCGCCAAAATCCGTTTTACGGGTTTTGGAAGCGATCTCGGTTAATGACCGAGAATATTTCCGGTAGTGGGTTATATGACCGATTAAGGGTTAGAACCCAAGTACACGAACCACGATGGTTATTATAAACCAAATAATTTATTAAAGTCAAACACAAATCAATATTCTCCTGTTACACTTGTTTTACAATAGTTATTAATTACCTTATTTATTGCTAACGATTCCTTGCTCGAATCCTAGCCGAAACCGTACTGCACAGTTCTGTGCCCAAATTGTATCTGCTGGAGTGACCACTCTCTGGTTCTTATATATCATTTGAGATTGGTCGCTTCAGCATTTTGCAACTTATCTTTCCTAATATTATGGCCTACTAATTTACCGCCCCAATTCGGTGGTAAAACAGTACCGTGGAGCCGCATGCAGTGGAATGCATCGGGCCCCGAATCTGCTGACTGGGTCTTGCGACATGCGCCTGGCCGCAGCAATGCCCAGCAGTGGCCGCATTCTTTTAGACCGCGCGCGGAGCGCCGCGGTCGCCTCATGCGCGTCCGCGCTATTGCATGCGTCTGATTCGGCAATTTCGTCATCGCGAGCGTGAAGCGCCGCGATGGAAGCGCGAGTCCGCGCGTGTCGCGCGGACACATTACCGGGGTACAACACGCCGAACGCGAGGAAATAAGCTTTATGTAAAATGGTTAGGATTTGATGATTCACATAACAGTTGAATAAACAAATCTGATATGTAGAGGTGTTTTGAAAAATAAAAAACAAAGAAAAATATATTTATCTTTTTTTATTTCTTTCGATGTATATTTTACAACAATATTTATGAATGAACATTTTGATTCTCCGCTTTCATAATATGAGTTGACTTTCGATGACGACTGGAACAGTTGTCGTCAGTTTTATGATCATCCGCGTTTGACGGTTTTTCTTCCTCTCTTTCCTTGTCCCGTGTCGCTTCACGTTTTTTTTCTTTCTCCTTAATGCGAAGTTGGCGTCTTCGTTTTCTTCGGCTCGTAAGCGAGCGAGTATTTGACGTCTCCGTTGAAGTATCGTCGCTATGGTCTGTTCAGGGAGAGGAAGTTTTCGAATCCACCTCGAACACGGTAAGATGAACTTTTTCTCCTCAGCCATTTTTTGATGAATCAATATCAGTGAAAAAATCACTTTGAATATTGTTTGAAAAAGCTCCATTTTTTCTAACGATTCTCGAAAGAAAATTCGCACACGTGTATCGTATTATCTCTTTGAAACAGAATGATTCGGTCCGTTTTCCGCGCGACAGTTTTATACCCATATTTGCTCCGTCTCACTCGGATATTACGCAATTTATGAACCTTAAAAAATAAGATTAATTTCTTCTGTCTCAATGAATCTTAAATTCTACCGAAATACAATTCCCCTCGGATCACATCTTCCAGAGAGACGAGAGATTGTTTATGTAACATAATATCCCTCACGTCTTCTTCACCGAACGCCCCCCCCCCTCCCCCCTCCCTTCCACTCGCGCGCGCACATGTGTGCATACGTGTGAAACCCCCCACCATCGGGGCAACCGACAGCTACGGCGTGTACGTGTGACACGCACACGAAGTGATCCAGAAGCCCCACTGTTTAACTACTATCGACAGCAGCAGCACGCCGCAGAGTTACACACTCCCACGTAAGACGACTCTGACGCAGCCGCCACCAATCCTGAAGCCTCCTCCGCCATATGTCCCTAAGTCAAAGCCACAGAAAGAAGAATGTCGTTGCTAAGAACTACTCCTCCAACGGCCTATAGCCTTGGTTAAGTGTCCCGTCAATCACGCCTGGTCCGAACTCCCTGATGGAGTCAGAGTAGAGATAGAGGTAGTTGACATTGCGCTCAACGAAGTTCTCCAAGACATGGACAACATTCCCCTCGAGGACCTCCTAGTGGTAACTCCGGGTGAAACAAACAAAATTACGGATGAATCCGTTTAATCTATACCACGGTCTGTAATTAACATTAGTTATAATAAACATTTCAATCAAAACTTTATTTCTTAAAAAAAAAGAGAAAAAAGTAGAGAAAGGGATGTAAAGCAATTAACGTATCCCTCCATAAAATACTGCACAATCTAATACTCTATCATGTCATGCATGTATCCCAAAATTAAACAAAACAAGCAACCCGGCGCCCCTTAGGGGCGCCGGGTTTCCTGTTGGGGGGCTTCGCCCCCCAAGCCCCCCGGAAAATGACCCTGCGGAGCCCCCCGGAAATGTCCCGAAGGGACATTTTTCCCTGGTGTCATTTTAAGGCACTCACTTGGACGTCGCGCTTCGCGCTCCGTACGATTTGGACGTCGCGCTTCGCGCTCCGAACGGTTTGAACGTCGCGCTCCGAACGGTTTAAATATGATTTAAAAAATAATCCTAACAAAATACCGATGCCATATAATCATTTAGGAGTACGCAGCAACTTTCAGAAAAATTGTTTTATTGACTGCGAAGATTGAGTCATATACATATATTTCGACCTGAAAAACTGTATTGTGATAGGTTAACACAATTTAAAAATAATCGAAAAAAGTTGCAAAGTAGAACTTTGCACATTGGTTCCTCATTAATTTCCCTTTTTCACAAAGCCACCTCTATGCAGAAGCTTATTTATTAACTTTGGCTTCCTCATAGAGGAAGCTTTGGGAAAAAGAGAAATTAATAAGGAAGCAATGTGCAAAGTTCTACTTTGCAACTCTTTCTTATTCGAACAAAAGAAAACTCCGTTACAAACACCGTTACATCTCATTTCGATTATCTCCAAATTTTTGTGTTACTTTCCTAATTTTTGTGGAAGTAATAGCGGAAATCTATTTTTTTTTTATTCAAAATGTAAAATCCCAACGACTTTACCGATCATTTCAGTTCATTTGTTAGCTTCAAGTAGAACACTTCAGTTCATTTGTTTATATTCAACGTGATTTAGGGCAAAATGCATTTTTTTCGTAAAATTCAAAATTCAATCAAATCCGAACCGCTTTAACGATTTCGTCGAAATGCTATAGCGAACTCCACTGAAAGTGTCTTTAGTTATGAAGAACTATTTAGCTGAGTCGTTGATTTTTTACGAAAGTTAGAGAGTGTACGACATTTTTTCGAAAAATTAAATATTCTATATATTCTGTATTCATGTATACATTTTTTCAAAAATCACAACACTTGAAGAGCAGTTATCACTCTACTTGCATGCCAAATTTGACGCCTGCACGCACGCACGCACGCACACATACGGCCATTTTTTCTAAACCATTTTTCTGGGCGTTTTAGGTGATTCTGAACATACTGACATGATAATCCCGAAAACAAAAAAAAATTCTCGAAAACAAAGCTTCCTCAATGAGGAAGCAAAAATAATCTAAAAAAGTGCCTTTGCGTTAAAGTAATTTAGGAGTATGCAGCAAGTATCAGAATAATTGTTCTGACGACTGTAAAGATTGAGAACGTTACATACATTTCGGTCTGAAAATGTATATCATGGTAGTTTAAAATTGTTTTTAAAAAATACCTCTGCGTTAAAGTAAATCAGGAGTACGCAGCAAGTTTCAGAAAAATCGTTCCATTGACTGCGAAGAATGTGACTAATACATACATTGCAACCTGAAAAATTGTATCGTGGTATGTTAACACTATTCTAAAAAGTACCTCTGCGTTCAATTTAAGAGTACGCAGCAAGTATAAGAAAAATGGTTCTGACGACTGCGAAGATTGATACCTGTACATACAACTCAACCTGACAAGCTATATTGTGGTAGGTTAAAACTATTTGATAAAAATACCTTTTTGTTAAAGTAAATTAGGAGTACGCAGCAAGTTTCAGAAAAATTGTTCTTGCAACTGCGAAGATTGAGACCTGTACATACATTTTGACCTGAAATACTGTATCGTGGTAGGTTAACACTATTAAAAAATGATCTGAAAAATAATCTAAAAAAAGTGTTTCAGAATTAAGGTAATTCAGAATTATGTTGCAATTTTCAGCCAAATTCATCTGTTGACTGCGAAGAATGTGAGCCGGACACAATTTTAGACTTCAAAATGCCAATTTTCTTGAAATAAACACCTCTATAAGAACAGAGAATAATTTCCATACTTCATGGGCATACTTCACAATGCCAGGTTAAGAAATATTCCAAATTTCAACTTGTTCGGTCCATTCAGTCCAGACCCCCTGAGTGATACGGACGTCCGAATAACACAAAATCTAGTCTACGCAGCCAATCATATTTAATAATGAAATTTCTATGTTCTGTTACACCAAGATTATGTATTTTACTATGTTTAAGAAATCTGCTGTAAAAAAAGTAAATAAATTTAAATTATATCAACATTTTCCTATAAAAACTTAATTTAGTCGGTGGAGCGCGAATTCAATAGGCACTTTCTGCGTTTCTTCAAAACGTGAGTGCCTAAAAAAACGATAAAAAAGAGAAAAAAAATGTATATACACGGAATATATTTCTGTATATAGAAATATATTCCTTCATAATCGACGTATTACGTGAGGGCATATTTCCTAGACATTCTAACGTAGTGTATTGCAGGCTTTGTCCCTGGCTCAATCGTGATACTATATTGTTAATATTTTCGAATGATAACTAAACGAGTGAGAAATAAAATCGCACAGTATATTATACTTATTCAAGATAGACACAGGTTATATTGTGACATGAATATATAGCGAGTAAAGATTACTGGTACTTCAGTGCACCATTTCATACAATATCAGAAGTAAATCATTAATAGAGTTAATTATTCATATTTTTATATTAACCTGTAGACATTGACGAGCTTATTGTCAAATTAATTGTTCAGAAAAACAATTGATTAATGTTATAACATGTACGAGCGCAACCTTTTATTTTTATATATTGTCGATATATTCAACCTTATCTATTAACTAATTTTCCCTTCACCTCTAAAACTATTCATTTAATAATCAATAACTGACTTTGATAAGAATCTTATTTTATTTGGATTATTATTTTATCGATCAATAGTTAAGCATTCAATTCGTAATCGTATTTTTTGTGAATCGCCCGTAGCTGAGGTTTTAAGATTTAAAGACACGTATGTATTTATTATATTCCTGAAAATCGTTTATTTAATATTTGTCATAATTTTTATTAAGTGGGGCAGAATCTACATTTCCTCGAATCAGAAAATTCCCTACAAGCAATTTTTCGAACAATTACATATTTTTTATTTGGCAGAGTTTCTAAGGAAAAGTTCTTTTCCTAGGATCAAAAATCCTGTAAAAGCGTGGGTCGCATAAGTGATATAAACTAGTTTTATCGTAATAATTTGGCAGATACTAATTTTCCCTTCACCTTGTTTTGTTGTATCGATTTTTCCTACAAGCTCATTATAAATATTAATGTGGTGTCTAGTTATCCGTTCGGTTCTTTTTTTGACCGATGACGGGCTAGGGATTATTCATCTACCGTGCTCATTTTCTTTAATATTGATTAAGTATTTTAATATAATATTAACGTAGTGGATATATATGTATTTTCTTTCTTAGCTTGATTATTCATTAATTATTTTATTATTATTATATTTGGAACATTACTGAATCTCTGATTAAAGATAGTTTTACTTATTAACTAGAGTTTAAGAATATAAATGTCATTCATACGTTGCATCCAGTCCAAACGAGCCATAACCGGGATCTTATTTTAACGCCGGGGGGAATCTTTAATGCTATCTTATGTTCTCTTAGATATATATTTTTGTTGAAAAGATTATTTATTAAATGTGAAGGAAGAAACTGTACATGAAAATCTTCTGCGGTTCCTATCTTTCTCTTGCGCCTTTTTAAAACACGTGGAAGACATTTAGTGTGGGTGTTCAATATTTATTCCGCGAAGTGATCATGGCTACTCGGGAAATGTTTGGGCCGCGGCGGCCATTAGGTCGCTCGCTCCAGACTGGTACTGCTTAATAGGCGAGAGAGAGTTAGAGAGCCTTGGCGTGTCAAGCGTCTAAGCCCGAGTAGAAATTTTATCAGGCATCCCTGCTGTCATGCGAGGCCCGGATCAGTTTTAGATACTGTAACCTCATTTCAGGGCAGCCGTAAATTTACCTGAACAGGTCCAACTAAGGCCGAGGTATGGCATTCATACTTCAAATGCCGTATTTTTACCGGATCAGGCCCATGTCAGTCTTAGATTCGGTAACCTTATATAGATATGCCATTCTCCGATCTTATCTGTTTCGCATAAGGCCATCCTGAGGCATTCTGACTATACCACTTGAACTCTCTTAAAATCCAGGTACTGCCCGTCAAAGGTCAGTACCTGGATGGGTGACCGCACGATCGTGTTTGAAATTTGAATATTTCGGTTGCAGTGACGATACATAAATGCATAGTCTTGACGTGTTTTCGTTTTTAGTATACTTCATATAGACAAAAAGATATACATTTTCCAAGATGTTCGTGGCCGAGTGGACTAAGGCTCAGAACAGTCACCCCAAGGATCCAGATTCGATTCCCACCGATGGCAGATAAATTTACATTTGTTTTTTCAGCAATTAATATGTACTAAATAATCAAATAAGTTCGATAAGCAATTGAAAGTGCAAGATAAACCAAATTCGATCAGCGCAAATAATTATTTTGCAATTTATTTTTCGTTTTTGTTAGTAGGGGCTTATTAGGGCTGCCCTATCAGGTCCGAATCCGGAAAACTTAATATGGCCCTGATCATGCGCTGCGTTACTTTCCTGCCAGGCCCGTATAAGGTTCCCATGTACGGGCCTTAGATTGACAATCCGGCTACCACGTCCGGGCCTGATAATGCCCTGAACTGAAATTCTACTCGGGAGGTCCCCTTTCCCTCCTACGTTCTTTCTCGCTCATACCGTCCTAATCGGGACGCCGTTATTCACCCGCGTCTTTCGGTCGCTTTTAATGTGCGAAAATGTGTTCTATATATTTTTTCCTCCATCTTTACGTTATGACTACGATTTCTGTCTGTCCTTCGAGTATTGTTTTATTTGTTACTCGGTTGCTTCAAAACATATATCTTTTTCCTAATTTTCTCGAATTGTAGTACCGGTTTGTAGTTATTGCAATTAATTATCCCTGTACTTCGCGTTGAATTTTGATTTTTATTTTAGACTCCTCATTCGATACTTGTGAGATGCGTGGATTGTTTAGACTCAATCTCTATCTCGCCTATGACAGTCGATTCCTGCCGTACACAAATCACGCTTGCGGTGACGTAGACGATGGTGGGGACGGTTTCTTACGTTCGGGGCCGGTCGACTCTAGTTCATTACCCATCATCTCTTCGAACCTTCATCGTCGCAAAAGTTTTTCTTATTCTTTGATCATGATCTCTATGTATCCGCGAGTTTACCGCGCAATGCCGCCCGCTTTTCAGTGTGAGGTGGTGCATGTGTCTTATAATGGGAGTGTTTTTATACGCGACACGATGAACCAGCTCGCGTTTAATGACCTGAATTCGACCTTGGAACAAGTGCATCTTAGTGGAGAAGGACATGAGGAAATTCCTGTTCAATTGCAACATCTGAGGGTTGGATTGGCAATCGTGGTGGTTTTTCCCTGGAGCGCGGTGAGGCCGGAAATTATTTCGTTCAACCGTGACGACGGATTTTCACAAATGCTAATAGTCGAAACCGGGGAGCTGGCTTCTTCAGAACTCGAGAGGATGTATTTTCCCTCGGTAATGATATTGACCGTTCCTCCGCTGGTGCGGGAATGCAACATTCACGGCGTGACGTGTATCAATAGCCCCTTTCTCGCACTGTTTTTGGACGATGCCTGCGCGGGAGAACTGCTAACGAGACTTCGAGGAAACAACACTGCGACTTTCCTCAACGTGAGTCTTGTGAACGAAATGAGGGAAGATGTGGGATTTATCGTCCGTGGGTCCCTGGGGATCGATGGTCCCTATGATCCTGGGTTCACCGATGAGGGCTACTGCGACCGCAAGGAGCCCATTACGGAATTTCCGGAAGAAGAGCAGCGAGAGATTCTTCGACAAGATGCGATAGACCGGCAAGTGGCCATGGATCAAAGAGACCCAATGGACGAACGAGAGCCAATGGAACAGTGATTCGTCTGGTAAATATGACTTCCTGTATTTTTCGTTGGAAAATATTTTTTTTCTTCTTTTCCTGGCGTGATCTCATATTAATTATTGGTTACTTTTTCTGTTTCAGATCACTGGAAGTCTTGCTTCAATGTATATATATTTCGATTGACCTTTGTATAAGAGTGCAAATTAGATAATTTTTTATTTAATTATTTGTTTATAAATTCATAGCGTTAAGGTTTGATCATAATGTTTGTCTTCATCTTTTTTTTGTATAATTCTTACGAATTTTTTTCCGATATTTATAATAAATCTATATTTGTAATCTGCGAGAAGAAAAAGAACTCTTGCTTCCCAATTATTATCGCGTGAGTACGGGAAAATATCCTGGGAGGGGCGAGAAAAGAGATATTGGAATGAAAGAGTAGAAAAGGGATGGAAGACAAGGGAGGGCGTACCCTTAGGGCGAGCTACGCGGGCAGCTGGAGAGCGAGCAGCGTTGGAGCGAGGCCTTCTCCTAGCCGTGCCGTTTTCCGCAGAGAGAAACGAGAAGATTCTTGTTAGCACGTCCCGCGAGTCGTTTCGGCATCGGCGTCTCTTCTCGTTTTCACTGTTGATGATGGATATATCGGTTGTCGTTGGTACTCGGATGCTGTAAGACGGCCGAGCATTCGCTCATCAAACCGCTGCGTCTGGGTCCGTGCGGGCGTGAATGAAATCGCGAGCTCGTCTCGCGCACACGTCAACACTCAGTATATTTTGGCTGTCTTGTGGACTCCGGGCCGAACGTGAATCGAACGCCTCAACACATGCATGTATATATTTTTTTTTTTTCGGATGTCTTGAGATAATCGTCGTATTTTCAACAGAGGTTTTGCTGCAAAAATCCACCGTCTTAATTCCGGAGTAGTTTGCTGAGTTTTTTTTTGTAAAATCTCGTTCTGTTTCCATTTCGAGGGTTGACAGAGAGTTGCCTCGTTTGTTATGGCCGCTAATACGCACGGTCGACTGACCGTGGCCCTGCCTATACCTTCGAGAGAGCGAGAGAGACACACACATATGGTGCGTTCAAGCGGTTAGGGTAACTTAGTTTGTGTACTCCTCCACTCTTCTATGCTCCTGATAGAAACGTTCCACTAACTCGAGAATTTCGTAAACAAATGTTATGCGGTATCTTTCCTTTATTAATATCTCCACAATAATACCTGGAGCTTTAAATACCGGTCCCCTTCGCGAAATGTTCCATTATTATGTCTGGGTTTTTTTTGTATTTTTTATATTAGTGCGTTATTTCCTTATAAATTGTTGAGACAGGTTATTAACTAAAAACTTTATTTGCGCTTATTATTTCGTTTGTGGTAAATTCATCAGCCCCTTTTGTTCGATGAGTGTGACACACTCGATTTGGCTTAGTCTGTCGATTAACATATCCGTCTTCGACTTAGGGGGGGTGGTCTATCGGGGTGCCGAAACTAGGGTTTACATTAGTCGGTTTTCGGCGTGTGTGAGGTCATACTCGCTATTCTGCACTGAGTAGTGGGGAGGATCATTTCGTCGAGGGCCGATCGATTTCTTTGATCATTAACCAACGACTCTCTGACCATTCAGCATCGCAGTATTTTCCTCGATAGAAACGCGAAAAATGTATCCGCGAATTACTCATAGTTTGTTCGATGAGTTTGCGTGCGAAGTTGTGTTTGTAGCCCATGGTGCTACGATTTTTTTCGTGACAATCTGCTGAGATTCGCATTCGAAGACCTGGACCATGCTCTTCAGGCTGGTTATGTCGACCAACCTCGAGCATGGCGGTGCCCGATTCCCTTGGAGGAGATGACAGTGGGGTTATCTGTTATTGCGTCGTGGGAGTGGACGACAGCGCGAGCTGAGGTCATTATTTTCGACCAAAACACTGGATTTTCCGAGGTGTATCTTGTGGATTCAGGGGAGAGGATTTACCTCCCCCTTGATCAATTATTTCGACCGGGCCCACTTCTCCAATTCATTCCGCCGTTGGTGCGAGAAGCGACCGTTTATGGTCTTGTCGGTCTGGATCATAAACTGGCTACCATGGGAAATCTCATGGCTACCGTGGTAGAATGGTCTGCGCCCGGCGTCCCTTCGTTGAGACTCTCGAACGAGGATTCGGAAGACATTGTGGGCACAATAAAACAACAGCTGGGGATCCACAGCGTCGAGGGGTCCTAACATCGAAAACCTTGAGGACGACAAGGGTCCAGGGAAAATTAACTCGGTAATTTCCTTCTTTCGTTCTCTCCTTTTAATTTGTCGGAGTCTGGATTTTTCGCCATTTTTGCTTCCTCATAGAGGAAGCTTTGTTTTCAAGAAAAAAAAATTTTTCGAGATTTTCATGCCAGTATGCTTAGACTCACCTAAAATGTCGAGAAAAGTGGTTTAGAAAAAATGTCCGTATGTATGTGTGTGTGTGTGTGTGTGTGTGTGTGTGTGTGTGTGTGTGTATGTGTGTGTGTGTGTGTGTGTGTGTGTGTGTGTGTGTGTGTGTGTGTGTGTGTGTGTGTGTGTGTGTGTGTGTGTGTGTGTGTGTGTGTGTGTGTGTGTGTGTGTGTGTGTGTGTGTGTGTGTGTGTGTGTGTGTGTGTGTGTGTGTGTGTGTGTGTGTGTGTGTGTGTGTGTGTGTGTGTGTGTGTGTGTGTGTGTGTGTGTGTGTGTGTGTGTGTGTGTGTGTGTGTGTGTGTGTGTGTGTGTGTGTGTGTGTGTGTGTGTGTGTGTGTGTGTGTGTGTGTGTGTGTGTGTGTGTGTGTGTGTGTGTGTGTGTGTGTGTGTGTGTGTGTGTGTGTGTGTGTGTGTGTGTGTGTGTGTGTGTGTGTGTGTGTGTGTGTGTGTGTGTGTGTGTGTGTGTGTGTGTGTGTGTGTGTGTGTGTGTGTGTGTGTGTGTGTGTGCTGGGCCTCGAAAATTCAATCGCCTCTCACTCAGAAACCGTTCGAGCGATCTGGCTCAAATTTGGCACGCAAGTAGAGTAGTTGCCCCTCTTCCAATGGCGAGATTTTTGATAACATATATACAGTCATTAAGATTTTATGTAGTTTTTAATTTGTTGAAAAAAGGGCGTGGTCGCTCTAACTTTCGTAAAAGTTCGACGATTTGGCTAAATAGTTCTTCATAATGGAAGATACGTTCAATGTTGTATGGTATTGAATTTCTACGAAATCGGTAAAGCGGTTCGGATTTTACTGAATTTTGAATTTTTCGAAAAAAATAAATTTTGCTCTAAATCACGTCGAATCTTAACAAAGGAACCGAAATGTTCCACAGTCGAAAAACAACAGACAGCCCTGCTACGTACGAAATTTGGTGATGATCGGTAAAGTCGTTCGGATTTTACACCATTTTGAATTTTTCAAAAAATTTAGATTTTCGCGATAACTACCGCAAAAATTAAGAAACTAGGACAAAACTTAGTATCTAATGAAAATGAGATGTAACGATGTTTGTGACGGAGTTTTCTTTTGTTCAAATAAAAAAAAGTTGCAAAGTAGAACTTTGCACATTGCTTCCACATTAATTTTCGTTTTTCACAAAGCTTCCTCTATGAGGAAGCCAAAATGTTAAATAAACAAGCTTCTTCATAGAGGTGGCTTTGTGAAAAACGAAAATTAATGAGGAAGCAATGTGCAAAGTTCTACTTTGCAACTTTTTTTTTATTAATTATGTTGTTCTCCCGCTTGGTATATTCCAGAGCGCTACGGGGCTGCGGACATTTATTCCAATTTTTGTATAAATCCCCCCTTAACTTTATTCAATGTAAACATAATTTTATAATTTGATTATTTTCTTGAAATTTTATTTATAGTTTATCTACTTTTGTTTTCATGTTCGGTTGATATTTTTGTATTAAAATCGAAAATTGTCACATCTCAAAATGACACAGACAAAAAAGTGCATTTAAACCCTTTTACTTTCCTTCACAAGTTAACTTCGGGAATACGAGTAAAATTTCGGCGGGTAACAAAAAGGGAGGGAAGAAAAATAGTGAGAATTAACCGGCTCGAAAACGCGTGAGAATCCGTGCAATAGAATCTGGGTGGGTAAGCGTGCGACGGTGACGTTCCCCGCTTACATCGCTCGACGAGTAGATGCTGTATTCCAGAAGGAGGGAGAGAGACAGAGAGTGGCGTCGCAGTGCAGAAGGGCACACGCGCGACGACGTCGCCGTCCCGCCTACAGGTGTACTTAGCATTTGGGATGAGCGCGAGGGCGAAAGAGAGAAAGAACTCATGGGAAAGAATTTTTGTAACACGTGCACGAATCGCGGCACTTTCCATGGCAGTCTTGCGAGCCGAAAGTGGCCGTTTGCCTGTCAGTCGCGAACCTGTGGTGAAATGACAGAGTCGCGCATGCGCAGTTCGCATTTCGGTCACTTTCGTCCCTTGGGAGTTTCTGTCGTTCACTTTCGTCCCTTGACTCACAACCTCACTTTTGAGTGTTCGTCTCGCGCGACTGCCATTCCAAGTGCCGCAGATTCGTGCACACGTTACAAAAAAGTATGATGTGCAACACGGGTCGAATTGGCAATTGCGACTCGTGTGATTGCAAACCTCACACTCGTCGCAATCGCCAACTTTCGACCCTTGTTGCACAATATACTATTTTATCGACTGGGGCCCTATTCTCGAGTTTTATCGTATGCGATATTTTGTGAAAGTTACTAGATTATCGCATGCTTCGTCAAAACTGTATTCTCGAAGGATGATAAGTCGGTCGCATACGATAATTATCGAATGCTTCGTATCGAGTGGGTTGTCGCGTGTGATGTCTATATCTCGTATACGTTTTTCAGTAACATCTTCTGCTTGCGGCCATTTAGACTGGTTACAAAGTTTGTTTTTCATTATCGTAAGTACTAAATATATCACTAAAAAATAGTAAATTATTCATTATACTAGCATTGATCGACGGCTTATTTCGATTGAGGTTGAAATGGAGTGGAATGCCCCATATTCTACAGGTGGGACATGAAAACAAACAATTTATTTATTTAAAAAGTCTAACATTTTTTAAGGGCTTACATACAGTTAGAAGGCTTTAAAAAGACGGATTTTCAAGAATTTTTCTCGCGCAGACTATTCAATTTATTAATTTGAAAATTGGTGTACATATTATAATAACCTTATAATATATTAACATATTTTTTATTTGCAAAAATAATCATCGCGAATGTTGCTATCGCCGATCTCCTAGAGCTCCGCAAAAAAAAACAATTTTGCGGTGATCACGATATCTCTGGACCGGATTATCTGAAATGAAAAAACCAAATTAATTTCGTTAATATAATACATTATCTAGTATTTAATTGAAGGAATTAGCGAAAAAATAATTTTTGACAAAATGGCGGCTTCTCAAAATAAAAGACTCGATTTTGAACGAAAATTTAAGCCTTAAATTGTTTATAAAATGGAAAATATTTATCGAAGAAAAAAAATCTTCGACTAATTACTAAAAAATCTAGTTAAAAAGGTTGTGTTAAAATTTGAGACTGATCGGTTCAGCCGTTTTGGAGAAATCTTGATCACCGATTTTGAAAACATAGTTTTGAGAAAAACGCGTTTAAAGTTTCAAAAGCGTTTTACATGTGGTAAATTTTGTTTTTTTTTCAACTTACATGCAGTCATCTATTCCAGGGCCATATAATAATCCGTTCGCATCGTTGGCAGCTTCTAATAATTCGATTTGATGCTGTCTGCGAGCCATTCTTCCCTCTCTGGTGCTCTCGTGTGATCTCAGGTCGGAGATCTTGATGCGCTGCGCATCTTCTTTATCTGTATATGAATCCGCATTGGACCCAAGTGAGACGCCCATTGCATTCATATAATATAAAAGGGCAGCTGTCCCTTCATTGAAGATGCCAGCAGCTATATATGCAGCCATTTCCACCGTTTTTGATCCGGCTGGAAGTACTTTTGGAGAGATCTTCCACACCAGTTGGTTATAGCTTTCATTATTGTTTTGGGTGAAACCACCCACACATATTTCCTTCTTCACGACTTCTTGATCACCGTATGGGGCAGCTTTCAAAATCCCGGAGTACGTTTTAGAATCACCGTCTCCAATGTAATTTCTGTACTGCACTCCGAATTTTTCCACTGAACGCTTGAATAGGTCGATCACTGCATCAACTTCCATTTTTCCAGAAGAACCTGAATGATTACAACTGCAATCATCTTGATGGTTTTCATACCATTGTTGATATTCTTCACTATCAAGTTTGCTTTTCCAAGTTTCGCATTGCTTGCAATAGGCACTTTTCACAAGGATATCAATTACTTTCCTAGAATAATATCCGATCAATGATGTCACTCCATACAAGGAAGTATATCCTCGCTTTTTCCAAGTTCCTGTTACGTCAAATATTCGGTTGCTTTTACACAGTCAAACATTTACACGCGTGTGAACGCTTCGGCTTGAGGTTCCCGTACTCTGGTCAGTGAGAACCGAAGCTCTCCCTTTACCACGCCTGACGGTGAACACCGAAGACGCAACCCCGTTTTTGAGTCCTAACCTTGCGGTAAATTACTCGGGACAGGGGTACGAACGTTAATCGGTTACTAGTGATAAAATTGTAGTGTGTAGGGTTTGTGCGTTTTTCAAATTTGTGGGAATCAAGGGTGATATCTCTAATAATGTAAAAAAATCTCGCTACAGAAATAAATAAATGTACTTACTGTAGTTCAGAAGTTCTTGTAGATCGAAACTGCAATGTCGCTGACGTCGGGGTTGACCAAAAGGATCGATGAAGGGGCGTTGTCAAAAAAAAAATATTCAAATGTAGATATCTTTCGTTTCAAATAGAATAATCGTTTGGGTTTTTATTCAAAAAATTAATTAAGGCACTTTGGAAAAAGTAAATGGCTGTTCGATATTCCCATTACAAAAATTGGCACGCGATATTTGGTATAAAATGAATAATTATAATAATAATAGGAACAAAAACTTTACTTAATAACTCAATCCAGATTCTTGAAATAAAATTATAATACTTTGGTAAAAACCAAAGAAAACACCCCAGAACGAAATCCTCGAAGGGAAATATTCGAACCGAGAAAAAATGATTAAGTTAGCGTCTGGATTTAACGTTCGGTAGAGTCAGTAGAAAGTAAAAAGAAATATTTTCTAAGTCCAAAGTCATAAAACTCAAATATTTTCTAAGTCCAACGTGTTGTACCCCGGTAATGTGTCCGCGCGACACGCGCGGACTCGCGCTTCCATCGCGGCGCTTCACGCTCGCGATGACGAAATTGCCGAATCAGACGCATGCTATAGCGCGGACGCGCATGAGGCGACCGCGGCGCTCCGCGCGCGGTCTAAAAGAATGCGGCCACTGCTGGGCATTGCTGCGGCCATGCGCATGTCGCAAGACCCAGTCAGCAGATTCGGGGCCCGATCCATTCCACTGCATGCGGCTCCACGGTACTGTTTTACCACCGAATTGGGGCGGTAAATTAGTAGGCCATAATATTAGGAAAGATAAGTTGCAAAATGCTGAAGCGACCAATCTCAAATGATATATAAGAACCAGAGAGTGGTCACTCCAGCAGATACAATTTGGGCACAGAACTGTGCAGTACGGTTTCGGCTAAGATTCGAGCAAGGAATCGTTAGCAATAAATAAGGTAATTAATAACTATTGTAAAACAAGTGTAACAGGAGAATATTGATTTGTGTTTGACTTTAATAAATTATTTGGTTTATAATAACCATCGTGGTTCGTGTATTTGGGTTCTAACCCTTGATCGGTCATATAACCCACTACCGGAAATATTCTCGGTCATTAACCGAGATCGCTTCCAAAACCCGTAAAACGGATTTTGGCGGTATAACAAACGTCTTAAAAGTCAAATATTTTCTAAGTCCAACGTCTTAAAACGCAAACATTTTCTAAGTCCAACGTCTTAAAACGCAAATATTTTCTAAGTCCAAAGTCTACAGAAAAGAATAATTTCCAAGTCCGAAGACTGCAAAAATGGTCCGAGTCTATCTCCTTATTTCTTTCTTCACTACGAAAATTATGAGTCTACATTTAAACAGAGTAACGTTACTAGGGATTAAGCTGGCGAAGAGAAGAGCCGTCGAAACTCGCAGATTATAGCTGCCACTATTCACTTTACACTGGATGAAACGATGATTGAATGCCTTTTGTCGCGAAGAAATGCTCCTTATATAGGTCGCTAATGCGCACTAACCATCTCACCGATATGGGGTGGGAGTCCTTCAAAAGTACAGGTAGACCTAATACATCTTTAGTTTCACAGGGGAAAAACACGTACTCTGATTGTTATAAAATTCCCTCTGGTGTTCACGTGTGTTTATGTTGGGACGAGTCGGGCTCATCGCATTTCTATCCTTGTTACTCCATATTTCTTATTATCAAATTGCTCCGTTAATAAAAGGCGAATTTCGGCAATTTCTCGACGTCATCTATACGTTCGTAAAATAATACAGAAGTTCGCTTTTTCCGGAGTTATATATATCTATTATGCATTGAGATATGAGATTTATTAAGTTTCTTGTGTCTCTTTTCTACACCTTCGACTGGTCATTCTGCCTCTAACTAGCAACATAATGCATTGGTGTGCGCCTTGTACGTGATATCGCTTGCATCAGCTGCACCGTTCGCCTGGTATAGGGCGCGGTTTCTTTTATTCTTTATGCGGGCGTACGTGCCGTTCTTCATGCATTTTTCCTTTAGTTTCTTCTTGGTTCTAATTTGGTGATTTGAATTATTTTTTCTACAAGGATTATCATGTACAATTTCAGGAATAATCAATTATTGATTGGGATTTTTCAACATTATATTAGTGAGTTATGCAAGAATAAAAGCGCGTATTTCTCCGTTAGTTCGGGCTCTCACTCGTTAGGAATTCGTCCGATATTATATCTTATTTTGCTATATTTTCATACTGGTCCCTTGTCGTAGCGATGTGATTCTTCAAGTAATATAATTCAAGCAGCTTAGGTTGGAACGTCTATAATTTCCATCTCTAATAATAGCAATGTGCAAATTATTGGTTCTCTTATTTCTTAACTCCGTAAATTAATCATTACAAGAGTCATTCCTTCAGTTCAAACAATCTTGGTAAGACTTTACAGTTTTACCGTGTACCTATTTAATGAAATTAACATGATTTAATTGTTCTTTCTGCATTATCAAATGAGTACCCTCGAATAATCGCAAAATCATGTATTTAATGTAAATAGTTAAATTTAATTAAAAGATTTTTATCCTACGACTAGGGGTGTGCAGAAGCTCGACTGGATTCGAACAGCTCGCCGTTCGACTCGGCTCGTCGCTGATCGAGCCTGCTCGAGTCAGCTCGATGTGGCTCGGTACTATGTCGAGCTTCGATGTAAACTCGAGTCATTTGGATGCTCGAGCCGCTCGAGCCTCTCGAGCCTCGCGGGCCGCTCGAGCTTCGACGTAAGCTCGAGCATCTCGGGCCGCTCGAGCCTCGCGGGCCGCTCGAGCCTCGCGGGCCGCTCGAGCCTCGTGGGCCGCTCGAGCCTCGCGGGCGGCTCGAGCCGCGTAGGTTGCGCAGACAGCTGCTCGGATCGCTCGAGTCGCGCAGGTTGCGCCCAGCGTTGTGAAATTTTTAATGTCAAAATAATGCATTATTTAATTTGAAAAAAAATGGATAATGGAATTGGAATCCTCTACACATTACTTTTTTAATGAGTAATGGAGTCATCACCCATTATTTTCAAAAATTTTATTGAAACAGAGTTCCAGCAACCATTACTTTTTAATGGATAATGGAGCAGAGATCCAGCACACATTATTTTTTTAATGGAGCAGGAATTCATCACACATTACTTTTTAAATATGTATATATTTCGATGTCCAGGTTGGTTTCCATAGTTTTCGATGTCCAGGTTGTTTTCCCCATAGTTTTCGATGTCCAGGTTGATTTCCCCATAGTTTTCGATGTCCAGGTTGGTTTCCCCATAGTTTTCGATGTCCAGGTTGATTTCCCTATAGTTTTCGATGTCCAGGTTGGTTTCTCCATAGTTTTCGATGTCCAGGTTGATTTTCCCATACTTTTCGATGTCCAGGTTGACTTCTCCATAGTTTTCGATGTCCAGGTTGACTTCTCCATAGTTTTCGATGTCCAGGTTGATGTTTCCATTGTTTTCGATGTCCAGATTCATTTCTCCATAGTTTTCGATGTCCAGGTTGATTTCTCCATAGTTTTCGATGTCCCGGTTGATTTTTCCATAGTTTTCGATGTCCAGGTTGGTTTCTCCATTGTTTTCGATGCCCAGGTTGATTTTCCCATACTTTTCGATGTCCAGAATGACTTCTCCATTGTTTTCGATGTCCAGGTTGATTTTGGCGATCGAGAGAATGGAGAAATCAACCTGGACATCGAAAACTATGGAGAAATCAACCTGGATATCGAAAACTATGGAGAAATCAACCTGGACATCGAAAACAATGGAAACATCAACTTGGACATCGAAAACAATTTAAACATCAACCTGGATATCGAAAACTATCGGGAAAAGAACCTGGACATCGAAAACTATGGGGAAATCAAACTGGACATCGAAAACTATGGAGAAATCAACCTGGACATCGAAAACAATGGAAACATCAACTTGGACATCGAAAACAATGGAAACATCAACCTGGATATCGAAAACTATGGGGAAATCAACCTGGACATCGAAAACTATGGGGAAATCAAACTGGACATCGAAAACTATGGAGAAATCAACCTGGACATCGAAAAGTATGGGAAGATCAATTTGGACATCGAAAACTATGGGGAAACCAACCTGGACATCGAAAACTATGGGGAAACCAACCTGGACATCGAAAACTATGGGGAAACCAACCTGGACATCGAAAACTATGGAGAAATCAACCTGGACATCGAAAAGTATGGGAAGATCAATTTGGACATCGAAAACTATGGGGAAACCAATCTGGACATCGAAAACTATGGGGAAACCAACCTGGACATCGAAAACTATGGAGAAATCAACCTGGACATCGAAAAGTATGGGAAGATCAATTTGGACATCGAAAACTATGGGGAAACCAACCTGGACATCGAAAACTATGGAGAAATCAACCTGGACATCGAAAACTATGGAGAAATCAACCTGGATATCGAAAACTATGGGGATACCAACCTGGACATCGAAAACTATGGGGAAACCAACCTGGACATCGAAATATATACATATTTAGATAGTAATGGGTGATGAATTCCTGCTCCATCAAAAAGAATATGTATGCTGGATCTCTGCTCCATTACTCATTAAAAAAGTAATGTGTGGTGGATTCGAATTCCATTATCCATTTTTTAAATAATGGGTTAAAAAAACGGTGATGCATAACAAAAATTATGCATTGCCCCCAACTCTGGTTGCGCCGACAACTACTCGGTACTGTACTCGGAAAGGTACTGAAATAATGAATTTAGCATAATAATAATTGTAACTCATCGAACCTGCTCGAGTCATTTGGATGCTCGAGCTGCGTCGGCCGCTCGAGCCGCTTCGAGCTGCTTCGGCCGCTCGAGCCGCTCGATCCTCTCGGGCGGCCCGAGCCTCGGTGGGCTCGAGCAGCTCGAACGGTCCGAGTAGCTCGAGCAGCTCGAACGGCCCGAGTAGCTCGAGTGGCCGCCGGGCTCGAGCAGCTCGAACGGCCCGAGTAGCTCGAGCGGCCGCCGGGCTCGAGTAGCCCGAGCGGCTCGAGTAGGTCGAGCGGCTCGGATTGTTCGATGCAACCGCCTTGCTCGATGCAAAGCTCGATCAGGTGCCGAGCTTCACGGGCATGCATCGAGCGTGTTCGAACGAGCTCGTGCACACCCCTACCTACGACCAATTTTTGAAATCTGGTATAAAACACATATTTAATATTTAATTTTATTTATTGTGTACTCGAAAATGTGAGCGAGGCAGAGATTAGGTTTTCTGACATTCCTTCAAAAAGCATTGGGCGTTGGCGCCCCGTCTCGTCTTAGCGGCATGCGGTAATACGCGCGTGCCCCGAGATCCGTAGTTGATGCGAACTGTCGCACAATAGGCTCGCGTGGAGCGATTGATGATTCATTTTTTTCCACGCTGTTACCACTTGAAAACATCTCACCACTACTGTAGTAGCTGGCGAGCATGCTTCTAGCAACACGTAGCCGTCTCCGAGGGGCAGCATAACAGTAAGGCCCGACATTGACCTTGCCTTGCATTTCTCCTCATCGATCGATAAAACGGTGCTTCCCGCTCCATATATGCTCTATATCGATGGACGTATCGTATTTCCTTCTCTCGTTTTCGCCACTTGTATTCTATTCTCGGGATGTTTTAAACTTTTAATTTGACTGAGTTATTAACGAATTGTTTAATTTTTCTTTTATGTTCATAGTTACGTCAGGACGTTACACCTCCCCCCTTAAAATGATTATTAGGGGAAGCCTAATAATCTGAGTAGTTTTTAGTAAATGGAGAATGTGGTTAAATCCCATCTTCTCCGAATTCTATTCATAATAAATCCAGGTTTCAAAAATCGATGGGTCGTATGATTCTTCGTAACATAGTTATACAACATTTTTTTGTTTGTTTTTTTTTATAATGGTTATTCAGATATGCAGAAATCCAATAAAATCTTTTTTTTTCTGTACCGCCTTTTTCTTCATGGTATGAAGATTAATTGCGTTATGAATTATTAAGGTCATCGAGATTTTCGGGAACGACTCTTCCAACATAGGTGTTTATAAATTATAGTATTTAGCTGCGATTATACGTAAAGCAGAGACGATATAATTGTAACATTAATTTGTCATATATGTTGCTATCTAATTCTTCCTTTATAATATGTCTTGTCAGTATATTTCTGACTTGATTAATTTTATGTTCGTCGAGTATATATGTCTTATTCCTACAACCTCTCTTTCTTATATGACTATGTGCTTAAAAACTAGGAAAATCTAGTTCTTTTTTTATGATCATTAATCTTGAATATTACTAATTGGGAAATATCGAACATAACTTAATCAAAAAAAAATACATTGCGGTTTCCGTGGGTTGACAATTGACGTATATGAAGGTATAAAATACCAGTTTTAGGAACTTTGATGACGGTGCGGGTTCTCCAAGTTGTCGGGTCGTGTGTACGGGGGTAAACAGTTCGTTGACCAGTCCAGGTCTTGCAACGTTTCTGGACGTGGTCCGTGGTTCGGTACTGCTTGGATGTAGCAGGTCTGTTGCCCGTCAGGAATCATGATGTTGTCGTATCTGGTATACGTCACTCCTCCAAGCGTGATCATTCCGTGGTCCCACCTTGGTATCACGGACATCCATTGATTATGTACCTCGATCGGTAGTAACGTCCATTCGTACGGGACATAGATGGTCTCGTACCGGTGGTCCTCCATAGGGTAGTAGTGATTTATACTCGTTTCCTCGCGAGTTTTATTGATGCGGATTGGTAGGGTGAATTTTTTCACCTCATCAGGAAAATGCTTCGTTGGATCGTGTTGTCGAGACATCGAGAAGCATTTGTTTCCCATTACAATGATTTTCTGTAATATATTGAGATCAAATTAGTGCATGTTGTCATCATTTCGTATTTGTGTGAGCCTTCAATACTACTAGGACAAACTCCATTTAGAGACGTGTAGAATGAGAGGAAAATTAATGGTCTGTCGTCATTTTCTTTCGAGGTGCATGCAAAAAAAAATATATATATTTGGATATGATGTGTATAATCGACGAAGTATTTTGTTAATTGGTCTTTGAAGGTATCCTTATGGCTATGGTTAGTTACTGACCGTGGCACGAATTAATTGGATTCGTTGAATTTGTCAAAAACTGCATCGACTGGAGACAATAGTCGAGAGAGCTCGTCGTACGAAGTGCAATTTATGTGTTGTAGGATGCTCTCTATCTCATAGTCGAATGTTTTTGATTCGATTTTGGGGAACTGATAGTGGGAAAGTGGACCAGGGGTCTCGACTGCTGTGTGATTAACAGAACATTTCAGCAGGGGGGTAGGTTCATGGGGAACTGCTTCCATGCATCTGCATTCCTGTGCTTTTCCTCTTGGTTGAAGAGGGACGTACGGGGGAGGGGGCCTTTGGATTGGTCGAAACTCTATGATAGTTTCCGCGGGATTTCGGTTGGACGTCGTGCTGTTTTTTCCGAGGGAGGGTTTACTCCGATGTGATGTGTCATCGTTTGTCCTTGATATGCTTGGTTGAGCAAGATCCACAGGCGTTGGGATTATATTTCCTTGATTTTCGATTTCTTCTGTTTGCGTTTCTTTAGACAACAAAAATATGTCCTTATGAAGACTTGATTTGTATTTTGCTAGAGTAGACAACTTCTTTCCTTCGTAAGTTATTGTTTCGAGCTCTTGTCCTTCGGGATACAGTGTGCCATTTTCATATCTGTACGTTGTTCCTCAAAGAGTCATGGTCTTGGGCATTCGAAATGACATTTTATATTTCCATTTTTGTAGAACGCTAGGAGGGAGTCTTCTCCACTCAGGGGGAACCCATATGCTTCGTGGTCCTTTTCTCTTGACATTCCTGAACGTTAGTTTCCAGTATTCTGTGAGTTTCGGGAGGTTTAATGGCTTAGGAATTTGTCGGTTGAGGCTTATATGAACAGGGTCCTCGATTGACAGTGGTGTGTACCAACTAAGTGTAGCATAGTCTGGAAATGGCCATCCGTGTCGACCCGGGAGTGGCACGAATTGCTCCAGTTGTCCGATTGGCAGGAGTACATTTAAACCCCAGTGATAATTGACGCATCCGAGGCAAATGTTTTCGAATGGTCGGCTTCGTAGGTTATTTATCCAAGAGTCCAACACTGGTCGATCTAAAAGTGCCCATTCTGGCGGGAGATATATCTCGTACACCTGTTCTGCTAGGTCTAGAAGAATGTTGGCTTTCCAATAGCAGTACAGCGAGTCGATCCCATCGACGGTTTTGTGGAAGGGCGAATAGTGAATACGAATAGGTAAGACCACGTCGTTGTGACCGTTAAGTTGGTTAGGTACCTTTGTTATGTTGTTTTCCATTTTCCGTTCCTCAGGTCTTGATATCGGTATTTGCTTATCTGCAGCGATCGTCGAAGAGCAACTGGTCCTCTCCGTGTATTGACGTGTATAAATTCTTTCTTTGCTTCATTTGTGGAAACTTTCCTAGAAGAATGTGTTGGTAATTTGGCATGCAGGTTCTAAGATCTATTGGGATTCTTAAAGCGGAAAACGTTGATTATTGCGATCGTTAGTGTTGTTATTACAGAACCTCTTTTTGTGTTGTGTGTTTTATTTTTGTATGGTTTTGTTTCTTTTTTTATTTTATTTTATTTTTTTATTATTTTTATTATTATTATTATTATTTTTTTTTTTTTCGAGGGAGGAAAACTGTTTTTGGGGTTGTTTGTTTTATACCGGGGTTTCTTTCATTATTTCCCCGTTCCGATTAGCAACATTATCGAGATCGGGGTACATTTTTTTAGTTTCCTCAAGAGGGGTTTGTTTTGCTTCGATATGTTCGCTTTTTCTTACCTTCCGTTTTTCTGGCATCGGAAGCGTAGTATCTTTCGTGTTTGTGATTGGTTTACCGGGAGCCCACATGAAGGACACCGGTCGTGGCGGCTGACTGTTTGTAAAACGTTGGTGGTATAGAGGAGGCATATTTTGATTTTGGTTTAAAGTGCTGGGGGTATCGTATGATCCGCGAGATGTTGTTGGGTAATTAAATTCTGTTAATGTATGAATGCGTGGATCAAAACCGAATTCTACGTTCGAGAAAGGGGGTCCGCTAGGAACATCTTTAGAATGTAGTAATTTTTGGTTATCCAGATCTTTAGATTCTTGATCCTTATTCAATAGATTCTCTGTTTCTTCCTTTCCTTTCTTTGGATTGTTATCCGTGGGCGGTCGTTTGCTCAGATGAAGCAATAAGTATGTAACTGAATCCCATATTGCTCCGATTAGATATATTGACCACCCATAAACTGTATGTAACGCGTAACCATGAATTATCGTATCGAATATGAGTTTTATTCCGCGAAATACAATCAAAATTCCAATTAAACCTGCACTTATATTTCCAAAAACTGAAAAATATCCCCAAGTCTTGTCCCATGTTGATTTAATAATTTTATTTATTGCACTCTCGTCGAGTAAATTGGAAATGGGCCCACCCTGCGCAATTGTGGGTTCGCCCACTATACCGCGCGCGACAGAATTCAATATGGCGGGTCTTTCCGCGGGGAACATAATGTGATCGCGACGCTCATCAAGATCTTTTTGTGTGTAGATACCGCTTGTGGCCAGGGAATTGAGATTGTGATACCGCCATGTAGGTGTAGTGAGGGGTTTAATAACGTTAGGAGGCAAAGTCATTATAGGATTAGGACTTATGCTGTACCATGCTCCGTCCAGCAGATACATAGGTGATACTAGTCGACTACAAGTAATTTGGATACCCATTTTTGTCAAAATATGCGTACGTGGTGCGAGATAGTAACTATTGTTGCCGATATATACTGGTAATTGATCGTAGCATTCTTGTGTTTGTGCTATTTTTACGACCACTGGTATACATTTAATAATGTGTGCGACTTCTCCAGCCATAAGAGCCATATATCCGGGGCCTTTCATTACGTTATATGCAAATTCGTCGGGTGATTTTCGAGCTATAGTAAGGGCATTTTGAAGAACCTGGCGTTCGAGGTTACAGCGTTGGATCAAAATGTCTCTATACATTTGTTTCATCTGGGTTCGCACGTGTTTTTCTACATAGACGAATTTTGAATTTACATACGCAAAGATGTCTAGGTTATTGAAAGCAATAACTTCCTTTTTTAGAAAAGGATTTCCTTTTTCCGTTTCCACAATAAGTAATTTGGGGTGTTCAGTGCGTACTAGGGTGTAACCGCAAATATTAGTTCTATCTTTGGAAGTGAGTGCAAAAATAATGTCTCCTTCGGTCATCGAGTATATCGTTTGTTTAAAATTCCCGTGTACATCTTCTGTTTGTTCGGCAAGTCCCTCATAAAGGAGACCGTACCGGTTAGTCTTGCACGTATCTTCGGGCAAAGGGTTCCAGAACGTATCTCCTCCATCTATATCGATACATTGTCCCTCATTCAATTCGCAACTCGTACCAGATCGTAATTGAATTTTATTTGCTTCTACATTTACGTTTACTGTGTAATCTCGGAGGGAAATTTTTACCGATCCCTTCACTATTACACTACCCCAAGTACCATATGGGTCTGAGTAATATACTCCCTGGCATGTTCCATCGGGAGCTATGTCACCGGCAATAACTATGGGTCTGGTTGTGCTTTGGTTTCGGCGGATTCTACTAATTTCGGTTCTTCCGATTTTTGTTCTTCCAGAATAATGCATTTGTCGACATTCGTCCACGGTTATGCTTTCTATGTAAGAATATTCTCCATTAAGCACATCCATAGTATGTGAGTGCATGCCACATCTGCGAATTTGTCGATAAATCTCCACCTTGCATTGAATTACGTGGATAAAACTATATTGGTTTATTTGCAGTAATTGTATATATTTTTGTGTAACGTTAACCTCTTGTTGAGGAATGGCGCATTCTCCTACTTCCAGCAGAGATAGAGTAGTGATGTTGGTCGTGGCTCCTCCATAATCGTAACCGATCAGATCCCAGGTGGGAGAGAAATAGTTGATCAATAGTATGATGATCACATTTCCAAGTAGTTTCGTTGAATTCATCTGTAATTTTTCCCGGTGGAAAATTACTTATAAGCACGAGTGATCTATATTTCATAAGTGTGTTATAGTGTTGCGTTTCTTCTACATTTTTCCGAGTACAGTGTGGTGTCTGTAATTTTCTCTTACTTTCCTTCCTTATTTAAATAGTGATTGTGTGTGAACGTCTTACTGTGATTACAAAGAATCCCGTTTTGTCGTACGCAATTTTTGAATACTGTTAAAGACGAATATCTTCCGGTCGTAAATTTGTTGGGCACAGGTATTTCAGCGGTGGTGTTTGATAGTCAAGGCACGATTGTGCGAGAGATATTGAGAGTGAACAATAAAATATTTTTCTGAGAAAACATCAGAGAACTCCTATTCTCCTCCTTATTAATAGTCCCAGGAAATTATACTGAACTTTGCTATTTTTAATGATTATGTAATATCCTTACGTGTAATATTTTCCAATACGTTTGAAAATAACGTGTGTGTGTCTGTATCGTGGTATTCATTGGTCGCCATTGTCCTACTACATATATATGTATATCTACTCCTTCATTTTATATATTGAGTAGTTACTGATTATTTGAATAATAGTTAATTCGTTATGCCAGTTTATATATTGAGAGAAAGGGCATGTTTAAAATATGTGGGTGTATCACCATTCGAGTTCCCTTAAAAGTACGATATCATATAGGAGTCAAAGTATAGCTTGATTCATACCGTTTTTTTCTCTTTTTTTTTTTTTTCAAGCGGATTATATTTGTTGAGAATTAGTATCTTCAACATTAGCGAAATGTAAACGATGTGATATATTTTATCCTTATGAAATTCACATATTACGTGAACGTAATGTCTCAACTATATATTTTATAACTTTAAATAGTTGCAAAGAGTAAAATAACATAGTAATCTTAACCGAAGTAATCATAAGCATGGCCTGTTACAGCCGAATAGCGAATTGATATTACTGATTATTTTTCTAATATAGAACTTATCTCCTATTTCGTTCTCTTTTTTTTTAAACTGATACTAGATTATTTTTGGCTGTGGTTAACATATAAAAGCTTTGATATATATGATATTGTGTCAACCTGTAGACGTTGATTATTTATTATTAAGTTTTCCTTATAGTACTTTGGTAACCAAATTTGGTCAAATCTACTCCTTGAAAAAAAAAATTATAAAGAACGGTGATTCAGTTTATTAACTTAACTTGATATTATGCGCACCTTTGCTATCGGTTTTCACTATAACTATTTAATTATAGTAATTATAATGCTTATTTAGACGGCATAATAAAATGATAGTTTACAGATTATATTGTTTCATATAATAACATGATACAAATATTTTGGTGTTTGCCTTAGACCCTTGATTATATATTTTGACATTATTAGTGTTTTATAGTTTATACGGTTTCTTGGAACCGTGGACAACGTATATGCATATAGTTTATTAAAATGATTATTTTTTAATTCGGGCAAAAATCTATTATTCCTTCCATTTCGGTAAGAAATTTGTACTACAAGCAACTTCCAATACGTCTAAGCTGAATAAGTGTGTGTATATTTTATTGATATGTAATAACTCTAGGCAGAATCTAAGCTGTTTCTTTTTGTCTGTTTTATTTATTTATTTATTTTTTTGTCATATATATATATATTTTTTTTTTTTGCAAACAAATTATAGATAGCGATATAATATAGATATATATGTTCATCCCATTAATGTATATTAAGAGCACGGTAAAATCCCTTTTTACCGTGCTCTTAATATTGGATAGAGCCTTGGTTTAGTATTAACGTGGTGGATATGTATTTTTAGCCGTATTTCTATTAATCCTAGATTATTCTTAAGGTATCATTGAATTTTACTTATTGATCTGAGTTTAAGATTATAAGTGTCATTTATACGAGACATTCAATCCAAACGAGTTATGAACGGAATCATACTTTGACATTGCTTAGAGTATATATTCTTACTTTTTATTTTGCAAATACTTAGACTGGGGTATAATCTGTCTCAAGCACAAACGCGCGTCGACGACGAAATTGTCCGGTGACTCTGTGTAAGTGCACGAGATATGCACGCGTAAGAAATGGAGAAACAAACGGATCGATAATGATGTCTTATATAGCCTGCGACGTACGCGGTGGTTCGTATTTGCCTTCGATCGGTTGCTACTACATTTCTCGGCATCCATCAATGATTGACTCATCAACTGAATGCTCGCCCAAGGGGAACGAGGAGGAATCGCGTACGCAAAATTCTACGACAGCGGTCGGAGTGAGGAATGTCTAACAGGTGTAAATGTTTTGTGGTATCGCGTACCGGCTCTGGTTGACATTATGACTTCCATCACGAACAATGACTCGAGTTTTTCAACACCATATCGTGCACACTTTCCTCTTTATATTCTCTTACTTTTCCCTTCTTATTCATTTCGGTTTACGGTTCTCAATTTATACTCTATCTTTGCATGACACTGATCGCAATTTCTGAGATTCTTAATACATTTATGGCAACTTATTGCGTGGAAGCACGGGATGTATAGTACTTCAACAGGACGTGAGAGACATATTCGGCAAAGGTTGGGCATGACACCGAGATTCTCTATACCCGATGCAGAATCTTTGGAATCGTTGTTCTTCCATGACTTGAAATCCTCAGAGCATCTGCTCGGTGCGGGGGCGCGAGGAATGAATCCTTTTTTATCCTCATTGTTCACAGGCGTGTTCTCTGAGAAAACAGTAGCTGTGATATCTTTATTAATGGGAGGTTTTGATGGGCAAAAGGGTGCACCAGTAGTTGTGGCTAGAAATTCGCAGTGGGGGGAGATAATGGCGTGTGTGTGCCACGGATCCGTGATTGTCTCCCATCCATTTGTTCCTGCGCCGCAATAGAAGCAATGAGCGGAGAACTTTCCATCGTTATCGTGGAAAAATCCGGCCCTAGCAATTTCGGTGATATCAGTTCCAGAGTTCCTTGGCCATTTCAGGAAACTCTCCAGTCGCAGCAAATATTTGGCAAATCCGGGGTACCAAGGCTCATCGGTATCCGGAAGAGGCGGTGCAGTGATGCCGCCGTTCGCACTCCCTTTGACCTTACGGAAACAGCCCACGGTTTCGTTTAAAAATTGACAGGTTGGATTGAAATATTCGTGTCTGCTCCATGGGTCATCGTTCGTCTTCCAATCACACACGATCTCTCCACAATGGAAGCACCTGACTTTGTCTTTAATACCCGTGTGGAAGAATCCGGCTGCGGATAACCATACAACATTCGTTCCACGCTTGTTTTTGGGCCATGAAACAAAACTTTCGAGTCGCTTGGAATAGCCCGCGAATGAAGGATGGAAAGGAGGCTCAGGATATTGTTTTTCAAAAACCCCTAGTGGCGTCGAAGGATATGGTAAATTTCCCGCTACTTTCTTTGAAATCGCTATTTTTTCCTCGATCGGTTCCCTCTGATTGGAAAAAGGTTGCACCTCGTGGGAATTGCCCTTAATTGGTACGTTTCCGCACCTCATCCCTCTGAGAAATCTCCATGTGTCGTGTTCTTTTTGATGTCTTGCTTTAGGATCATCATTTAGTTTCCACAAATCGAGTTTTAGTTCGCAATAAAAACACACTACATATTTTTGAAGCGTGTCCATAATTGGTTTTTCTGTTTATCTCTTTTTTAATACGGGTTTTATTTCGAAATTGCGTTATATTTGGTTACTAGGTTATTCAATTTAAATTATTTTTTTTTTGGTAGATTGATTTTTAATCATGAGGAACAGAGTAAACGGTACTCAAGGTTTAAGTTTGTGTCGTGTTTATTTGTATAGGTATTTTCCCATATGAATAGATACAAAATTATTAAGCGTGCTGAATCGTTATTTAAAGTTATTAAGTGATTATGATATGAAATAAAGTCCCTTCCGAGGAGCTAAATTGTACGTTACCTCGTTTTTAGGCACTCACGTTTTGAAGAAACGCAGAAAGTGCCTATTGAATTCGCGCTCCACCGACTAAATTAAGTTTTTATAGGAAAATGTTGATATAATTTAAATTTATTTACTTTTTTTACAGCAGATTTCTTAAACATAGTAAAATACATAATCTTGGTGTAACAGAACATAGAAATTTCATTACTAAATATGATTGGCTGCGTAGACTAGATTTTGTGTTATTCGGACGTCCGTATCACTCAGGGGGTCTGGACTGAATGGACCGAACAAGTTGAAATTTGGAATATTTCTTAATCTGGCATTGTGAAGTATGCCCATGAAGTATAGAAATTATTCTCTGTTTTTATAGAGGTGTTTATTTCAAGAAAATTGGCATTTTGAAGTCTAAAATTGTGTCCGGCTCACATTCTTCGCAGTCAACAGATGAATTTGGCTGAAAATTACTACATAATTCTGAATTACCTTAATTCTGCAACACTTTTTTTAGATTATTTTTCAGATCATTTTTTAATAGTGTTAACCTACCACGATACAGTATTTCAGGTCAAAATGTATGTACAGGTCTCAATCTTCGCAGTTGCAAGAGCAATTTTTCTGAAACTTGCTGCGTACTCCTAATTTACTTTAACAAAAAGGTATTTTTATCAAATAGTTTTAACCTACCACAATACAGCTTGTCAGGTTGAGTTGTATGTACAGGTATCAATCTTCGCAGTCGTCAGAACCATTTTTCTTATACTTGCTGCGTACTCCTAAATTGAACGCAGAGGTAGTTTTTAGAATAGTGTTAACATACCACGATACAATTTTTCAGGTTGCAATGTATGTATTAGTCACATTCTTCGCAGTCAATGGAACAATTTTTCTGAAACTTGCTGCGTACTCCTGATTTACTTTAACGCAGAGGTATTTTTTAAAAACAATTTTAAACTACCACGATATACATTTTCAGACCGAAATGTATGAAACGTTCTCAATCTTTACAGTCGTCAGAACAATTATTCTGATACTTGCTGCATACTCCTAAATTACTTTAACGCAAAGGCACTTTTTTAGATTATTTTTGCTTCCTCATTGAGGAAGCTTTGTTTTCGAGAATTTTTTTTTTTTTCGGGATTATCATGTCAGTATGTTCAGAATCACCTAAAACGCCCAGAAAAATGGTTTAGAAAAAACGGCCGTATGTGTGCGTGCGTGCGTGCGTGCATGCGTCAAATTTGGCATGCAAGTAGAGTGGTAACTGCTCTTCAAGTGTTGTGATTTTTGAAAAAATGTATACGTGAATACAGAATATATAGAATATTTAATTTTTCGAAAAAATGTCGTACACTCTCTAACTTTCGTAAAAAATCAACGACTCAGCTAAATAGTTCTTCATAACTAAAGACACTTTCAGTGGAGTTCGCTATTGCATTTCGACGAAATCGTTAAAGCGGTTCGGATTTGATTGAATTTTGAATTTTACGAACAAAATGCATTTTGCCCCAAATCACGTTGAATATAAACAAATGAACTGAAGTGTTCTACTTGAAGCAAACAAATGAACTGAAATGATCGGTAAAGTCGTTGGGATTTTACGACATTTTGAATTAAAAAAAATAGATTTCCGCTATTACTTCCACAAAAATTAGGAAAGTAACACAAAAATTTGGAGATAATCGAAATGAGATGTAACGGTGTTTGTACCGGAGTTTTCTTTTGTTCGAATAAAAAAGAGTTGCAAAGTAGAACTTTGCACATTGCTTCCTTATTAATTTCTCTTTTTCACAAAGCTTCCTCTATGAGGAAGCCAAAGTCAATAAATAACCTTCTGCATAGAGGTGGCTTTGTGAAAAAGGGAAATTAATGAGGAACCAATGTGCAAAGTTCTACTTTGCAACTTTTTCGATTATTTTTAAATTGTGTTAACCTATCACAATACAGTTTTTCAGGTCGAAATATATGTATATGTCTCAATCTTCGCAGTCAAGAAAACAATTTTTCTGAAAGTTGCTGCGTACTCCTAAATGATTATATGGCATCGGTATTTTGTTAGGATTATTTTTTAAATCATATTTAAACCATACGAAGCGCGAAGCACGACGTCCAAACCGTACGGAGCGCGAAGCGCGACGTCCAAACCGTTCGGAGCGCGAAGCGCGACGTCCAAACCGTTCGGAGCGCGAAGCGCGACGTCCAAACCGTTCGGAGCGCGAAGCGCGACGTTCAAACCATACGGAGCGCGAAGCACGACGTCCAAACCGTACGGAGCGCGAAGCGCGACGTCCAAACCGTACGGAGCGCGAAGCGCGACGTCCAAACCGTTCGGAGCGCGAAGCGCGACGTCCAAACCGTTCGGAGCGCGAAGCGCGACGTCCAAACCGTACGGAGCGCGAAGCGCGACGTCCAAAGCGTTCGGAGCGCGAAGCGCGACGTTCAAACCATACGGAGCGCGAAGCGCGACGTTCAAGCCATACGGAGCGCGAAGCGCGACGTCCAAACCATACGGAGCGCGAAGCGCGACGTCCAAACCATACGGAGCGCGAAGCGCGACGTCCAAGTGAGTGCCTTAAAATGACACCAGGGAAAAATGTCCCGAAGGGACATTTTTTCCGCAGGGTCATTTTCCGGGGGGCTTGGGGGGCAGAGCCCCCCAATCGGGGGCTTGGGGGGCGAAGCCCCCCAACAGGGAACCCGGCGCCCCGAAGGGGCGCCGGGTTGCTTGTTTAAAGATATTTTTGTGGTCTTGTGGAGTCCGGTAGAATGGTCGCCGGTTTTTCCGTTTATTGACCCTTCAACTAAAATCAGTGTGTTAAATTTAAATAGTGATTTTTACTGTTTTTTACTTGTTATTGTACAGTATATATATTTTTTTTCTCTTTTTTTTTTCATTGACGAATTTCAGTGTTTGATTTTACGAGGCTCAGTTCTTGGTAAATATTCCATTATACTGGTAAATTCTGAGATTTTCCTTAATAATTGTGTCTTCCCTTTTTTTGTTGTTAAATCTGAACTTGAATATCTCCAAAAAAATTGTTACAAAATATTAATTTACCAGCCTCTCATACTTATACTTTAGTATGTCGGTACCCCAGGTTTATTGAATTGATTAACGCTCAGCTTCATTGGTCTTTAAGGTTAATCGTTCTATCATCTCCAATCTTATCCAGTTATAATGTTTATACAGAGCTTCAAGAAATACAAAAAATGCTCTATGACCGCGATTCGGTAATATATCTAATAATAATTTCGCTCTTGCTGGTTTAGTTGTCAATTGCATGAGTTCGTCAACGTCTTCGATAGTGATTATGTTTTTCTTAAACAATGGTTGTATGATACCGTTCCAGACATCTATATCCTCCACAATTTCTCTTCGTAATTCCAATAGAATTTCGCGATGTACGTAATGCATTTTTAATTGGTTATCGTAATCTGCCTTTTTTCCCTTAATATCGCGGTGAATTGTTATTATTATTATTATTATTATTTTTTATATGTAATTAGAAATAGTAAAGTGATAAAATGTTTTTTGTTTTGTTTGATTTATTGGCGTTAATTTATTGTTATTAATCGGAATAGCTGTTCATAGTCTTATAAACCAATTTTAGATTTTTTTAATCGGTTAGAATGCACAACCAGTTCCTTTCTGGGGAGCTTAATTCGAATGTTACCTTTAGTTAATATTTCTGTAATCTCGTGGGGCCCGGTGTAGTGATCCCCAAGTTTCCCTGGTTTCGGCCCTTTAAGTAAAAATACCGGTTCACCAACTTTGAACGTTACTGGATTTGCTTTCTTATCCTGATATTCCTTAGATTTTTCTTTAGCTTTAATAAGATTTTGACGACCTAAACTCTGGATGTCGTGAATTTGTGTGACTAATTGAGTTAAATATACATCGTAAGTGTCAAGTTTTTCCATGTCGGCTAGTGGCATGCTGGAGGGTGTTCGTGCTATTTTACCAAATACCATCTCATATGGTGTGTGTTTCGTACCCTCGTGTACGCTTGTGTTGTAATTGTAAATTGCCATTTCGACCCATTCATCCCAATCACTATGTTCATTCGTGAATTGTTTGAGATATTCACCAAGGGCGTGATGAGATCTTTCCAGAGATCCATTTGATTGTGGATGAAATGCAGTCGTTCTTACTTTGCGAATTTTAAATAGTTTTGCAATTTGCTTCAAGAAATTACTTAAGAAATTGCTTCCTTGAGCGGTAAGAACTGCTTTAGGTGACCCAAAATAACAAATAAATCGTTTAACGAATGCTTCAGCTATGGTTGCTGCCTTAGCGTCTGGAATAGAAATTGCAACCGAATATTTTGTTAACTGGTCTTGGATAGTAAGTATATATTCATTGTCTCTTCCGGTGCGAGGCAATGGCCCAACAATATCCATTGCGATTTTATCAAAAGCGATTGCCGGGGTATCTGTAATTATCATGGGTTGTTTCGTTTTTACTCGAACCAACTTTTTTAACTGACATTGTAGGCATTTTTCAATGTATGTTTGGATGTCAACTTTCATATTCCTCCAAAAATACTCATGACGAATTCGATTATACGTTTTGCTGATTCCTCTATGTCCACCTATAGCGGAACAGTGCATTTCTTCGATTATTTTCTGTCGGTCTTCCTTTACCGGTTGTCGCACTAAACCATTGCAAATGACAATTTTCGTGTCACTATGCACGAACAGACGTTGAATTTGTATCATTATTTCGTTCCAAGAGACATTTAATATGAAATCGGATTTAGCAAGACTTATTGTTTGTAACAGCAGTTTTTTGCTCAAGTGTCGTGTGCTTTTTAGGGCCTCTATTATATTTTGCAAAATCAAGGTAGGACCTTCTTCAGTGGTTTCAGTAATTGGAATAGCGATGTTGAATTTATTACCTTTCTTCGCGATTGATTGTGCTTTATTTAATTGTAAATTTGCCAGATGTGGAAATTGATTATGATCTCTTAAAATAATTGCTCCAGAATCAATCGGTTCACAATTTATAGAAACGAAGTAGATAAGATTGTCTTTTCTGGTAATAAAAAGGTCACGTGATTGTATGATATTTGAGGAAGTAATGCGTCCTCCAGTTGTTTCTCGTGGTGGTTCTTGGGATAGTAACTCTTCCTGCTCCGCATCAGACTCATCGTCACTAGATGATTTGTCTTCGCTAGTTACAAGGGGCTGAACGCCGGATTTTCTTTGGCTTACTATGGAGGTCTTTTTATGTTGGCGAGGATATGTAGACTCGCCTTCGTTACATGAGTTGGGGGTTTGGGAAGGAAGGTCGCTAAAGGATGTGGATGATATCTCCTCTTGATTTTCAACCGACGGCATTGTTGCATTGGCTTGTAGTGAATTGTTCTCCAATTTCCTGCTTAGTTTTTCCCGTTCATGTTCGTCTGGTAGCTTTTCATGCGTGTTTGAAAATGTATCAGGGATGTTCCCAATTGTTGATGATCGTAAATCACTTGTATCACTTATCAATATCTCGGGTTCGAAATAATTAGTCAAAGGAACATCTTGAATACTATCCTCATTATATTCCTCCGTTAATTCTGGTAGTTCGGGATCCCAGTCGCGTTCAATTTCATCCTCTAAAAATATATCTTCTTCCGCATTACTATCAGAATTTCGATGATCGCTTTCGTTTTCAGAATCTTCATCTAATATACGACTAATTTCAGCATTTGATAATTTATTTTTGCGTTTCGTGGGATAGCCCGTGAATGGTGTTATTTGCACAGTGGGAATCTCGTCTGTATTACCAGATTGTTCTATGGGATTTCTGGAAAGGGCATCGGCATTGACATTTGTTTTCCCTGCCTTATATACTACATCGTATTCGTATTCGGCAAGTTTGAGCCTCCAGCGTAAAATTTTCGGGTTGCCGTCTGTCGCTCGTCGGAACCATAACAATGGTTTATGATCGGTTACTACGGTAAAATGTTGTCCGTACAAGTATGGTCGAAAATGTAATATCGAATATACAATTGCTAGTGCTTCCTTTTCATATGTGTCGTAGCGCTCCTCTACCGAATTCAATGCTCGAGACGCGTATGCGCAAGGATGATCATGATTTATTTTTCCCTGTGAGAGTATATAGCGTAACCGGATGCATCTGTAGTTAAAATAAATGGTTTGGAAAAGTCGGGGTATTGTAATACCGGTGCAGTACAAAGTTTATTTTTAAAAATTTCAAATGCTTCTTGTTGTTCGGGTCCCCAATCGAATTTGATATCCTTTCGCAAGAGAATTGTGAGTGGTTTAGTTATTTTTGCATATCCTTCAATAAACCTCCTATAATATCCAGTTAATCCCAGAAATTGTCGAATATTCTTAACATTTTTGAGAGGTGGGTATTCACGTACGGCCTCTAACTCTTTTGGATCTGGCCGTACCCCCTCACTGCCGATAATGTGGCCCAAGTACGCTACTTCATGTTTCAAAAATTCGCATTTATCTGGTTGTAATTTTAAATTCGCGGATTCTAGACGTTTCATCAATTCCATATATATTTTCTCGTGTTCACGGAGATTTTTAGCGTAAATCACTATGTCGTCCAGATATACAAACACACCTTCTCCAAGGAGCCCACTAAGCGTGAGGTCCATTGCTCGTTGAAAAGTGGGAGGAGCGTTTCGTAGACCAAACGGCATGCGTACAAATTCGAAATGTCCGCGAGGCGTAGTGAACGCCGTCTTATGTCGATCTTCCGTTGAAACTTCGATTTGATGGAACCCTGATGCTAAATCAAATACGGAGAAGTACTGAGCGCCTCCTAACTGATCTAGTATATCATTGATATTGGGAATGGGATATGCGTCAGCGATGGTTTTTTCGTTCAATGCTCGGTAGTCAAACACTACTCTCCATTTCTTATTACCTTGAGAGTCGGCTTTCTTAGGGACGACCCATACTGGACAATTATATGGTGAAGTGGATGGTATAATTATACCTTTACTAAGCATGTCTTCCATTTGCTTTCCTATTTCTGCTTTCGTACATTCGGGCCATCTGTACCCTCTGGTATTTATAGGAAGATCGTCTGTGGTAGGAATTCTATGTTGTAAAATTGAGGTACACGTTAGTAAATCTCCAGGGATCTGATACAAATGCGCGCTGATTCTTAACAGAGTTTCAATACTGTTTTTTTCTTCCTCATCTAATTCCGAGAGTCTCAATAATTCTTTTATTTGATCAAATCGATCAATTGTTTTCCCTTCAGTTATTGTGTAACACGAACTTTCACAGACCAAAGGTCGCTTGTTATGATGGTTTTCTGTGACTTCTATCGATTTGTTTTTCATTTCGGATTGTTCCCTTGATAGTTCATTCTTTGGTTCTATTAGGCTTTTTCTATCTTTGTCGCAACAAGTTTCCTTATTCTCAACTACAATATTACTTTGCTCATGGCTAACTGTTTCTCCATTAATTTGTTCGATGACCTCTTCCCGATTTTTCGACATTAATTTAATCTTTTTACTCTTCTCTCGGTCCGACATAATTTCATTTCCCTCTCTTGTTTTTCCCGGCAGTAATTCGTTTTCTGATGCTTTTGGATAACTATGTTCCTTCTCAATCATAAAATGTGAACAATATTTGTTCACGTTTAATACGGACTCTATTCTCGTCGCAGAAAGAATATTGTCTGTATCACTAGACTGTTTTGATAACTCAACGTAATTTTCTTCATTGATACTCATGGATTCTACCCCCGTGGTTTTCTCGAGGACACGCTCGTTATGACCTTGATTTATAGCAAAATCGAAATCCTCTGTGCCTGTCCTGGGCTCATTGGACTTTCCAAATTCGGAACGAAATTCCATTGATCCTTTATCGGGGAATTCTCGTTCTGACAACAAAATTAATTCGGTCGGCTTTGTCCGAACCTCATTATTTACTTTATTAACACTATCTTCCTTAAAATACGTTAATTCCATTAGGGTCTCAGAGCCGTTCACCTCGATCACCTCCTTTGGGTAAAAATCCGAAGCACATGTAGTCCGAGACTGTAAGTAGTCATCGACTTGATTCTCATTTCTTAACTCGTCAATTTCCTTACGAGTATTAGTTTTATTTTCCTCTACACATTGTTCCTTTGTTGACAATATCTTATGAGTTTTATTCAATAATTTTTCACAGTTCTTCATCTCAATTTCAACTTCACTTAATAAATGACAAATATTCTTTGCACAAACTACTGGTTCTCCCTGAAATATCGGATCCCATTTAAACTTATTTTTGCTTGATACTCCAATGGTTTCAGAAATGTCTTCCTCTCCTAAATAAAAACGAACAACTTTATTATTTTTGTTATTTAGCTTTTTATTTATTTTCCTTTCCACTGTTGCATTTTCATTATTCATTATTTGTTCAGAATTGTTTGTATCTGGTCCCGTTACTTCAGTACCCTCAGTTAATTCCTCTGATGACATTAACTTTAATACAGGGACTTGTATTTGTATTGTATACTCGTTGTCGTTAGTCATATGAATATAAGCCTTGCCGTTGTCGTTTATAACATATCCACTTTCTACATGAATTCCCTCTCCTTCCAGCGAAGGAGAATTCTCCCTCTGCTTCCAGCGAAGGTAAATACCCTTCCCGTAATTCCAAATTTTTTATTCTTACAAAGCATAACCTTGTAGACCTGGGGGGGATAACTATCATTTCCTGGGTGGCAAATGGAATTATTATATTCTGCATTTTCAACTGCCGTTTTTCGTAATCAATTTTCACGCGATTTCCATCAAGATAATCAGTACCCAATATTCCAGCCTCTACAATAGGAAAATTATCATTTACAATATGAAATGTCGCAAATCGTCCGAAAGCTTCTATTGTAACGTAGCCCAATGTAAGGATCGAATTATCAGTGATACCGTTAAGTCGTAAGATTTCCCCATGATTTATAAGAACATCCGGTTTTAGATATCGCCTTTTTAAAATATTTGGTCCAGCCCCGGTATCAATCATCAAGATAATGGACGTGTTTACTTCGTTAGCTGTCATCAATACCGTGGGAACACCGCTTTCGGTTTGCAAGTGTATATTAAAAATTCGAACTATTCGCGGTTGGTGTTCGGTTTCGCAATGGTGACGATACGGACCGGATGCGCGCTCTGCGAGGTCTCCCCGAGCGCACCCGTACTCAGGAGCCCGCTGTCGTTTTCCGAATTTCCGTATTTCTCCTGGTTGGCCCTTCGAGCTGGACATTCGCGAATAAAATGTCCTGGTTTCTTGCAGTAATGGCAAGATCCCATCACATTGTTAGGAACTGTATTCGGGGTTATAGGATTTTCTCCACTGTTAAAACGGTTGTTATTTAATGGCTGGGAATGGTTGTTGCGATATGGGCATATGTGAGCTCCGTGGCCTTCTCTCTTACAAATTTGGCATGAAATTCCAACAGGATTTTGGTTACGAAGATTCTGGGGCACCTGATTGCGAGGTAGGTTCATTAGGCCTGGAGGTTTGGGAGGCAATCGGGGGCATTTGTCAGCCGAGTGACCTGTGCTTTTACAAATTTGACAAATAACTGTCATACTCCCCGGTTTTTCAGGAGGAAATATTTTGTAACAGCGTTCGGCTGTGTGTCCTCGTTTTTGACATATTTGACAAATTGCAACTTGGGGAGGTTCGATCATATTAGTGCTATTATTTGTCGGTGGGAAAATCTTAAAACACTTATCTGCTGAGTGTCCTGGTTTTTTGCAAATCTGACATATACGGGGGCCCTTCTCCTCACTATTCTGATCTTGGGAGCTGCTAGACTGATTTGGTTTCGTCTCTTTGTTAGGACAATTCTTAGCTATGTGTCCCTTTTTATCACAAAGTTGGCAATTTGGTTCTTCGACTGCCACGATGTGTACACTGCGCTTTCCCTCAGATTTCGCGGGTCTTGATTCCGAAGATGAGCGTCCACTACGCAACGCAGCTTGAGATAGCAATTGTTTTTCGATCTGTACAGCAATTTTTACGAGTTCGTCTAAATCGCTATTTATATTAAACGCTGCTCAATTTCTGGTTTTAGACCGTGCAAAAAACATGCAGGAAGACTTTCTTTTGTGTTATTGATGAATGCTGTTGTCATGGGATTATTCTCATTAGAATCGTGACTTTCAAGAATTAAATTTCCGAGATCTCGTACGCGATTTGCATATGCAATTACAGTTTCGTTTTCGCGTTGATAAATCGATCCCAATTCTCCTTGCAATTGATAAACATTCCGGGTTGGTGCATAAATATCTTTCAAAAATTTTTCTAATTCGGAAATGTTTGCAAAATCACGTCCTTGTATTGTACGTCGCGGTTCACCGATAATTTTTACGCGAACGGCTTTTACCAGATTTGCCTCCGCTCCTGGCCCCATCATTGCCAGAGCCTCTCTGCATCCCTGAATAAACATTCCCATTGACATGGTATGCCCATCGTAATTAGGGATTACAGCTAGGGCGTCCCGGAGGGACAAAGTTTGGTTATTAACCATCGTGGGTAGCGTTGTTTTCCCTGACGCGTTTTCTACTTCTTTGGGTTTTGATAAAGATGATTCAAAAACAAATTTAACTCGAGTCTGTTTTTCTGTTTCTCCGTTTGATTCCCTTTCTGGATCTTTGGAACAACTTGGTTTCGCTTGGTCAGGAGTTTTTGGCAAATTTATTTGGCTTATCAGTTGCTTTGGAACTATATAGGCCGGTTTCAATATCGATTTTATAGGTGTTTCTTTGATTCTGTTAGTTTTACTTTCCGGAGTAGGTAAGTCTTTCCTGGGAGCGGATTCTGAATGTTTAGGAGTCGGTTTTTTAAACGGGGTGGATCCTCCCAAGGGGGTGTAGAATGTATCGTCAGCACTTGATAAATCACTAATTGTCAAACTGCTTTCATGAGCGCGTGCTGGTAAATTTGATATTTCTTTACTTCCAGTACAGTGAAGTTTGCGATGTGATTCGGGTTGTGTTCCGTCGGGGAGTACCGCGGGATTTAAAAATTCGCGTGTCTGGATTGTTGGTTCGAGGGTAGATTCGAGAGGTGCTAACAAAGGATAATATTCGATGGCTCGTGGACCAGTCGCAGTGACAAAACCACCGACCAACGACAAACCTTTATTCGCAGAATCAGTTTGAATCTGTTCTCGGACTTGTTCCGTAAATTGTACGAAAGTTTTTGCTTTTGAAAATTTCGTTAAATAATCCCCTGGACAATCCGCAAAGTCACTGCTATCGAAATCGTCTTCGTTATAGGATTTGGTGTCGTCGTCTTCGTCAATGATTCTATTTTTCTGTATGCTATCGTCGTCCGTATCGGTTAGCTCGTCGTCGCTGTTCTCATTAATTATAACAATTCTCGTGTCTTCCCTTAATTCCTTATACTTTTCTCTAGCGGAAGTGATTGTTTCCCCGTAACCTGGGTCGGACGATCGTGTATCTTGTTCCGAATAGCTGCTGTTCGCACCATGGGCGAACTGTTCGTCTAGACCGGCGGATTCCTCGACGGTTACAAGAGCCGGTTTATCGAGATTCAAGACGGTTGTTTCGATATTTCCTTCGGACGTATCAGGTCGATTTTTTACACTTTGTTTTAATTTCTTTTCGTCAAGATACTCATTAATTTTAAACCCACTAAGATCTTTCTTCGAACGAGTTGACGTCATTTATAATTTCTTCTTTAAATATACATATATTTTGATATGAAAATATTTTCCCCGTTCTTTTTATTTGAATCTCTTATATAATCGAACGTATTTATGTTTTGATTTTTTATGGGCGTTAATCGGTCTCTTATTTATCCTTGGTTTGATTTGCAACTTCTGACAGTACCACCGTATAAAAATGTTTTTGATTACTTCCAACCATTCAAGGAACATTCAGTAGGTCACTAAATTCAAGCTTTTTATTTAATCAAGATGTGTTCGTGCACCTTGTTATTAAATCCCAGATTATCGCGGGTTTTTGGATTTCCAGAGTCTTGTTTTAGATGCAAGGAGTATTTTGTAACAATTGTTGCCCTTTAAGAGTTTCTCGTTTACGATCTCAGGCTTGCGTTTCTCTACTGGTTCTTGCAGCGATGTTTTAAATATTTCAAACTGATTTTGTTCTTCCTCTTGAAATGTCCGTTCTGTTTTCCTGAGATTTACTGAATTAATAGAACACGAGGAAGAGAAAGATTCTGTGTTTGCTGAAATCGGGACTAATTTGTAAGGTTTCGGAAATAATGCAACGGAATGGTTTTGTCCTTTTCCTTCTACCAGTTTTGAGTTCTTAATTAATTTAAAATCTCTGTTATCAGCGGGAATTCTTGCAGACAAAGGTTCTAGATCAACTGACCCCAGTTTCAATTTTCCTTCCGTGACTTCTTTATCCCAATTTACCATGTACAGTTCGGTTAAAATGGGGTGGTAACGTATGCCTGTTGAGTTTCCCGACACCTGATTGGATAAAGGTATTTTATATTCCTTTTCGAGTTTACTTAAGAAATCTGCACGTCCTCCCCTCTTTTTACTCATTGGGTGGCTTAGTTTGTTTGATTCCCTGAGAAATTCGCTCTATACAGCGCAAAATCTCAAGGCAAGGCTGGAAAAATTCGCTTTGTATAGCGCAAAATTTCCAGGGCGAAGGACAGAGAACTCCGCTCCGAGGAACGCGAGAACCCTAGGTAAAAGGGGCAGAGAAATCCGCTCTGGGTAGTGCGAAATCCCCGGAGGAGGACGGAAAAATCCGCTGTATGTAGCGCGAGATTTCCAGTGGAGGAATGGCGAACTCCGCTGTCCAATAGCGCGAGAACTCCGGATTAGGACAGAGAAATTCGCTGTAAATAGCGCAAAATCTCTGAGAGTGGACAGAAAGATCCGCTCTGTATAGCGCGAAATTTCCAAGGGGGGACAGAAAACTCCGCTCTGAGTAGCGCAAGAATTCCGGGTAATTTTAGGTGGAAAAAGAACTCCGCTGTAAGTAGCGCAAGAACTTCAGCAAGGAACGAGAAATCCGCTGTCCAATAGCGCGAGATCACGGGAGGAATAGAGAAATCCGCTGTCCAATAGCGCGAGATCTCACGACAGGAAGGTGAAATCCGCTGTGTATAGCGCGAAATCTCCTTTGAGGTAAGGCGTATTTGTTAATGGTAAAGCGTGGTATCAATGGTAGGGCAAGATATCAAAGTTAATGCATGGTATAGAAAACTGGGAAAGTCGAGGAATTTGTAAAATCGAGGCATGAATCGTGCAAGTTTGATAGTATTAATTATTTTTACGAGAATTATTATTGTAACATCCTTTCAATTGGCCTCAGGTTACCCAAGAAACTCAACTGCTTTCTACACTTTATTATTAACAATTGGTTTGCCTGCGAGATTTCCGATGATTATTACGAACTCCAATTTCACCGTGAATGATTTTTCGAGGTTTAATTATTCTTTTTAATCTTCTTAATGTTGATTCTTCACAAACCTTTTTCCTCAATTTATCCAAACCAAGAGACCTCAGAAATATTTCCTTTCGAATTTGCTTAAGAACCGCTATTATTAGGCACCTGAGTTCTTCAATACACTTATTAATCTCGAATAATCCTTTCCGTATTTCCATTCGTTTTAAATTCAGGGTAGTACTTCACTTTCCCCGTTATTATTGTATTAAAACAAAAATAATAAAAATTGATTGGTTGAAAAATATCAATGTTCCATTTCCTCGGCAATATTAAAGATTTTATCACTATTGGCACGATCAAACATTGTATAAGATCCCGGACGAGCCCCCAAATTTGTTACGTCAAATATTCGGTTGCTTTTACACAGTCAAACATTTACACGCGTGTGAGCGCTTCGGCTTGAGGTTCCCGTACTCTGGTCAGTGAGAACCGAAGCTCTCCCTTTACCACGCCTGACGGTGAACACCGAAGACGCAACCCCGTTTTTGAGTCCTAACCTTGCGGTAAATTACTCGGGACAGGGGTACGAACGTTAATCGGTTACTAGTGATAAAATTGTAGTGTGTAGGGTTTGTGCGTTTTTCAAATTTGTGGGAATCAAGGGTGATATCTCTAATAATGTAAAAAGATCTCGCTACAGAAATAAATAAATGTACTTACTGTAGTTCAGAAGTTCTTGTAGATCGAAACTGCAATGTCGCTGACGTCGGGGTTGACCAAAAGGATCAATGAAGGGGCGTTGTCAAAAAAAAAAATTTCAAATGTAGATCTTTTTCGTTTCAAATAGAATAACCGTTTGGGTTTTTATTCAAAAAATTAATTAAGGCACTTTGGAAAAAGTAAATGGCTGTTCGATATTCCCATTACAAAAATTGGCACGCAATATTTGGTATAAAATGAATAATTATAATAATAATAGGAACAAAAACTTTACTTAATAGCTCAATCCAGATTCTTGAAATAAAATTATAATACTTTGGTAAAAACCAAAGAAAACACCCCAGAACGAAATCCTCGAAGGGAAATATTCGAACCGAGAAAAAATGATTAAGTTAGCGTCTGGATTTAACGTTCGGTAGAGTCAGTAGAAAGTAAAAAGAAATATTTTCTAAGTCCAAAGTCATAAAACTCAAATATTTTCTAAGTCCAACGTCTTAAAAGTCAAATATTTTCTAAGTCCAACGTCTTAAAACGCAAACATTTTCTAAGTCCAACGTCTTAAAACGCAAATATTTTCTAAGTCCAAAGTCTACAGAAAAGAATAATTTCCAAGTCCGAAGACTGCAAAAATGGTCCGAGTCTATCTCCTTATTTCTTTCTTCACTACGAAAATTATGAGTCTACATTTAAACAGAGTAACGTTACTAGGGATTAAGCTGGCGAAGAGAAGAGCCGTCGAAACTCGCAGATTATAGCTGCCACTATTCACTTTACACTGGATGAAACGATGATTGAATGCCTTTTGTCGCGAAGAAATGCTCCTTATATAGGTCGCTAATGCGCACTAACCATCTCACCGATATGGGGTGGGAGTCCTTCAAAAGTACAGGTAGACCTAATACATCTTTAGTTTCACAGGGGAAAAACACGTACTCTGATTGTTATAAAATTCCCTCTGGTGTTCACGTGTGTTTATGCTGGGACGAGTCGGGCTCATCGCATTTCTATCCTTGTTACTCCATATTTCTTATTATCAAATTGCTCCGTTAATAAAAGGCGAATTTCGGCAATTTCTCGACGTCATCTATACGTTCGTAAAATAATACAGAAGTTCGCTTTTTCCGGAGTTATATATATCTATTATGCATTGAGATATGAGATTTATTAAGTTTCTTGTGTCTCTTTTCTACACCTTCGACTGGTCATTCTGCCTCTAACTAGCAACATAATGCATTGGTGTGCGCCTTGTACGCGATATCGCTTGCATCAGCTGCACCGTTCGCCTGGTATAGGGCGCGGTTTCTTTTATTCTTTATGCGGGCGTACGTGCCGTTCTTCATGCATTTTTCCTTTAGTTTCTTCTTGGTTCTAATTTGGTGATTTGAATTATTTTTTCTACAAGGATTATCATGTACAATTTCAGGAATAATCAATTATTGATTGGGATTTTTCAACATTATATTAGTGAGTTATGCAAGAATAAAAGCGCGTATTTCTCCGTTAGTTCGGGCTCTCACTCGTTAGGAATTCGTCCGATATTATATCTTATTTTGCTATATTTTCATACTGGTCCCTTGTCGTGGCGATGTGATTCTTTAAGTATTATAATTCAAGCAGCTTAGGTTGGAACGTCTATAATTTCCATCTCTAATAATAGCAATGTGCAAATTATTGGTTCTCTTATTTCTTAACTCCGTAAATTAATAATTACAAGAGTCATTCCTTCAGTTCAAACAATCTTGGTAAGACTTTACAGTTTTACCGTGTACCTATTTAATGAAATTAACATGATTTAATTGTTCTTTCTGCATTATCAAATGAGTACCCTCGAATAATCGCAAAATCATGTATTTAATGTAAATAGTTAAATTTAATTAAAAGATTTTTATCCTACGACCAATTTTTGAAATCTGGTATAAAACACATATTTAATATTTAATTTTATTTATTGTGTACTCGAAAATGTGAGCGAGGCAGAGATAAGGTTTTCTGACATTCCTTCAAAAAGCATTGGGCGTTGGCGCCCCGTCTCGTCTTAGCGGCATGCGGTAATACGCGCGTGCCTCGAGATCCGTAGTTGATGCGAACTGTCGCACAATAGGCTCGCGCGGAGCGATTGATGATTCATTTTTTTCCACGCTGTTACCACTTGAAAACATCTCACCACTACTGTAGTAGCTGGCGAGCATGCTTCTAGCAACACGTAGCCGTCTCCGAGGGGCAGCAAAACAGTAAGGCCCGACATTGACCTTGCCTTGCATTTCTCCTCATCGATCGATAAAACGGCGCTTCCCGCTCCATATATGCTCTATATCGATGGACGTATCGTATTTCCTTCTCTCGTTTTCGCCACTTGTATTCTATTCTCGGGATCTTTTAAACTTTTAATTTGACTGAGTTATTAACGAATTGTTTAATTTTTCTTTTATGTTCATAGTTACGTCAGGACGTAACATTCCATCGCCGGACACGGTAAGCTTTGCAGATTTTTCGTCACCTTGGTGTTCAGCAGTCAAGTCTTTTTCTTCATGGCAAGCATGCTGAAAAAGTTTGTCGGTTGCTGTTTTCACACAGGAATGTATATTCTTCATAATTAAATCGTAGGTGGGCTGTGTTAGGAAAGCGGGCATGTCCATTAATCCACAAAATTTTGCAGCACCTTTTAACCCTAATCCAAGAACTCTCATGACAAACAAAAAACGCCGGTTTATCTCATAAGAATGCTCGATAAAAGGACTAGAATTTATGCTACGAGATGGACACTGATCGCCCAACAAAACAATTTTAAACCCGAGTCCTCGTTCAGAAGCAGTTTCAAATTTCACATTTCCGTTACAGGTTTTGCACTGCACAAATTCGGAGATGGCCGCGAAAACAGTAATAAAATTCAAAATTCGGTACTCAACGGACGGATCACGCGGCACCAAGATTTCCTCCTGCATTCTTATTTTTTTTGCAGAGGCACTGAAACTGGACTCATCCGTTTCAGCTGTTTTCGGATTGAAAACATTCTTTCGTTTCTTCGCTCTTGACTTGTACACTTTCGTTGATTTTCTAAGTTCTCTGCTAGACTTCATTTTCACGATATTATCGAAGGCACAAGTACACTGACACGACTTTACTGTTAGGCTTCTCTGCTGAGACTGACTACTACTTTTCAAATTTTGGCAACTGAGAAACATACAATAGAAAATGACAAAGGAAAGAGAGTAGGATAGACAAGAAAAGAAGGGACAGCGCCTCAGGTAGACAGCTGGCGCGCCGGTCCCCGACTGTGAGATACGCCTCCCTAACGCGCCTTCATAAATGTGTCTATAACTTCGAAAATATTCGTCTGATTGACATAAAATTTTGAGTGTGTATGCTCAAATATATGTATATTCAGAAAATACAAAAAAAACGATTTTTTGAAAATTACAAGTGTATGTAAGCCCTTAATGCAATGAGCGACCTCTAAGAACATTCTGTTCATTTCAAAATTTCGTGTAGTTTTTATTTACATAAAATATAATTCTTGGGTGTGAAGTATGAAAAATTCACTTGTAAGGAATTTACTTGTAAAAATCGATTTTTTGTGTTTTTTATTTTTTGACGTCCTTGACCAACCTCTACACATTTTTCGACCGTTGGCGGGTTTCGCGACATTCTTTTTAGGAAAATAAAAAAAATTGCTGTCAGACTATAAAAAATAAATCAATATAAAAAATAAACCTCAACATATTATCGACATCATATGTATGCATTTTTTACATTTTTCACGTTTCTGAATTTTTATAACATTCTGCAGTTTGATGGCCAACGTGATCGTCACTTTCAGCCCCCTAGTATTATTGAAAACCAAAAAATGTTTCTTCGAAACAAAAATTGTACGCCAAGTATTAAAAGAGTAGCCGTCTCTCACAAAAAAAAACTCTCCCAAAAAAAATCTCTCACCAAAAAAAACTCTCCCAAAAAAAATTTCTCACCAAAAAAAACTCTCCCAAAAAAACTCTCTCACCAAAAAAAACTCCCAAAAAATATCTTACAAAAATATTAACGAATCAATATATTAGCCAAGTAAAACTCTAATATTAGCCAAGTAAAAAAAAAAAAACTTGGTGTACCAGCGTTTTGCTTCCGCACATAGTTCATTGAAATAAGGACGAGAAGTAAAATGCTGGTACACCAAGTTTTTTTTTTTTTTACTTGGCTAATATTAGAGTTTTACTTGGCTAATATATTGATTCGTTAATATTTTTGTAAGATATTTTTTGGGAGTTTTTTTTGGTGAGAGAGTTTTTTTGGGAGAGTTTTTTGGTGAGAAATTTTTTTTGGGAGAGTTTTTTTTGGTGAGAGATTTTTTTTGGTAGAGTTTTTTTTGTGAGAGACGGCTACTCTTTTAATACTTGGCGTACAATTTTTGTTTCGAAGAAACATTTTTTGGTTTATTTCATATCTTTTTGAAAGCGATCTTCAATGCGACGACAGGGCTCTTTGCGAATGGTCAGGTCGCACTTCTTGCAACTGACATTGTTCACTATTATGCTTCGCTGCTCCGTCAGTGGACAAACCAATTTAACCATGTCCAACCTCTGCATTCTTTATTTCTACAAGACACCAAAGAGTTAGTGCTCTATCATGGATGAGTACTGGAAATACTGCTGCATGTTACAGACTGATGAATGTTGTGCGCAACAGGCATCCATCATTCCATTTGACTTTCTGTATAGCTTCCAAAAAGCAATACAGGATTTGCCATACAGCAATTGGATTCGTTATTGTGTGATTGAGCAAGCCTAACGCGTTCTAAAAATACAAAAAAAAATTACCCCAACGTGACAATTTGTAATAACAAAGTCCAAAACATAACCTCCAAACGTCGATTTTTTACGAAGAGGTTAACGTATATTCCATATTTTAATTTTGTTGTTTTGAAAAGACACCTTCGCGGTAAGATGCGAGATTATTATTATAAATCATTACACTCGATAGTAAATATTAAAGTAATAATCACGCACGATCTCACTTTCTGTCACACGATGGGAACGAGCCGGTTCGCGCGGACGATTTTTTCATGCTCATCGCGATCTCTCACGACTTTGAGGTTGTCGCCGCTGTGTGCGCACCTTTTCCTTCACACGTCACGCGTAAAATATCGAAATCGAAATGAAAAAAATTACCAGATATCAGCACTTCGTGAATCGATTTTCTTGCGTCAGGTCTCATAAAAAAGAGAAAAAAGAATTTAAAATATTGGCGCTGATACATTTAGCGTCTGCGACGTGTTGCCTGACATAATATCGAATCAGACATCGTCGGACAAATTCGTGTCGACGTGTGAGTTCCGACTTCACACGTATATGCACACGTATATGCGATCGAGCCAAAATGAATATTTGCCAGATATCAACATTTCGTGAACCGATTTTATTGCGTTAGGTCTCATAAAAAAGAGAAAAAAAAATAACAAATATTCACATTCATACATTTAGCGTCCGCGACATGTTGTCTGACATAATATCGAATCAGACATCATCGGACAAAATCGTGCCGATGTGTGAGTGCGGACAGAGAAACGAAAACTTTTTGACAGAATCGAAATCGTAAGTGGCCAGATATTAGCGTTGCGGGCACCGATTTGATTGAAAGAGGGCTCATTGGAAAGAAAAAAATAAATAAAAAATATTGAACCTGACACATTTGGCGTCCGCGACGTGTTGACTGAGATAATTGCCGTTAGAAGTTCGTAGCAGACGAAAAAGAACGAACGTGCTGTAAAGTAAGAGTAGCGCTAGCGTCTCGTCGTGAGAGCGTCGTGAGGCGGCATTATAGATTTCTTTTAATACTTGGCGTCGAGACGCTACCGCGTCTCTTGATATTCAAATAGTCTTAATATACAATTCAAAAACAAACCTTTCTCCACTTTGCCCACGACTTCGTGGCACCTGGAACACTATTCAGTATTTTGCCCCATCCACAGCATCTGCGAATCTTTGAGGGTGAATTCGGACGAAAACTTCACCGATATCAACTTCGGATGAGCTTCCACAAAATCCACCAGAATAGTTTTTGTTCCTGAGTAATATATGTATCACGTTTGTTTTTCGCAGAGTCCGGCGAAAAAAAAATTATTTGGTTTTGGGAACTCATTTTTAGACTACACTCAAAACGATGTGTGGAAGGAACGACTGCTGACTAACAACTGAGAGAAAATAATAAAGAATCGAAAACTTGAATCCTTCACTCCCGCCGTTCTTGAATCCGCGCATACCTGGCGAAAACCCCGTAGTGGCCAACCTGCAATAAAACATTTGATCGCCAGAGATTGGCTCATGGACTTTAGCAGCAGTAAAGCATCTGGTCACCATGAGACATTTCCATTTTCAGGCAACCCTTTTTCTGCGAAGATTTGTTGAATGCATTATCTTTGGTTTGTACATATATTGTGCATGAACAATATATGATTCTAGAAAATTAATAGTTTTACTTCATCAAAAAGCCTTGGTGTATGCGCGTACATATAGTACGTGACTATCATAGTGTCACGTACCATGCTCCGCTTGTAATTCAATTCGGTTAAATCGATGTTTCCAATTTATTGACATACTTATAGACACATATCTTTGAAATAACCAAACCGAATCTCGCGGGTATTTGGAAGTCATGAAATCTGTATATTTATTGGTCCTCGAGATTTCTCTAACGAAATAGCCCACCGGTTCCATGTGGCAACGATGTAAGAAAATCGTATGCGAGAATTATCGAAGCCCTCCTATCGCATGGCAGTCGAGAATAGCATTTCGATCTCGTATACGATATACGGTCATCGAAATTCATCGTATACGAGAAATATCGCATACTTTCGAGAATCGGGACCCTGGAAGTATGTCGCTACAACTCCAGAGTCTCGTCGCGTTCCTTTATCAACGATCGACGGAGTCGATTATTATTAATAAACGCGCCTCGGGAGAGATTCGTATATTCGGTTGCGCGAGGTGACGCGCGCGATGTACACAAGCCGAACAAGGCGGTTCTATATGCGTGGGCGAGGATGCGAACTGTCGTTCCCATCACACATAGATCGTTGGTATATTCCGTATATTCTGGCTGATTTTTCCGATTGTACGTTAAGCGCGGACCGAGCAGCTCGTTGCTGGTACATATATATATTTTTTAGAGACCTTGAAGTACGGTCGGGGCGCGCTGGCATAATTGCTTCGCAGGGGACCGTCCTGCGGACTCGAGCGAACGTTGTAAGATTTTTCGTCGTTCCTTACATATGCTTTCGCCGGGTAAAAATTGTTCGCTTCTTTCTTTCGGTCGGGGACGCAGGCCTGTGTCTCGTGTGAAATGCTCGCGGGTGGCTCGAGCCTGGTTTAAAGTGGCTGACTTCTCAAACGCCAGGGCACCAATTCTCAGGGCCCTTGCCGTTGGTATATGAGGTGCCGATATTCGGTGTATACAAATCGCATTAGCCCGAGGGACTGGGTGGTGGGGGTGGTTCTAGGCGTCGGGGACAGTTCGTCTCTTGCTCATTACCAATCGATTCATCAAACCAGTCGCATCTCCAATGTTCCTCAACTGACTTCGCAAAATGTATCCCCGCGTGATCGAATACGTGCCGTCTGTTTTTGAGTGCGAAGTAGTTTTCTTTGACGATGGTGCCACGATTTTCGTGCGCGATGCGAGTCAACGCATCGCGTACCGTGATATGGAGCTGTCGCTCCAAGCCATTTATTCCGTGGCCAAAGCGGGTTTCTGTCTTCTGGTACAGATGACTGACCTGGTCCGGGATCTGGCCATCATCGCCGCGGGATTTGGAGGTGTTCTACGGGCCGAAATTGTCGATTTCGACATTGAAACTGGGTATTCCGATGTCCTTTTGGTGGACTCCGGGGAACGGGTGTATTTGGAGCGGGAGAAAATGTATCTTCCGGAGCCGTCCTCTGCCCATCTTCCCCCGATGGTACAAGAATGTACCATTCGCGGCCTGACGGAGGTGGAAAGCCCACACCTGCGGGCTTCGATCGAAACGGCCTGCTATGGTGAGGTGGTGGCCAATAAACATGGCTACGACGGCCGAGCCATCCAAGTATCCTTGGAGAATGAAGCCGGAGAGGATATTGCCGAGCTGGTCTGGGTCGAACTTGGTCTGGACATCTCGTGCGAGCGGGGTCTGATCAGAGGCGACTCCGAGAATTGGGACGACAACGAGGAGTCTGTCTTCCTGGAGGAGAGGTAAGCCCGACTAAATATCGATTTTTTTAATGTATTTTTTTCCTTCGTGTCATTAATTCTTTTGTATTTCGTTTATTTGTTTCAGGCCGCCCAGCAGATAAACTGCGAACGATTTTTTTTTATAAAATGTATTTCCTTTCTATTTTTTTTTTCAATTTTAATTTTTATATAGCATAGTAGATTTCAAGATTTTTATATCCCTGTACTTAGATTTAAGAATAAACGAAATTTTATTTGAAGATAATAAAAAAAACGTATCAGATCCCATTTAATTCCCTTAGTTTTTAAGAAAAATACGAAAATAGCGGGGTGGGGAGAGAAGGAGGAAAGAAAAAGAGAACGAGATAACACAAAAGGAGAGAAAAAAAAAACATAAATTGAATTCAAAAGTTCTTAAGGGAAAAAAAATTCAATTCAGAAACGCAATTAAAAATTTAAAAAAATTCAAAAAGAATAAAGGGAAAAGAAAAGGACGAACGAGACGAGGAAGAAAAAAAATTACAACAGAAAGAGAGAGTAACATTGAAAAATAGAAGTAAAGAGGGGAGGGAAGAGACTGGGGGAAAATAGAAGAATCGCGAGAATGAAACTTGTCGCGTTTGATTGCCGATGATCGGTAAAATTGATAATTTTTGTTTGTTTTTTTTCAAATCGGAGGTGGAGTAGCTATTCCAGATAATTTGAATGTTATACATTCTGGCGGTACTGCCATTTTATTTCTTATGTTTTTTCTTTCAGGAAAGATTTTGAGAAATTGGTTGGGACGAACGGGAAAATACCCCGTTCCAACGTGATGTTTGCCCTGGCCTGGACTTCCCTCTACCTTATTTCCTTTTTATATGATTCCTTGCCAGGCCGCGTATGATTTTCCTTCCTTCCCCCTTTTATTATTTCAGCGGGGTTTCCAATCGGTATTACCGACAAATGAATTTCTCTTCTCCATTTTTACAATTTTTTTAATGATTTCTCGACCAATTTTTGAACGGAGTTTGATTGTTCATATCTTAGCAAGAGTAAAGACGAATATCAAATTGTTGTGTATCAATCCTGGCCTTTGACAGAAAGACAAGGTCCACGGAATAAGATCTGCACTTAAAACTGAGGATTTTCATATTTATTGTGTAAATAACGCGGGTTTTTCGCCTGTCTGAACCGAGCTGATGGATCAGGGCAGCAGGAGGAGCGAAGAGCGCTCCGAGGGTTCTAAGCAAGCGGGCGCATTAGAAGACCGTAGGGCTGGTAACGCACCCCTCGCCGGCCTGTCCCCTACTCTTGGCCGAAAAGAAAAACGAACAGAGCGATTAAGGAATTAGGAATACGAAAGAAGGCGCGCGCTGAGCGCTCACGGCTCGTAGCGAGACGGCAGGGTGAGTAAAGCGCTGTACCTGCGTCGCCTCCCTTGGTTGGGGACTAGAAGAACTTAATTTAAAAAATTTTGGATTTTTAATTCTCGCCATTTGATTATATCGTAATTAACGAATTCCTTCTTGCTTCGCTCGTATATATATATTTTTTTAAAGGTAGTATTTCATTGATTGTCCCCAAATTGTTAGTAGATGATTTAACAACGAGACAGGGTGAGATGCTCAAAGACTACGGTTTTTGTATCACGCGAGGGCCTTTCCGCATGCTCAACCATGGCACGTATCTTTTTAATTTAGATCATGCTTCTTCATTCGTTTTTTTTATATTTGTTGGAACTGTTATAACTTCTGCGCAGAAGTTCAACAATTTCCCTTCCCGATTTCCTTTCAGGAAACGATATTATGCTTCTTTGATTCTATTATCCGAACTTCCTTCTCCTTTTTTTTACAGGTTGTTTTTGTTGCAGGAAAATTATAAAAATGACCCAAACATCGTACATGATCCATGAGGTACAGAATTACATATGAACATTTTAAACTGGCTTAAGAAAACAACGTTTGAACCGTTGGATTTTTGAGCCGTATTATTAGGAGACGAGGAGGGTAGAAGAGTCCCCAAAAATAGCCGGTCGAAGCTGAGCGTAAGGGATCGGTAGGGCCTGCGACGCGCGGCCAGGTCACTACACTCTTACCTCCCGGTCTTTATGAGTGTTGGTTAAAATTTTCAGCTTGTACTCCACTTTTGCATGGCATTGATCGCAATTTTCGAGATTCTTTTCACATTCGTGGCAAGCGATCGCGTGGAAACACGGGATGTACAATATGTTAATCGTACGGAGGAGACAGATTCGACAGAGATTCGGTAATACAGGGTTTCCGCGCTCAATGTGGAACCAGAGTCTTCGCAAGATTCCGTTTCCTCCGAGCATTCACTGGCTGGTGGGGCAGGAGGACTCTGCCCTTCTTTCTTATTATCATCGCGCACGGGGGTATTTTCCGCACGATCGGTAGTCGCTTGAGGAGTATTACGAGGAGGCTTGGACGGGCGAGACGGTGTTCCGATGACCATAGCTAAAAATTCGCAGTGGGGAGAGATCACAGCATGCATGTGCCATGGATCCTGGATCGACTCCCATCCGGCTGTCCCTGCGCCGCAATGGAAGCAGTACGCGGACATACCTTCGTCGTTATCGTGGAAGAATCCGGCCCTAGCAATTCCCGTGAGGTTAGTACCGGAGTGTTTTGACCATTTTATGAAAGTTTCCAATCGCGACAAATAACTTGCCAACCTCGGATACCAAGGATCGTCGGCTCGAGGTAGCGGCGGTGTGACGATACTACGTTTCGAATCCCCCTTGGTTTTGCGGGTGAAGCCCTTGATTTCCTTAACGAACTCGCAGGTTGGGTTAAAATATTCATGCCTCAGCCAAGGATCATCGTCCGTTCGCCAATCACATACAACCTCTCCGCAATGGAAGCACGCGACCTTGTCATTGACACCCATGTAGAAAAATCCGGCTGCGGCCAGCCATACGAGATTCATTCCCCTCTTTTCACTGGGCCAAAAAATGAAACTTTCGAGTCGCCGATAGTACCACGTGAATGACGGGTGTACTGCAGCGTCAGGTTGTTGTTGTGTGAAAACCCCTAGTGGTACCGAGGGGTGTTTCCTCAACACGTTAACGGGAATCGATTTTCCCGGCTGAAAATCGGTCCCAATAGGTCCATTTCCGCACCTTTTCCCTCAGAGGAATCTACATGAGTCGTGTCCTCTTTGATGTCTTGTTCTGGGGTCATCTTTCGGTTTCCAAAATTCGAGCATTAACTCACAATAGAAACACACTACCTTATCCTTCTGGCCCGTATAATAAAAACCTTCGACAGCGAGTTTACGGGGTTCCAAAAAGTCCAAAGGCCATCCTTGATAACTCTCGAGACGTTTCTTCTCGAATCGATATTTTTCATAACTTTGAAGGGAAATCATGGTAACTTTTGCCTGTTATTTACTTTATTTCCAGTCGTTCTTATTTTTTTTGCTGCGCAATTCCTCACCTTAACTTTATGTTAGATAATTCGTACGATCAAAGAACGAAAAACCATCGGTTAGATATTTTCTTTAAATCGTTGTTGTTAATTAGCGTAAGATTTTCTCGTATAGGTAAAAAAAGAAATATTAATCCGAGTTTATTAAGCGTTTTGAATAATTATTAAACCTTATTAACGGGTTAAGTTGCCAAATAACGTCCTGTCAGAGGATTTAGATCGTACGTTACCTCTTTCTTTTTTCGCGTTATTTTTGCGTTTTGGTCCGAGCGAATGGTCACTGGATTTTTCCTGTTCCCGACCCTTCAACCAAAAACCAGGTTATCGCTTGCGGGTATCGTATTTGATTTATTGCATTATTTATAAAAATTATATATATATATTTTTTTGTTTTTCAAAATTTTCCTTTAATGGTTAAATTCGTGATTTTTCCTTTGGGTATCCATTCCCTTGTCATGTCGGTATCTTTAAAACGATCCTTGAGAATATAAATATTATTATTATTATATATATTTTTTGAAGTTGTTCCCTTGACTTAAAGAATTTACGGACCTTAGTGTACCGTCTTAATTATCGCTGAGGTTCATCGGTCTTTTGGGTTAATAGTTCTATCATTTCCAATCTTAACTAGTTATATTCAAAACTAAGGGCGTGGAGAAACATGGAAAATGCTCTCTGTCCTCGATTCGGTAATATATCCAATAACAGGGCAGCTCTTGAGGTTCTGGTCGATAATCGCGCGAGGTCTAAGGTATCGTTGATGGTAATTATGTTTTCCAAAACCAAAGGCTGTGTGACTCCGTTCCATATGTCCACGTTATCTATTATAGATCTTCTCATTTCCAACAGAATTTCTCGATACACATAATGCATTCTGAATTGATTGTTGTTAATCGGGTTTAATTTAATATTACTCGCGTTGGGTTTATTAACTGGGAAGGTTTTTCATAAACTTATAAAGCATTTTTAGATTTTTTCAGGCGGTTTGAATGCACAACTAGTTCCATAGTGGGGAGCTTAATTCGTACGTTACCTTTAGTCAATATTTCCGTAATCTTGTGGGGTCCGGAGTAATGGTCACCCAGTTTCCCTGGTTTTGGCCCTTTAAGTAAAATACTGGTTCACCAATCTTGAACTCTACGGGATTTGCCTTCATATCTTGATATTCTTTGGATTTCTCTTTGGGTTTAATCAGGTTTTGGCGACCCAGATTCTGAATTTCGTGAATCTGCGTGACTAATTGAGTCAAATAATCGTCGTAAGGATCGAGTTTTTCCATGTCAGTTAACGAGATACTTGAGGGTGTGCGCGCTATTTTAAAAAATACTATTTCGTATGGTGTGTGTTTTGTCCCTTCGTGCACACTGGTATTGTAATAAAAAAATTGCCATCTCGACCCATTCGTCCCAATCGCTATGTTAATCAGTGAATTGTTTAAGATATTCGCCGAGGGCGTGATGAGATTTTTCTGAAGATCCATTTGATTGCGGGTGAAACGCTTTAGTTGTGACCTTTCGAATTTTAAACAATTTCGCGATTTCATTCAAGAATTTACTCAAAAAATTACTGCCTTGGTCGATAAGGACTGCTTTAGGTGATCCGAAATAACAGATATACCGCTTAACGAATGCCTCAGCTATAGTTGCTGCTTTAGCATCCGGAATCGGAATTGCAACCGAATATTTTGTTAATTGGTCCTGAATAGTAAGCATATATTCGTTGTCTCTCGCGGTACGGGGTAACGAACCCACGATATCCATTGCAATTTTATCGAACCCAATTGTGGGAGTATCGGTAATTATCATTGGTTGTTTGGTCTTTACTCGCACTAACTTTTTTACTGGCACTGTAAACATTTTCCAATGTACGCTTGAATATCTGTCTTCATATTTTTCCAAAAATATTCGTGACGAATTCGATTGTAAGTTCTGCTGATTCCACGATGTCCATCAATAGCGGAACAACGTATTTCCTCAATTATTATCCGCCGATCTTCTTTTGCTGGTTGTCGTACTAGCTCATTACCTACATATATTGATCACCGCCGCGGTGTGTCGCGGGGGACCAACGGGCCCGATAGGGAGAGATCGGCCGTATATATTTAGAACTCCCTGTGCTGAGGTTGGTCGTGGGCGGTCGTGTCCACGGTGATGGGGTCCAGGAAGACCAAAAGCTCTGGGCCGCGGCCAGAGACTGGGGCGAGCCCGATCGCTACCCGGGACGGGAGCGAATCAGGCCGCGGCCAGCGACTGGGGCGAGCGAGGGAGGACAGGGAGCGAGGAAGCAGCTGCCGGGAGCCCGGAGCAAGCGACCCGCTACCCTGCGAGGAAAGGAAAAGATGAAGGCAACCAATAAACTTTAAACCCAAGAGTTAACGCAAGACTCGGAGAGATCTGTATTCGCTTTGTAAGCACGCAACTCAAGCGGTAGTTCGGTTAACAAAATTGATTTTTCGGTCGACTTATATAGCCCTCAGGGGGTCTCTACGCTTGCGAGAAACGCGAGTGCCATTGCGCCGCGTGGCGGTGGAGTTTGGAACTAAATATGCATCGACCCACAATTCCAACTGGGGACCCCCAATTGGAAATATCGGTATGGTCGATCCACATTGTCGGTAAGGTAGATTCCTACCATACCCGATGAGTTCGGAGGTCGGTCAAACAGTTTTCTGTTAGACCGACTGATTGTCGGGAAGATTCCCCCTGCGAAAGGTTGGCAGTCGGTAATTCAGGGAATCTACCTTACCGGCGGAACTGAATTTGTGATTGTACTTAATTAGGAGGGTTATAACGCTATGTGGAGTGCATCCTCAAGGCTATCTGGCTAATTAGAGTGGATTGAAGTGTTTAGCAATTAAATATATTAAGTGGGTGGGGAATTGTCGCGGTTTGCGTACAACAATATTTGTATCATTATTTAATTCCAAGGGACGTTTAGTATCGGATTTAGCAAGACTTACAGTATGCAATTGTAATTTTTCAATCAGATGTCGAGTGTTTTTTAGAGCTTCCGTTATGTTTTGTAGCACTAATGTGGGACCTTCTTCAGCGGATTCAGTAATTGGTATAGCGATGTTAAATTTATTATCCTTTTTCGCATTTGATTGTGCTTTATTTAATTGTAAATTCGGCAGGTATGGAAATTGATTATGATCTCTTAATATAATTGCTCCCGAATCTATCGGCTCGCAATTCGCGGAGACAAAATATATAAGATTGTCTTTCCTGGTAATAAAAAGATCACGGGGCTGTATGATGTTCGAGGAGGTAATTCTGCCTCCAGTGGTTTCTCGCGTTGGGGCCCGGGGCATTACGGCTTCTCGCTCTGCGTCGGTTTCATCGTCGCTTGAAGATTCGTCTTCGCTAGTTTCAAGTCGCTTAACACAGGGTTTTCTTTGCCTTTCTATAATATTTCCTTTATAATGGTCTGAGAATGGGTTAGATTTTTTTGAAGTGATATCGCTAAGAGACGTAGATGCTATTTCCTCTGAATGTTCGACCGACGGCATCGTTCCCTCGGGCGGTGAAAAATCATTGCCTTGGTCTCTGTCTACATCCTCTCGTATATGCGCGCCTGGGAAACTTTCTTGCGTGTTCGGATAAGTTTCTGGTGCATTTTCAATTGACAAAGATCCTAAATCAATCGTATCATTAGTCAATATTTTGGACTTATCGGGTTTTAAATGAGGGTTTGAGGGAGTGTCTTGAATTATATCTTCCTCGTATTCTTCGTCCGGTCCTGGTGGTTCGCAGTCCCACTCGTGTTCGATTTCACCGTCAAAAATATTTTTCCCTCATCGTTATCGGAATTCTCGTGATCGTTTTCGTCTTCGGAGTCTTCCTCCAACATACGACTAATATCTTGATCTGATAATGAATTTGTGCGTTTCGTGGGATAGCCCGTGAAAGGTGTGACTTGGGCTGTGGGTATTTCTTCGGTACTGCTAGATTTTTCAACGGGATTTCGAGAGAGAGCATGGGCATTGACAATAGTTTTTCTCGCCATGTATACTACATCGTAATCGTACTCAGCAAGTTTGAGTCTCCAGCGTAACATTTTTGGATTACCATCTGTTGCTCGTCGGAACCACGTCCGACGCTTGTGGTCCGTCACTACGGTAAAACGATGCCCGTACAAATATGGTCGAAAGTGAAATATCGAATATACGATCGCCAACGCTTCCTTCTCGTATGTGTCGTAACGTTCCTCTACCTGGCTCAATGCTCGAGACGCATAAGCGCAAGGATGGTAGCGATTTATTTCCCCATGAGAGAGGATGCTGCCTATAGCGTAACCTGATGCGTCTGTAGTTAAAATAAATGGTTTAGAAAAATCTGGGTATTGTAATACCGGCGCAGTACACAGTTTATCCTTTAAAACCTCGAATGCTTCTTGTTGTTCGGGTCCCCACTCGAATTTAATATCTTTTCGCAAGAGAGTCGAGAGAGGTTTTGTTATCTTCTTGTATCCTTCGATAAATCTTCTATAGTATCCAGTTAATCCCAAAAATTGTCGAATATTTTGAACGTTCTTTAGCAGTGGGAATTCGCGAACGGCTTCTAATTCCTTGGGTCGGGCCGTACGCCCATGTTACCAATAACATGGCCCAAGTACGCAACTTCTCGTTTCAAAAATTCACATTTATCTGGTTCTAATTTTAAATTCGCGGATTCAAGGCGTTTCATCAATTCCTTATATATTTTCTCGTGTTCTTCGAGGGTTTTGGCATAAATTACTATGTCGTCTAGATAAACCAATACACCCGAGCCGAGGAGCCCAGCAAGCGTGAGATCCATTGCTCGTTGAAAAGTGGGAGGAGCGTTTCGTAGCCCAAACGGCATGCGTACAAATTCAAAATGTCCACGAGGCGTAGTAAACGCCGTCTTATGTCGGTCTTCGGGCGATACTTCGATCTGATGAAACCCTGATGCTAAATCAAATACAGAGAAATACTGAGCGCCTCCTAATTGATCGAGAATATCGTTTATATTTGGAATGGAACACGCGTCTGCGATGGTCTTCTCGTTTAACGCCCGATGATCAACGACTACTCTCGATTTCTTATTACCTTGAGAGTCGGCCTTTTTTGGAACGACCCACACGGGACAATTGTATGGCGAAGTGGAGGGTATAATTATTCCCTTGCTAAGCATATCTTCAATTTGTTTCCCTATTTCCCCTTTCGTACTTTCCGGCCATCTGTACCCTCTTGTGTTTATAGGAAGATCGTCTGCTGTCGGGTTTCTGTGTTGTAAAATTGTGGTACAGGTTAATATGACAACTCCGAAGAATAGTGTCTACGTTATGACTTTTTCGTTGGTCCTGATAAGGACCGTTTTGTGAAAGAGGGAGGACTTTAGGGGGACGCGGGAGTGTCGAACAGATCGAGCTCTTCTTGAAGAGAGAGCAGGATCTCTAAAAAGTCTTGCTCGGTCTTGGATGGAGGAGGAGAGGAGGAGGTCAAGTTTCGGGGAATTTCGGCGCGGATCCCGGGGGATCGGAGAGTTGAGATACCTGCTGAAATTGGTTTTGGAAGGAGAGCAAGAATGCGTTTCTTATAGGGGATACCCGGTAGTTGGGGTTTTTCCGGCGACGGCGGAAGCGGGGAAATGAGTTCCGGCGGCGAGACCTCGGCGAAAACGCGGGAAATAGATTGTTCGTCGGCCCGGTTCTGCAAGAAAAGGTTTAATCGGTCCTGACGTTGTCGAAGGACTACCTGGTTGTGTAGAGTTCGTGAAATATTTAAATGGACTCCGTGGCTCACGTATCTTTTACGTCTGGCTCGTTTCGGCATAAGACGTATATGTCTATCGAGGTGGGTAGAGCACGAATAAAGCGTGCGTCGAGACAGAAGCTCGAAGTGCGAGCTTTCTGTGTCGAGCACGAAAATCTCCGTGCGTCTAGTGCGTCGAGTGGGAGCTCGAGCACGAGCCTAACCCGTCCGTCGCGAAGGAGCACGACCTAACCGCGGGAAAGAGAGCACGAGAGCGGGCGTCTCCGACGTGCGTCGAGCGAGATCTCGAGCACGAGTGATCGGGAGAGCACGAGAGCGTGCGTCTCCGTGAGAAAGGGGGCCTCGAGGAAGCGAGCGCTCTATTGGCTGGGGGAGAGAGCGCCCTGATTGGTGCGGACTCGGGAGCTCAAGGAAGCGAGCTACCCGAGATATCGAGACGAAGGAGTTGTTCTTGGTTCTGAAAAGAACCGTTAAAAAGAGTTCTGAAACGAACTAATTCTTTATGAAGATCTGGAGTCGAGATTCTTGGGTCGATGGTCGTCCGAGGGTCTGACGTCTATCGAGAGGAACTCCGGAGAAGTCCTCGGGATGTTGGAGAAATGAAGAGAGAGGATGGTTGGTTGGATGAGTTTGGTTCATTCCATTAGTGAGGTGCTCTCGTCGGAGGTTGTGCCAGAACTAATCGGAGAGCGCGCAGCGCTCTCCTCTTATACCCATTGGGGGTCGAGCGGTGCGCCAATCACGAGCGAGGCGGCGGCGGCGCGGTCCGATCGGCGAGCCAATCGCCGCGAAGCCGGTGGCGCAGCGCTCGAGTATTATAAATTCTTAAGATTATAATACTTATAACAAAGCTTGACGTTCTCGATGTTTCACCGACTCGAGTTTTGAGATTCGTTGAACGAGTCTCAATCTCGCGGGGAACACTGAACGTCGGCTTTGGTGTGATAAATGTTTTTAGGTAAAGGTAAATAGTTCGGTTTAATTATGAGATATTGGAATGAGTGAGAATGAATGAAAATATAGAATGGATGTGAATAATAACAGAGATAACAGGAATGAACGCGAACATTAGAGTAAAAGATTGTGCGATTGAATGAGAATGCCTGGGATATGAATATCTGTTGGGGAATAAATGTTAGGTTTTAGCGGGAACGTCACGGGTAAGGATTTTCGCCTTTGTGGCGTACAACAAATAAATCTCGGAGAATCTGATATAAATGTGCGCTGTCTCTCAATAAATTCTCGATACTGAGTTTTTCTTCCTCGTTTAATTCTGAAAGTCTTAGTAAGTTTATTATTTGGTCGAAACGGTCGATTGTTTCTCCTTCAGTTATTATACAACATGCAGATTCACGGATAAGAAGTGGCATATCGGGAGGATATTCTTTGAACTCCGACCTATCCTCCAATCTGTATTCTCTAACGAGGAATGATTGTTTTCTATTGGTCATTCGTATATTCGTTGGATCATTGTTTATTCCCTCGTATATTCGTTGGATCATTGTTTATTCCCTCGTATATTCGTTGGATCATTGTTTATTCCCTCGTATATTCGTTGGATCATTGTTTATTCCCTCTAGTGGCTTGGCTTGGGTTTCAACTTGTCCCTCAATTAATTCGCGCTTTGACTCTATTTTTATGATCAATGTAAGACTGTTCCTATTTTTATCGCAACAATTTTCTTCATCTTTACTCGCAAACTTTAATCGCTTTTGTATGTTTGTTTCTGCATTATTCTCTTCAATGTTCTTTCCTCGATTTTCTAACTGTTCGCGAGAGTACGTGTCCGATCGGAGGAGGATCAGGGTAAAAATAACTGTCACTCGAGTTTTCCAAAAAATAACGAGGTTCTAGATTTATTTTAATCTATAACTGTAATGCAACAATTCAACGAACTAGGTGGTGAAAATATACAAAAATTCGAGAGGCAAGCGGTGTGATGATGTTCGCTGCCCGGGCTGTCGTCGCTAACTGCCCGCCACGGGCTCCTCGGTTGAGCCGACCGGCCGCGGTGTTGACAAAAGACACCTGACCCCGGGGCAATGCCCGAATTCGGAGCAATGCCCTAATTCGGAGCAATGCCCTAGTTCGGAGCAATGCCCGGGATCGGTGGACATTGTCTCGAGTCGTCGGTAGTCTCGAATGCCGCTCAGCCGCAAACATTCCGCCCGCCTCGTCGGATGACGAAATGTTGTTGTGCTCGGCCTAGACTTCTCCCGTCTCAAGGCGGTGCGTCCCTGCCAGCACGCACAACTTCACGATGGGCCGCTTGTAGGTGGATGTTGCGGTCCTCACAGAGGCGACCCGGACAAGCCCGTCTTCACCAGGATGGACCGCGGTAACTCGTGCGAGCGGCCACGTCGTCGGAGGGGTGTTCTCGCTTGTGACGAGTACGAGATCGCCGACTTGTAGAGCCGGCCGAGGCTTGTGCCACTACGGGCGGGTCTGTAGCTGGTGCAAATACTCGCGCACCCAGCGAGCCCAAAAGCAGTCCCGCATCTGCTTCACGTGCTGCCAGCGCGATAATCGGGAAACCGGCAGATGTGCGAGTCTGGGCTCTGGGACGGCAGAGAGAGGCGCCCCGATGAGAAAAAGACCCGGCGTGAGGGCGTCGAGGTCGTCTGGATCATCCGTGAGCGCGCTGAGTGGTCTCGAGTTGAGGCAGGCCTCGATCTGCGCGAGCAGCGTGGCCATTTCCTCGAATGTGAGCGTCGTCTCGCCGATCACGCGGCGTAGGTGGTGCTTCACAGACTTCACCGCCGCCTCCCACAGTCCCCCGAAGTGCGGCGCCGAGGGTGGATTGAACTTCCACTCGACTCCGTCGTTCGCGAGGGATGCCACGATTTTCGTGGACTTCGGCGGAAGGACTCGAGGACGAAAATAGCGAGCGAAGTTCTGCGTCGGCTCCCACGAAGTTTGTCCCGCAGTCGCTCGAGAGCGTGCGGCAGAGTCCCCGGCGTGAGGTGAAGCGTTTAAACGCGGCGAGAAATGCCTCCGTCGAGTAATCTGAGACGGCTTCGAGATGAAACGCCTTCGTCGCGAAGCACACAAACACGGCGATATACGCCTTCGTCGATTTGTGCCCTCCGCCCTTCGAAGTCCGCAGCTAAATTGGTCCCGCGTAGTCCAAGCCGGTGTTTTCTAATGGCCGTGAGCGCGTAACTCTCTCCTTCGGGAGATTCCCCATCATCTGCGCAGCTGTGGCGGCGCGGAAGCGGCTGCAGCGCAGACAGCGCCCGATGAAGCCCTTGACCAACGTTCTTCCTGCAACGATCCAAAATTGTTGACGAAGAGTCGCAAGCGTCAACTGCGTTCGCCCGTGAAGTATCTGCTGGTACGCGTGGTCGATGAGCAGCGAGGTGATCGGCGAGTTGCGAGGCACGATGACGGGATGTCGCTCGTCCGAGTCGAGGATCGCGTACTTAAGCCGACCGCCGACCCGCAGTTGCCCTTCCGCGTCGAGAAAAGGCGCGATGCGGAGGAGCGTTCCTTTCGAAACCGCCACGCCCGATCGAAGTGACGCTGTTTCGCTCGGAAACAGCCGTGCCTGCTCGAGCGCAATTAAGCACGCGAGTGACGAAACGAGCTCCGACGCGACGAGTTTCGGCGCGAGTTGGCGGGCTCCCGAATGCTGATCTCCGGAAATTCTCGCATTCGCGCAGAACCGACGGCACCACGCGACGATCCGCTGCAGGCACTTGAGGCTCGAGAACCGAGAGAGCAGGTCGATCGGTGGTTCGGGTCCTCCTGCGGCGATGCACGAGTGCACTCGTTGCTCTGGCGGGTCATTGAGTGCCCGAGTTGACGATGTGGGCCATGTTTCCGGAGAGGTGAGAGGCCACGAAGGTCCGGTCCATCAGAGCGGGTGATCGCGTAGCTCGGAAGCCGGCACACGGCGAGAAGCGCAATCCGCTGGATTGTGCTTCGTTCCCACGTGACGCCACGTCGCGTTCGGAAGGCTTCGCTGGATCTCCGAAACGCGGTTCGCGACGTACATTTTCCATCGTACGGGATGTCCTTGAATCCAGGCAAGGGCGACCGTTAAGTCCGACCAGAGATGCACTGTGCAATCGCGGTGCAGAGCTTCGAGAAGTCGCTTCGTCAGCTTCACGAGGAGATGCGCTGCACAGAGCTCAAGGCGTGGTAGTGAGACCTACTTGATCGATGCGACCTTGGTCTTCGAAGACACGAGAGTGGCCGAACGCGGCGGCCCGGCATCGCAGAGGTAAACCACGGCGGCGTAAGCTCGCTCTGAAGCATCAGCGAATCCGTGGAGTTCGATACTTTTTGTAGTGGACTGTATTTTGAGCCACCGTGGAATCCTGATGTCCGCAATACTCGGCAGATCCGAGTAGAACGCGGTCCACTCTTGAGACTGCGCCTCGGGCAAAGGTTCGTCCCACTCGATCTTCAGGAGCCACAGCGGCTGCATGAAAATCTTGGCTCGCATGATCACAGGCGCGAGCCAACCGAGGGGATCAAACAGCTCCGCGATGCTCGAGAGGATTCGTCTTTTCGTCAGCGGTGATTCCAACTCCGGCATCCCTGGTCGGAATCCGAAGCAATCGCTGTCCGCGTGCCACGAGAGGCCGAGGACGTGGAACGAAGATTCCGACGGCACGGTGAAGCTCCTCGTCCCCGACGCGCGAAGCGTTCGAGGTCCATTTGGCGAGGGCGAAGCTGCCCGCCTTGAGCAGCGCGGTTATTTCGGCCTGCTTTCTGAGCGCTGAGGCGACGTCGTCGGCTCCGGAGAGGACGTCGTCGACGTAGATGTCGGTGAGCGCCGAATCGGACCCGCACGGGAAGCGTCCCTTCTCGTCGCGAGCGAGTTGCCGAATGACGCGCAGAGCGAGGAACGGCGCACACGCGAGGCCGTAGGTCACTGTCCGAAGGCGAAACACCTCCGGCTCCGTGCTCGAGACTCGGTGCCAGAGAATGCGCTGCAGATCTCGATCGTCGGGATGAACGAGAATCTGGCGAAACATTTTCTCCATGACCGCGGAGAAAACGACGGCGTGTGTCCTCCACCGGGTCAAGACGTCGCAGAGCTCCGGCAGTAGCGTCGGGCCGACGTGGAGGCAATCGTTGATCGAAAAACCCGTGCTGGTCTTCTGAGATCCGTTAAAAACCACACGGAGCTGTGTAGTTTCGCTGGACTCGCGGATAACACCGTGATGCGGGAGATAATACCCGAGATCCGAGTCCTTCGTCCCGCGTGAGATCGGCTTCATGTGGTCGAGCTTCTCGTACTGGACGAGAAAATCGGTGTAAGCTCGAGCGAAGGCCGCGTCACGTGAAAAGCGGCGCTCCAGAGCGCTGAGAGAGCATCCGCGATGCTGCCGTGAACGAATCGCCGAGACACGACGCCGATTTTTTGAGCGGCAGTCGAACGATGTACCGCCCGTCCTTCCCGCGGGTGTGGGTGGACGCGAAGTGCTCTTCACACTTGGCTTCGTCTTCGGTGAGAAGCGACGGCGTCGGGAGCTCCTCCTGCGCCCAGAAACGCTGCAGCGACGACGAGAGCGTATCGTCGATCGAGAGCAGATGACTCGCGCACCTCGCACTACTCGATCCGTTCTGTGGCGAAGTTCGTCCCGAGAGGATCCACCCGAGATGAGTGTTCTGCGTGACGGGAGCGTCGTCGGGTCCTTTCCTGACCCCTGGCAGGAGGAGCTGCGAATAAACGTCGGCGCCGAGGAGCTGGTCAATCCGTAGATTCGACGAAAAATCCGGATCTGCGAACGTCAGGTCGTTGAGGTGGGTCCACTGAACCGGCGCGACACTTCGAGGCGCTGCGTATGTGGTTAGCTGCGGGAGCACTAGCGCGTCAATCCCGAGCTCGAATCGGGGGTCCACGCGCGACGAGAGCGTGAGCGCGACCCGCCCGCGCGAGCGCAGTGCCGTTTTGGCCCCGATACCCGTCACGATAACCGACGCGGATGCACACGCGAGGCCCAACCGCTGTGCGAGGGACTCCGAAACGAACGACGCCTCGGAGCCTTGGTGGAGCAACGCGTTGACGACGGCGGTGGCGAGAAGGATCCGAGTCGACGACGTCGTGGCAAGGCAGCGAGTCGTGTGACTTGAAACGTCGACGTTTGAGGGTCCAGCACGTTCCGAGTGCTCCGATCCCGCGGGTCGCGAAGCAGCATTGCCCGACGATCCGGGATACGCTGCTGGAGGATCGGCGTTGGCTGCGTGAATCAGTGTGTGATGCCTGGCCTGGCACTCCCGACATACCTTCTGCGAGTTGCACGCTCGCAAGACGTGAGCGCCGAGGCAATTCGTGCACAATTTGTGTGCTCGTACGAACGCCATTCGCTCGTCCGCCGTCTTCGCCCGAAAACCGTCGCACGATGCGATGAAATGGCTCTGCTCGCAGTACGAGCATTTCCTCGACGAGGACGAGGTGTTCGAAGCCTGATGCGACTTAACTTGCTGTTTGTTCGCTTTCGCTTCGCTCTTCGATTTCGTCGACGAACCCGAAGATTTCGCCGTGGGCTCGAGCGCCTGAACGGCGCAGATCCGCCTCTCGAGGAATGCCCGAAGCTCGGCGAATGTCGGTGGCGTCTTGACTCCGCTCATGGAGGCCTCCCACTCACGATGTGACTGATCGTCGAGCTTCTGCACCGTGAAGTACACGAGGAAATGCGCGTTTTCTGATCGGACCGGCTGTAGATCGGAAATATGCGCGATTTGCGCTTTCGTTAGCAGACGAATATTCTCATACCGGTCCTTAAGCGACTGCCAGGCTGCGGGAAAATGGTCGGCGGTGACGGGAAGAGACGCGACCACCGCCGCTGGCACCTTCGAGAGACTCATCCGCAGGTAGTGCATTTTCTCGACCGCTGGAATCGCATCGTTGTCCGCCACCATCGAGGCGAAAAGATCGCGGTAGGACGACCACTCGGAGAACTCCCCCGAGAACTTCGGTACATTGAGCTTCGGTAAGGATTGGCCACCTGAGTTCGCGGGTCTCGTGACCGCCTCCTCTGCGCGCTTGAGCTGACGTATCGCGTCGAGGAACTTCCCTTTATTGATGAAGTAGTAATCCTCGGTGACGGCGTACACGTCGTTGACGAAATAAGCGTGTTTGCGATCCGCGGAGGAGGCTGTGTCCTCGAGCAGCTCGTTGTCCTCCGAAAAGGTGGCCCACTTCGTGTCGAGTGCGGCGACCTTGGCTTCGATGACACCCAGCGTCATATTCGCTTGGCCTAGCCTTTTCAGGTTCTCGTACGCCCGAATAATGTGTCCGGACGTACGCTCTTGTCTCTCGAGGAGCTTCGGGTCCATAATGAGAGAGAGAAGCAGTTGCGTTAAAAATCCCGTCGGCTTTACGATGCGTCGACGAGAGAGCGCTAGTACACTGTTAAAAATATACGGTGTCAAACGCCGCTGGTGTGGACTTTTTCTTGGTGTTACTCATTTTAGTGTTAATAGTAACACTTTTTATGGTGTAAAATTAACACGAGCGGTTTCGTTAAATTTATTCCCGTGTTAATTTTAATTTTTAACACCGACTTTGGGATTTTTCCATTTTTACACTATGAGCGGTGTCAACCTTAACACTCGCTAGTGATGAATCGCCAATAATCGGTGTAACAGGTGCGTACGTGCGGTAGGGAGACGAACACAGAGCGCGCAGTTAGTGTCTCGTGGAATCGGCAGAGCAAAGGACTCATGCGTTTCGTCGTCGGTTCTGTTGTTCGTTCGTGTGTTCCTCAAACTTATAAAAACAATTAACAACTCAGTGTGCCGTGATATTTGCCTCTATGCAAGTGAATTAGTGAAAAGTATGGATTTGTGCGACGCGTATTATACGGTCTCCGAGGATCTGACCGTGAAAAAGGTGAAGTTTCGAGGACAGTTATATTGGCTGAAAATAAACCACGACGGACCGCTTGGTTATACAGATATCATCGCAGCAGGTGAGTACAATATAAAAGTAATATATTTTTCGATAAAATACGCTAAATGTCGTACAATGCGACTTGGATACAGCGTTTATTTGCGATCTCCGGGCAATGAGATCCCGCGTAAAGAAGTTTTAACACCGTACGCTGTGACTTTGGCTGACATTGTCACGCGGCTCGTGTTATTATTGACGAGCTTTATTGCTCGGGCCCTCTGTGTACTGCAGCCTCATGATATTTCGCAGAATCGTCTATGCCTTAGTAGAGTGTAGAATGTATAAAGAGTGTGTCTTATAACATTGAATATCGAAACATTCGCTCTTACAATATTGAATGTGCTATATTTCTTATCGTTCTCTCTCAATTCGCGGCGTTTGTCAATGACGCTGTGTCTCTCGCACTCGCGACGACGCAGTCGGTAAATTATCGTCATAACCAAGAAATATTAGTTGTAATTTATCGTCAAGAAAATTAGTAATGACGATGTAACTTCGAAGAAATTTGTTCTTATTACATAAATTGATAATAAAAAAAGTTCTAATAAAAATCAACAAATTTTTTCTTCATACTTAATAAAAAAATTGTTTTTAAAATTTTCAGCACAAAGGAGGTTCCAGCTCGAAGAGGACATCATCATAAAAGATGCCGATGGTGTAATCATCGATGCCGACACATTCCCCTTCGTGATCGACACACCAACGTACTGCATCGAGGAGGCTCCACGAAACAACCCTTTGTGTGAGTTATCGTATGAAATCAATCTTTTTATAGAAAAACTACACAATATTAAAAAAATAAATATTATAAACTTTTTATCATATTACTAAAACTTTTCAAAACGACACGGCGAGTTAATGGAATATTTTTCTGTGTAGATGGTCCCGTGCGACGCTTCCATCGACACACTTCTTTTGGATCTGACTGACGCAACAGATACAACGGACTACAGCGCAAACTTAACGTCTCCGTTCACAACCGATGATTCAGCTGACTCCGTTCGAGATATCAGAGGCTTAAGCGTGACGAAAACGCACGGTCCTGACGAGTTACACACTTGGATTAAATGCAGAAGCGGTGGACAAGAAATAATTCACGAGTACAAGAAGCATAAATCACTGACTGACCAGTCGAGGCGAAACTTAGTCAATATCGTCGTGCAGAAATTGATCGAAGATCACGGTCGTCTACCGCCGAAACAGCAGAAAATTAATTAAATATTTTGTAAAGTGATTGGCCTTGCAGCATTGGATCATAAATGCCCATTAGGGTGTGTAAAAAAAAACATAATTTTTTTCTTTTTTTTTTGCGGCAAAAGTATGTATTTCGACCTTAATATACACCTCCTATGCGGAAAACGCGCCAACATTTTTTTAATATTTTTTTTATTTGAAATTTCTGTAACGGCCTGTCTTCATATAAGAAGACGATTCGAATGAGAGAAAAACATAGGTGACATTAGCGCAGTGGTTAGCGCTCTGACTAAGGAATGAACATTCCGGGTTCGAGTCCCGGAGATCACCATATCTTTTCTCTCTTCGAAACTTCGCCAGTTCATCCGCACGACCATCCTACACACATCCCCGAATTCTCGGCCCAGCCGTTACATGGTGTCAGAAGTTTTCGGGCCCACGATCCCCAATTGCGCCTTTGTACCGACGGAGGCGTACAGATGACCCCGGCCTGGCACTGAAGAGCTGCACCGCGGGACTCAACACGGCCGAGGGAAGAGGTCCGACGATGGAGATAGGCTTCGCGAGATCTACGACGCTCCACTGCAATCGCGTAACAGGCTACCTGCTCTGCGCCTTGTACCGATGGAGCGCAGCGTCTCCCCTGCAATCGCGTAATCGGACACCCGCTCTGCCCAGTCGACGAGGACGTCGAGTTCACTAAGGGGGAGTGTGTAACGGCCTGTCTTCATATAAGAAGACGATTCGAATGAGAGAAAAACATAGGTGACATTAGCGCAGTGGTTAGCGCTCTGACTAAGGAATGAACATTCCGGGTTCGAGTCCCGGAGATCACCATATCTTTTCTCTCTTCGAAACTTCGCCAATTCATCCGCACGACCATCCTACACACATCCCCGAATTCTCGGCCCAGCCGTTACATTTCATATAAAAAAAGACCTCGTTTGAGGCACCTCTAAATATTATTTGCCAACGAATTCCTTTTACACAGTCGTTTGTTAGGTCAACCACTCGAGTTGAAGCCATGAAGACTAAAGAAAAGTTCGATATTTAAAAATAATAAGGAGAAAAGGAAGAAAAAAAATGATTATTTTTCTTCTAAGTAAGGAGAGGTGATTAAAATCATTATATGCTATAACATATACTCTAACTGCAACTGGAATATACGAAATATGAAAATGTATACGTTTTTGAAGTTAACTTTTTGAAAAACTTTTTGTTTTTGGCATTTTCTGTGAATTTTTTACTGTACTGTACTCTTTGCGCTTGCGGTCGAGGTGTGTTTTCGTAGAGGTCACCTTGTCGTACAAATATGTGAGCTCCCACTGCCAGCTGCCGTTAGTTAGAATTTGACCGAGCAACTGGAGTGACGCTGCCCGTGAGCAGCGTCAAAGCTTTTTCATTCCCGACAAACAAAAGTGAACAGTGAGAAACAGAAAATCAAGTGCGAACGGGATGGCGACGAATATAACAGAAGTTCAGTCGATCTACTTGATTGGCCCAGTGAAAGCCGAAATTGACGCATTTGATCTGCCTACAAATCGTGACGTATTAAAGCTGTTTTTTTATAAACAGTCAAACGTCAAACGTCACGATTTGTAGGCAGATCAAATGCGTCAATTTCAGCTTTCACTGGGCCAATCAAGTAGATCAACTGAACTTCTGTTATATTCGTCGCCATCCCGGTCGCACTTGATTTTCTGTTTCTCACTGTTCACTTTTGTTTGTCGGGAATGAAAAAGCTTTGACGCTGCTCACGGGCAGCGTCACTCCAGTTGCTCGGTCAAATTCTAACTAACGGCAGCTGGCAGTGGGAGCTCACATATTTGTACGACAAGGTGACCTCTACGAAAACACACCTCGACCGCAAGCGCAAAGAGTACAGTACAGTAAAAAATTCACAGAAAATGCCAAAAACAAAAAGTTTTTCAAAAAGTTAACTTCAAAAACGTATACATTTTCATATTTCGTATATTCCAATTGCAGTTAGAGTATATGTTATAGCATATAATGATTTTAATCACCTCTCCTTACTTAGAAGAAAAATAATCATTTTTTTTCTTCCTTTTCTCCTTATTATTTTTAAATATCGAACTTTTCTTTAGTCTTCATGGCTTCAACTCGAGTGGTTGACCTAACAAACGACTGTGTAAAAGGAATTCGTTGGCAAATAATATTTAGAGGTGCCTCAAACGAGGTCTTTTTTTATATGAAATTTCAAATAAAAAAAATATTAAAAAAATGTTGGCGCGTTTTCCGCATAGGAGGTGTATATTAAGGTCGAAATACATACTTTTGCCGCAAAAAAAAAGAAAAAAAATTATGTTTTTTTTTACACACCCTAATGCCCATATGTTGCAAGTCAACCATTCGATAGTACTGATTTGTTCATTGTACCAAAGTTCGCAATCTTTTGAATAAAAAAAAACATAAAATACATGTTTTATACAGTTTGTTTACAGTTTTTGAACAAAATGTTCCTCTAACACCCGACTAGTATAAAATCTTAACACCCGTATAGTGTTAAATGTTTAACACAGTGTTGGTGTTGATGGCAACGTTACAAGCAGTGTTGAATCGGTGCCAATATATTTTAACACTTTTTCCTTAACACCGCTTATTATCACCGCGATTGGTGTGGACCTATATAGACACCGTCCGGGTGTAGTTTTTAACACCACATTTTTAACAGTGTAAGAGCACCCGAGACTTATCCCGAACGCGGAAGGGCGAGTGAGACGGCCGCAACTGCTACGTGCGACCGAACGCGGGAGAGTGAGCGCGACGCTCGACGCTCGATGTCCGAGGGACAGAGCTCCGAAAAGTAAACGCGACAAGGGCGATGACCGATGCGTCGCGACAGCTGATCGCAGGGCGCGGGTCCGGACGACGCGGAGCGAGACAGATAGCTCGACGCGCGGGCTAGAGCCCGTGCGCCGCCGCTCGACAGAGATAGCTCGACGCGCGGGCGAGAGTCCGTGCGCCGCAGAGTGAGAGATATAGCTCGACGCGCGGGCGAGAGTCCGTGCACCGCAGAGCGAGAGAGATAGCGACACTAACACCTGACAGCTGATCCGAAAGATCTTGCCGCGCGTTTGAACCGATCGCTCGAAAAACCGCGGGGTCTTTCGAGCTTTTCATGTCGCGAGGCATTCGAATGTCAACGCGGCGTGTCCAAAGTCCAGCACTGCACTCACACGAACCGATGACTATTGACTGATGAGAGAAGCCGGGGGGTGTGGAGAGCAACGAATGCCAAAACTGTTGATTCGCGTTATCACAGCACTTTTCCCGTTTCACTCGCTCCGATCCGGCTCGAAGGACCAAAATGTTCGCGAGAGTACGTGTCCGATCGGAGGAGGATCAGGGTAAAAATAACTGTCACTCGAGTTTTCCAAAAAATAACGAGGTTCTAGATTTATTTTAATCTATAATTGCAATGCAACAATTCAACGAACTAGGTGGTGAAAATATACAAAAATGAGAGAGGCAAGCGGTGTGATAATGTTCGCTGCCCGGGGTGTCGTCGCTAACTGCCCGCCACGGGCTCTTCGGTCGAGCCGACCGACGGCGGTGTTGACAAAAGACACCTGACCCCGGGGCAATGCCCGAATTCGGAGCAATGCCCTAGTTCGAAGCAATGCCCGGGATCGGTGGTCATTGCCTCGAGTCGTCGGTAGTCTCGAATGCCGCTCAGCCGCGTATTTCCGAAACACTAACATTAAACTGATACGTTTGTTCTCCTCTTGATTTAACGTGACATTGTCTCTCGTCACCGTTCGATTTCCCGTTATTACTTCGTTTCCTAATACTTTCGTACGATTATTATCCTCATTAATATTTAATGGGCTTGAACAATATGAACAATTTTTATTTAAGTTCGTTTCAAAGCCGATTTTTTCGTCCATAAAACTCAATATGCTCGAGAACGCTACGCAACTCCCTATGATATCACCCGAAGATTCCACTGTTGAACTTTGTTATATGCAAAAAGAGGGTTTGAATCGCGCGAGCAATACGATCCAGCGATACCTGCGAAAAACCCTCCCCCGTTTTTGGTATAAACCGATGATCGACACGCGTGCGTATTCGAGTGTACCGAGAGTACGCATGCTCATAATAAATAACTAGCCTCGGTGGCCGCAAGGAGCAAGGCCTCATCCTCTTTCTCTCCGGAACGCCGAAGCATCAACACCAGCCCGCCTTGGCATCGTCATCAGAGGTTCCCTATCAATCGTTTCGACATTGGCCAGTCGAGGGTCTCTACGACGAGGTGGAATTTTCGGCATCGGCAGCCTATTTTTCTTGGAAGATATCCGACCCGGAGAGAAATGAGCCAACGATCGTAATTCTTCGAAATTTAGATGTGTACTCGACTATTTATTATAAACTGAAGAATTGAAAATATATGTGTGCAGAATGATGTGTGTGAGTGATAATGCGATGAATGAGTGAGTGACGACGAAATTGATTCGGAATGATCGAATAAAAGAAATTTCATATATTATTAGAATTTATTATTTACGAAAGAACAAATGTAAAATTTGTGAATAACAAAAGATGAAATGAAACATGGAGAAACTCTATGAGAGGCATTCAACACGTGACTAGTAATAAAATTTAAGTGCCTAATTATTATATTTGAGAATATTTATTCTATATTTGTCATATTTGTGTGTTTCTATTGTGCAATATCTTACAATTTGGCGCCCAACAACGGAGCACGATAGTTATTGAACTATATAGTAGATCATAGCTGTTATCGTGTAACGAACAAAAATTCAAATCTGGTAATTAATAATAGTACCGTTTACGCTGTATAGCACAAGCTCCAAAAGAGGTGTACGTCACTAAATCGGGTCGGCATCCAAAACAAACGTATTCTAATTATAGTTGTGTGGACAGGGCGAGGAAAGAAAAAAAAATGCCGATCTTTCCGGACGATCGACCGACACCTGCCGCGTTGGCACAGCAGCGACAGGATTTGGAGACAGAGAGAGAGCATTTGAACAGGCAGAGGGCAGAGATCGAGCAAATGCGTCGGCAGTTCGCACAGCAACAAGAAGCCGCGCGACAACAACAACAACAACAACAGAACGCAGGAGAGATCCCTCGACTCGGCGAAGATCAAAACCAGCGTAGAGACGTAAACATGGATGGTATGGCTGCGGTTTTAAGTAATTTCTAGAACTTTAGCATCGAAATAAAAATGCCTAAATTTCAAGACGAAACTGAGCTTAATCCTATTGAGTTTCTCGAGGAAATGGAAAAGTTTTTCAAAATAAAAATATAAAAGAAGAGAAAAAGATGACGATGGTTCAACACGCTTTAGAGGGTAGAGCGAGTTCGTGGATAGAGTTGCAAAATAGTTTCGACGATTTTAATCAATTTAAAGAAAGTTTTCTCACGGAATTTTATTCAATCCCAATAAAAGTCCAATTCAAAAACGCGTGGATGGACCGTAGGTATAATTCGCAAAAAGAGTCACTCCTGATGTACGACTATCGTCAAGTCAAAGAAGCTCGATATTTCAGGCCGCAATTAACGCAGTACGAAGTAAACTATAATATAGTTCAGCAATATCCAATGTGGATTAAGGAAAAACTAATCGCGGTGGATTATAATAATAGCCCGGTAATAGCACAAACATTAGGAAGCTTAGATGGAATTCGAAGAGCGCGAGAACGAGAGACGGAGAATAAATCGGGTAATAACAACACGTCGTTGCGCTGTCCCGCTCAGAAAATGGGCAACTCAGAACATTTGATTCGAATAATCGAGCAGACGGTAGGGCAGAGGACCAACGCGAACAATATTTCGTACCGCGCGGACAAACCGACCAACGATACTAAAGACGTGACAACGGATAGGATGATCGAAGATACAGACGCTCGCGATATGGATTTAATAATCCGAACTCTCAGCGTGATAATCCGCATGATTATAATCGTGTACAACTTCCGGATACGCGTTATCCCCCACCAAATGCGATACGGGAAAATAATGATCACAATAATGGTTCAACTCAGAATTCTCAAAACGCAACGAATTTGCGTTCTTTAAACTAAATTGCAATGCGTTATATAGCGGACCGCTTACGTATCGTCAAGACTTTGACTTCGTGGAAGATTTAGCTTCGGGAGTCGAAGGTGCAAAGGTCCAAAACGAGAATACAATGCCACGGTCATTCACAAGATGCCCACATGTTAAAGTGTCGATTTTTAATAGAGAAATATTCATCCTGTTGCATTCGGGAAGCCAAGTGTCGGCGATTTCAGAAACATTTTACAAAGAATTAATTTCAAACAGAAAATTGAACATTGCCGAAATTGAGCATGCCGGTCACAAATTTATTTGTAACAACAGCAAACGGAAAAAAGACAACGACGATAAAACACCAGGTATATATCGAGGTACAAATCGGAGAAATGCGGCTCGGTTATTCGTTCCTAATAATCCCTTCTTTGACATCGGACGTAATGCTGGGTACTGAATGGATGTCCAGAAATGAAGTCATTTTGAATTATAAAAAAATACAATCGAGGTAGCAGGCGAACTCACTGGTACGGTTTGATCGGCGCGCATCGGAGACCCTGATTTGCTCGGAAAATAATAATGAAACATTTGTCATCGTGATTAATATCAATCAAACCAAGGATGAACAAGCTTTCGATTCAAATAATATTTCCCCGCAAATTCATGAAATTAACATCGCGAATGAAAACCCGCATGCGAGTTTGGAAATAGAAGGAAAATCCGAAATTTCACTGGGAGAAGAAAATAATTGCGAAATTGAACGTAAAAGCGAAAGTGAGATGGACAGGGTTTTAATTCAAATTAAACAATTAGTTACAAAATCGGAAATTAATAGTGAAGCAACAGAAGATGAAGTCTCGTTTGAGAACGATACGAAAAAGAATAGCAATGATGGATTCTTTGATGACCTCCGAACTGTCGCGTGTAAAACTGGCGCTGCTTAGTGAGTCCGAGAGAAGAGCATATATGGATATTTTAGAGAATTACCGACTTATATTCTCAGATAAACCCGGATGCGCGCTTGGATATGAACACGTAATTAAAATAACAGTAGATAAACCGAATGTTAAGCGAACATATCCGGTTCCGTTCCATCTGCGAGAAGCAACAGCGATAGCAATTGACAAAATCGTTGAAAATGGGGTAATAGAACGCGCTGTTAGTCAATGTTGCAATCCACTAAGGATCGTTAAAAAAGAGAATGGCGCAATCAGAGTTTGTCTCGATGCGAGATTTATAAATAAAATAATAGAAGACGACCAAGAAACCCGTCCATCAATAGGGGAATTGTTACAAAAGTTTCACGGTGCTGAATGGTTCTCGAAAATGGATCTCACACAAGGGTATTGGCAAATTCCGCTCGAAAAATCGTCAAGACAATATACAGCATTTTTATTCGGTTCAAAATTGTATCAGTTTTGTCGAATACCGTTTGGTTTAAAAACAGCGGGAAGCGGTTTTATTCGCGCGCTCGGGATGGCGATGGGTACGGAATTCGATGCTTATATCTCTTGCTATATCGATGATATTTTAATCGGTACAAAAACATATGAAGAACACATAAATGTCTTGTCTGGAATATTCGAAAAACTAAGCGATGACAACTTCACGATTAAACTATCCAAGTCCGTATTTTTCCAAAAAAAGTGTCATTTGTCGGGTTCGAAATTTCAGGAAAAGAATTATTACCGGAACCGGCAAAACTCGAAGTGATACAAAACTTTAGTGAACCAAAAGATAAACACCAATTACAATCTTTCTTAGGGGTTTGCAATTACTATCGCCAGTTCAACGTGAATCATAGTCGTTCAGTTGATAGGCTTCGAGATTTATTAACTAAAGATACATCGTGGAAATGGACTCAAGAACATCATGAAGCTTTTGAAGCATTGAAAAATGATTTTAGTAGCTGTATCGCGTTAAAACAAATAATTCCGGGTGCGCAATTTCGACTACAAACAGATGCGAGTGATCACGGAATAAGTGGAAGTTTATATCAAATCGACGAGCAAGGATTTAACAATGTGATAGGAAAGTCAGTCGATGTCTCGCGCGGGCGGAAATAAATTACGCAACCACAGAAAAGGAATTGTTGGCGATTGTGTATTCGATTACCAAATTTCGCGCGTACTTAATAGGAGTAATTGTACTTCGTGATTGTAACGGATCACAAGAGCTTGATTTTTCTGCGACTGTCGGATTTTCAGAGTGCGCGAGTTACACGATGGATTTTATTACTTCAGCAATATACATTCACGGTGGAATATTGTAGAGGAGTCGATAACCTTGTAGCTGATTTTTTTAGTCGAAACCCGGAACAACGGTTCGTCGAAGAAAATACTCGCAAAATGATCGTATCATCGTTACATCAATGCTTTGCGCCAGTTGAAAGTGAAGGAAGGGAAGATTCTCTAATAACGATTGAGTCAATGGAATATAATGGGGAACTCGCGAAACAGTTAAAACGACTAGGAGAACTCCAGCAGGTAGATCGTGAGTTACGAATAATTATTGAAAAATGCGATGAATCCGACGTAGACGCGCTTTTCCTCGTACACAAGGGAATTTTGTTCCATAGAAACGAAGGATCGGATATTTGTAGGATTGTTATCCCGAAACCACTACGAAGATTAATAATAGAGGCAATACACGTGAAACTTGGCCATCCGGGGGTGTACAAAACTCTGGGACATCTGAAAAAATTTTATTATTGGAAAGGCATGGCCGCGCAAGTTAAACAGTCCGTGGTGAGCTGCGATCTATGTCAGAGAGTGAAATATTTGTCGGTATCCATGGAAGGAGAATACAACTATGTTCCATCGGAAAAACCAAACGATCTAGTGACAGTGGATTTTTACGGTCCTCTTCCTGTGGGACGGGGGGGAGTGCAATACATCTTCGTCATGCTTGACGCTTTCTCAAAATATGTCAGTTTATATCCGTTGAAAAGTGCGACGACAAGAATGACATTAATAGTAGATTGTGATACTAGTGCGTGAAGGCGGCCGTTATCGCGCGGAGGTTAGGAAGCGGCGCACTCGCCAAATCGAGTGCTGCAACGACACGAGGCGAAGCCGAGTGTTGTTTGTAGCACGAGAGAAGGCGAGTGCACCGCTTCCTAACCTCCGCGTGACGGCCGCCTTCACGCACAAGTGTCACATACTATTTTTTGTAACGAATGTCAACGTAATGTCGCACATCTTCGTGCCTGCAAAGCGTTGCCTGAAATTATCTTGTAGATAGTTTCACGCACGCCATTTTACTTCACGCACCAGATGAAGTACTTCACGCACCAGATGGCGCACGTGAAATTATCTACGTTTATCTGAACATAATACGCAATTTCACGCACGCTTTGCAGGCACGAAATGTGCGACATTACGTGCATGAGTTACAAAAAGAAAATTGTTGAGAAATTTATTAAAAAATTCGGAAAACCGGCAAAGACACTCTCTGATCAAGGAACGCAGTTTACTTCGAAGGCTTGGAAAATCCGTTTAGAATCCGAAAATATTAAAGTATTATACAGCTCGATCAGGCCCCCCCAATCTAACCCCACTGAAAGAATAATGAGGGAATTAGGTAGACTCTTTAGAACGCTATGTGCTGACAGACACACAAAATGGGTTGAATTTGTTCCGGAAATTGAGAAAATACTAAATATCACCGTCCATCAAAGTACGAAATTATCACTAGAAGAATTGCATTTCGGTAACCCCGTAATAGACGAAATCCGCAAACTCGTTCAATTCCCAGTGTCGCAGTCGCCAAAACACGATTATCTGATAACGTTCGCACGGGAAAATTTATTGAAAAGCTTCGAAAATCGCCAAAAAGCTCAAAAAACCGGCACGAAAGAAGTGTTATCAGTGGGAGATTTGGTGTTGCTACGAGTGCGACATCTTTCCAGTGCAATAGATAAAGTTATAACGAAATTTTTCCTTTTGTACGAGGGAAGTTACAGGATAGTAAAACGCATAGGAGAAAATGCATTTGTAATAGCTGATCCAAATGACGAGGCTAAAGAACTGGGAACATACAATCGTACAAATTTGAGAGAGTATAAAACGCTTAAAGAAAATTAAAAGATAACCAGCGTTAATAGATCTCTATGCGCGTAATGTAAATAATAACCACATGCCAAATTAAATTCCCTCTATCTGGAACCAAAGAAACTGTGCGATAATAGAATGAGAGACAATCATGTAAATAATGAATAAATTTTAACTAAAGATATATGATGTGTACGTTCGTCGAATCAAAACTGGCGGGCACCGAGAAAGAGAGCCTCGCGCAAGCGCAAGGGCGCAGTGGCGCCGCGAGGCGACGGTACCGCGAGATACAGGGAACGACAGGGACAGAAAGTGGTCACGTGGTGATACTGAGCCACGATGGGTTACGTCCCGATAATTAGAGTATCTTGTTAATAAAGAATAAGTCTGGAAGAAACTCAACTCCGCCTCATAATTACACCCTGGACCCACACGAAGATATAACAATATATAATTATGAACAATAACAAAATTAGAAATGTAAAGAGCAAATATATGTGTAAGACTAGATGATTCCGCATCGTCCATTAACGAAGTCGTAAGATGACATGTTTAAAACAAATATATATATATATATTAGGGTGGCTCAGAAAAACCTTTTTATTTTTTTTTCGAGCCCTTCATTCTACAGTGTATTTCTCTGGTTTAGAAACATGTTCTCTAATTTTTTTGAGTTGAAAGAAAAATATTTACAGGTCGCGCAACTCACTTATTTACAAAAAAAGTATTTTTTCGCAAAATTATTATTTTTTTACCTCAAACCTTTAAGCTTTGTAAATCTTCTTCTTTGTGAATTATACGCAATAGAATCGTCGATATTATGAATTTTTTTCAGAATTTTTTGGTGACATATAAGAAATTCTGACCGTGAGAAACGTTCATTTTTTCTGTACGACTCGATTCCGCTAACTGAGGAATGGAGCAAAAAATGTTTCTAAGGTCTGATTTTTTTGTGAAAGTCTTCTATCGAGAAAAGAGTTATTCCTACTTCATATGTCTTGGAAAAAAATTGATTTGACGATAAAAAAAATTATTGTCATATCATTGCACTTTTGTAATTCTATGGTTCTTAAGAGATTGAATTCTCGACACTAGTCTACTCTCTTTATCTCTCTCCCTCTCTCCCTCTCTCCCTCTCTCCCTCTCTCCCTCTCTCCCTCTCTCCCTCTCTCCCTCTCTCCCTCTCTCCCTCTCTCCCTCTCTCCCTCTCTCCCTCTCTCCCTCTCTCCCTCTCTCCCTCTCTCCCTCTCTCCCTCTCTCCCTCTCTCCCGCTCTCCCTCTCTCCCTCTCTCTCTCTCTCTCTCTCTCTCAGACGTGACAGACGTGTTTCGGTGACGCTCCGTCTATGAGAGGATTATTCGGTGGAATAAAGTGCAGTAATAGTGATTAAACTATAACAATGTGATCGCGTTATCGTGGGGAACATTTTGAGATAACAAAAAAGCTGGCACCTAGTGAATTCGTAGAGATATCGACGTTTTCGTTTGTCACAATTTTTTTCACCTGGCAAACGAAGTGTGGGCGGCCATAATCGCTGCCACGAAGACACATTTAGTGGAACAAGTGAGTTCGACAAACTGCAGCAAGTGATATATATGACAGTCGGTATGCTCCGATATTGGCGTCGGTAAATTGCCCGCCTTTACGGATAGACCGAAACAATGGAAAGAGACAGTGAGTACGACGAGTATCGGTGCTCGGCGTGCAAAAAGGCTATCAAGAGTTTGGTTACGCAATGTAAGACGTGCATTCCGAAGCTGTTTTACCACCTGGGCTGTGTGAGTAAGCATAAAGTGTACAATAAAAATCATGAACTTGTAGCATGCGAAGGGCCGTTCAAGAATTTTACGTTAGAAGACGAAACGAAGAAACCATCGACACCTGTATCAGGAGCCGGTGGCAGCAGGGATCGATTAGGATCAGCCAGCGGAAGCAAGAGTATAAGTACATCGGTAAATTTCGAGGCGAAAATAGACTGGCTGGTGAAAACAGTGAAAGAAATGAAAGATGAATCAGCGGGTAAGAAGGAACTTAAAGCGATGATAAGAGAAATAGTCGAAGCTGAAATGCAACCTGTGCGACAAGATATGGAAAACTTGAGAGTGATGATACAAGACTTGCAGGGTATGCGTCAACCTGTCGAGAGCAAAGGAACCTACAGTGGAGCAGTCAAGGAGAAGAGGACGGAAAGGGTTATAATCGTTAAGCCAAAAGTACAGCAGGAGAGTGAGGCTACGAAAAAAACGATAAAGGAAAAGGTTGACATAAAGAGCATGGCAGTGGGAGTATCGAAGCTAAAGAAAGGCAGTAATGGAACCGTGATATTGGGCTGTGAAAGGGGAGAAGAGATAGAGACACTGAGGACAGCAGTTCAACAACAAATGGGCGAGGACTTCAAGGTTACTGAGCCGGCAAAAGCCAATCCAAAACTGAAGATAGTTAATATAGATGAAGAGGAATTCGCGTTATCCGACGACGACTTGGTGGTAACAATAAAAAAGCAGAACAGGATGGACGAAGTTGAAGGAAGAGCGATGAAAATCGTTAAAAGACTGACCAAGAAAGGAGATCAGGAACGAAATAACAGGGGAAGGGATGAAGGCACGGTGATAATAGAAGTGGACGAAGGAACGCACGAGGAACTACTGAGTAAGGGAAGACTCAGCGTCGGTTGGAAGAAATGTCCGGTTTACAATCACGTCAACGTAAAGCGATGCTTTAAATGCTGGGGCTACTACCACATAGCCAAAAACTGCAACAGAGAAGAGACCTGCTACAAGTGCGCAGGGAAACACAAGGCAAGTGACTGTGGAGCGAAGAAATTCAAGTGTGTAAACTGTGCGTTTAAAAGCGAAACGTACAATCTGAAGATAAACATTGAGCATAGCGCAATAGATCGGGAGTGTCCAACGTATAAGAGGGCGATGCAAGAGGAAAAAAAGAGAGCAGGATGGAGAGAGTAGCAACTACAGGAGGAAGAGACGATATGGTACACAAACGCACAAAGTTTGTTAGCGCATAAGGATGAGATACGACACCAGGTAGTGGACAGAATGAAACCAGCATTTATAGCGTTATCGGAAACTCGAGTGACTGATGAAATTGGAGACAGTGAAGTGTGGATGCCGGGTTACAACATAGTGAGGTGCAACGCAGAGAATAGAAACACTGGAGGTGCGATGTTATACGTAAGAGACGGTATTAAATATGAATTACTAAGAAAGTGCAAAATCGAGTCGAATTGTTGGAGTGTGGCGATAGAAGTTAACGATAAGGTATATAAAGGAGTGATAATTGTACTGTACCATTCACCTAGTTCGTCGGATGCGGAATTTGTACGACATGTAGAAGATTTAGCTGAGGAATTAACGATGAAAGGCGATTGTTTAATAATAGGTGATTTTAACATAGACGTTACAGTTGAATCGTTTTACAAAAAGAAATTATTAGCAGAAATGATAAGTTTAGGGATGAAGCAATATGTCGATAAGCCAACGAGAATAACCCAAGACAGTCGAACAACGATTGATTTATTATTTGCAAATATGGACGTACAAATGCAGGTAAAACATGAGCCGAAGATAACGGATCATGCGTGGATAAAAGTATTATTAGGCAAGAAAAGCTCGGAAATGAAACGCAGGGAATTCAAGGCAAGAAACTATCATAAAATCAATGAGAGTGAATTTGTAAGATTGTTGGAAAGTAAGATGCAGAGAAGGGAAAATTTAGAGATAAATCAGAGGGCAAAAACGTTTATTGAGGACATTGTAGAAATATTAGATGCAGTTGCGCCAAGAAAGACAGTGAAGATTCCAAAAGCGTGGGAAGGAAAGAAATGGTATTGTGATGAAATAAGAATATCAGCGGACAATAGGGACGCGGCATACAGAGAGGCAGTTGACATAGGAACAGATCATTGTTGGCAGCAGTTTAAATCGGAGAGAAATGCAGTAGTTAAATTGTTGAGGGTAAAGAAAAAAGAATATTATGAAAATATGATAGACTGTAATAAAAATGATCCGACCAAAATGTGGAAAACATTGAAAGAGATAATCAAGGGCGAGCCAGTAGGTCCGAAAGAGATGGGGAAAATAGATTTTGAGATTCTGGACGAGACGGTGGAGGGTAGCACGGCAGACAAATTTAATATGTTTTATATCCAAAGTATTAGTGAGATCGTGAACTCAATACCGCAGGTTATCAACGGAAGCCCGAACAGAAGAAGAATTCTAATTGGACGGGGTTTGGAAAACGAAAGCGTTATGAATGACTTTGAAATGATTGAGTTGGAAGGGCTCGAGAAGTTAGTTAAAGGACTTCCGAAGAAGAAGGGTACGGACGAGGGAATAACAAGCGAAATACTAAAAATGGGTTATAGTGCAATAAAACAGGAGTTTTGTGAGATAATCAATGGATCTCTGCGAGAGGGCTGTTGTCCGGAGAGTTGGAAAATGTCTATGATAGTACCGATCCCAAAGATAGATAAAGCCAAAAAGGCAAGTGAGTATAGACCAATTAATATGTTGCCAATTTATGAGAAGGTGCTTGAGTTAGCAGTAAAGAGTCAAGTCGAGAGGTATTTAGAAGCAAAGCATATTATAACGGAACATCAGTCAGGTTTCAGGAAACAGTATTCATGTGAGACGGCGATACAGACTGTTATAGACGAATGGAAAGTGACTATTAGCGAGGGAAAAATGGTAGGAGTAATCTTCATGGATCTGAAACGAGCGTTTGAAACAGTGGATCGGGAAATATTAATAGCAAAGCTATTTCAGTATGGAATTAGAGGAAAGGTTCTCGATTGGTTTAGATCGTACCTACGTAATAGAACACAGCAAGTCCGCGTGAATGGGGAATATTCAAAGGAATGCGCGACGAGATACGGCGTACCGCAAGGGTCTGTATTGGGACCGCTACTGTTTATAATATATATCAATGATATAGTAAATATATGCCCGGAGGACTGTGTAATAAAAATGTTTGCGGACGATACATTAATATATGTGACCGGGGAAAGCAGTGCGGAACTGGAGAGAAGAATGAACGAGGCATTAAGTATTGTGGAGGCATGGATGAACAGGAATAAATTAAAAATGAATGCGGGAAAAACTAAATTCATGACTGTAAGGAGTGTAAGGAAAGAATTGCGAGGACAAATTGTGGTTAAATGTTTAGATGGAACGGAATTGGAACGAGTGGATGTAATGGAATACCTAGGTATAATGATAGACGATAAGCTTCGATTTAAAGAGCATTGCGAGTACATGTTAAAGAAAATAGGAAAGAAAACGAGTTTTTTTAATAGAGTAGGACAATATTTATCAGTGTATACGAGATGCGTAGTGTATAAGTCAATAATCGCGCCACACTTTGAGTATTGCGCAACGCTGTTAGTGGACATGGGTGAGACCGAGTTGAATAAACTGCAGATAGCGCAGAACCGAGCTATGCGAGTCATATTGCAGTGCAGCCGGTATACGAGGGTGGACGACATGCTGCGGGCAACACAGTTCATGTCTGTGAGACAGAGGCTCAGGTATAATGTGTGTATATTTGTTTTCAAAGCCGTCCATAATCTATTGCCGAGAGAATTGAACTTGAAATTAGCTGTAGTAGGATCCAAACAAGGACGCGTAACACGGCAAGCCGGGAATATTGAAATTCAATTTAGGCGAACGAGAAGTGCGCAAAAAAGTCTGTTTTACGAAGGAGTGAAAATGTACAATGAATTACCAGCGGAAGTGAAGAATTGTGAACGACTTGAACAATTCAAAAGAATGTTGAAAGAGTATATTGTAGCACTAGTGAAATAAGTGCCATTTAGGTGTAAGCAGAATATGTAATGTATTAAGATGTAAGAGAATTATGTAGCACAATGTAAAGGAAATAGCTGAGGAAGCTAATAAATATCAATCAATCAATCAATCTCTCCCTCTCTCCCTCTCTCCCTCTCTCCCTCTCTCCCTCTCTCCCTCTCTCCCTCTCTCCCTCTCTCCCTCTCTCCCTCTCTCCCTCTCTCTCTCTCCCTCTCTCCCTCTCTCTCTCTCTCCCTCTCTCCCTCTCTCCCTCTCTCCCTCTCTCCCTCTCTCCCTCTCTCCCTCTCTCTCTCTCTCTCTCACCTTTGTTTTGACCGAAGCGCTCCGCTACTACTGTTTTACCCGACGTCAGCTCTTTTTCGTCTTCTCTATTGTACGAAACTGTTTTGAAAACACGTATACACATATGTTGTATCACCTTCTTCAGTGCCTTATCTTCTAATGTTGTTGTAGTGTATTGAAAGAAAACGTTAGCTTATTCAGTCTCGTAAGAGCATTCATTAGAGAATCGTCGCGGAAGTGATGACTGGATAACACTATCTCACCTAAAGAAAAAAAAGAAAAAGAAAAGAAAAGTGCAATATAGTGAATCAAATACAGAATAAAATGACTTCGACAAAAAGGTACCTGCACTTCTGGCTAATTGGTGGACCATTAGAGAATTTATCAAGCTCTTTTTTGCCATCGACAATGGACGTTTTACGACGATTTTTATGCTTACACGTGAAAAATACATTCACGATACACGAGAGTGCACGAGTCACAGCAATTGAAGTTCTCTCGGCATGGGAAAAAAAGCAAATTCCGTGCAAACGTCTTAGCAACGTTATACGGAAAATAATAGACACACACAAAGTATGGGCGAATCTTAAAAAGAGTGTTTCTAGGATGTCAGAATCGGAACAGAAAAAGAGAGAAGACTTTATCGTGAAGTTGACGAATCTGTTTGATATAGCGCTTGCAAATGCTTCAGAAACGATGGAAAACGAAGAAACAAAAGCATTTTATGCAATTCAAAAACAAAATAAGCGATCATACAATCGTCAAGTGGACCGAACATCAACCCAGAAACCGGAAACATGTGTGAAACAAAATCAGACAAAACGTGGAAAGAGTCGAAATAGCAACGAAAGTCACGAGTCGGAAGAGTTTCTTCAAGAGAATCTTAGTAACAGCAGCTCTTCAGAAATCGACTCTGAACTTAGTGATGCGTCTGATGCATCGTATAATCCACCAAAAAAGATTCGGAAAAAAACTGCATCGAAAAAAAAAATTCTCTCTGAAGACATTTGCGCTGCGTTAGATCGAACGAAAATTTCCGGTCGAAATGCTGTCTACGTTGTAGCTGCTACATGCCAATCGACTGGCCAAGATGTGAAAGATGTGGTATTGTCGAGAGCGTCAGTAAGAAGAGAACGAATGCGTATGCGCGAGAAAAAGTCTAAAGAAATGAAGGAATCGTTCAGATGTGATATTCCACTTAGAAACGAGAAGAAACGAGTGGACAGGTTAGCAATTTGCGTGTCCGGCGAGGGAACCGACAAGCTTTTAACGGTCCAAAAAATTTCTTCTGGAACGGGAGAAGCACAGGCAAGCGCAGTCTATGATATCCTTCAAGACTGGAATTTGACGGATCGAATAACATTTATGTGTTTTGACACTACTGCAAGTAATACAGGAGTGAATCGAGGGGCTTGCAGTCTACTAGAAAAAAAATTTCGGTCGAACTCTTTCTAGCCTTGCCTGCAGACATCATATCCACGAACTTATCGTTGGATCAGCGTTCGATACGCTTTTTGGACCTTCAAGTGGACCAAACATCAAGTTGTTTCAGAGATTCCAAGAGGCTTGGGATTCAATTCAGCGATATAAACGTCAGAGTGCACAGGATGATGAAACGATTACTACTCTCGTTACACCGATACAAAACGAAACAATCACGTTTATTAAGCAACAATTAGCCGACTTCCAGCCTCGAGAAGACTATAAGGAGTTACTGCAACTGTCTCTCATCTTCGTAGGAGGAGACCCTGAAAACCGTATTAAAGTTCGATCTCCGGGAGCCTACCACAGAGCTAGGTGGATGGCTAAGCTGATTTATTGTATGAAAATGTACATTTTCAGTGGTCAGAGAGACAAGTTTCAGCTGACAGCTGCCGAACTCAATAGCCTCCGACAATTCAACGTTTTCGTTGTCAGAGTATATTTGCAGAAGTGGTACACTTGCCAATGTCCAACGTTAGCTCCATCGAATGACCTGCTGCTATTGAAGGATCTTCTTCAATTCGACAAAATCAACTCTAAAATCGCTGACGTTACATTCAAGGTTTTTTCTCGACATCTGTGGTATCTGAGCGAATCGCTGTCCGGATTAGCGTTTTTTGATCCCCGGATCTCGGTCGAGGTAAAAAAGTTGATGGTAATGGCCTTGAACAGAAACGGGACTGATCAATCGCCGAAACGCATTGCGATGAACAAGAAAGAAGTTTCGCAAAAGCAACTGCCCGATTTTATTACGGAAAACAGTAAGAAATTCCTTCTGGTAAACAACATCTCATTGGACTTTATCGATAAAGATCCGATGTCGTGGGAGACCGACAAAAAGTACATCGAAGATCGCGAAAAAGTGAAGAGCTTGAAAGTCGTAAACGACTTGGCCGAGAGAGGGGTTTCTCTTATGCAATCGTTCAATTCGGCGATTACGAATGAAGAAAAACAGAAGCAGTATTTGCTCCAAGTCGTCGAAGATCACAGGAAGCGATTTTCGTCTTCAAATAAATTGGAAATCGCGAAAAGACTCTGCCGTTAAAGCGAAACTAAGCTGAAGATTGTGTTGATTAGTGTACGTGACGATATGAGCAATAAATCAATAAAAACTAAATTTATCGCGTATTATGAGTATGACAAAATTATTAATTTCCAGCTGTTTATATATTTTTTTAACCATCAAGTTAATTTTTTCCTATCATATGTGGATTAGGAATACGTATCTTATTGATAGAAGAACACTAAAAAAAATCAGACCTTAGAAAAATTTTTTGCTCCATTCCTCAGTTAGCGGAATCGAGTCGTACAGAAAAAACGAACGTTACTCACGGTCAGAATTTCTTATATGTCACCAAAAAATTCTGAAAAAAATTCATAATATCGACGATTCTATTGGGTATAATTCACAAAGAAGAAAATTTACAAAGCTTAAAGGTTTGAGGTAAAAAAATAATAATTTTGCGAAAAATTACTTTTTTTGTAGATAAGTGAGTTGCGCGACCTGTAAATATTTTTCTACCAACTCAAAAAAATTAGAGAACATGTTTCTAAACCAGAGAAATATACTGTAGAATGAAGGGCTCGAAAAAAAATAAAAAGGTTTTTCTGAGCCACCCTAATATATATATATATATTGTGACGGGCCGCCGGTGCAACGCGGGATACCGTCGCCGACCGCCGCGTACAACACTCAGCGCTCAAAATTATCCTTCCCCTTCTTGTTGAGCGCCAGGTAGCCAATTTATTTTTCCCCGACTACCGGGGGTAATATCCCTCACCTTGTCGATGTCCGTCGTGGTTCTCGGGGTCGCGGGGGGTACAGTTCAGGTAAGTCGTTCAATTCAATAACTAAATGCCCGAGATGTACTCGGTAAACTCGAATTTAAAATAACAAACAAAACTTTAATAACGGTCACTCAAAAATATTACACTCGTGTCTTTACATTCACAAATCGAGGGGCTCGAGCCTATGACAGGGGTCGCGATTTACTCGACTTCACGGATTAACACTGTTCCCCGGAAAAGCCGTTTTCGGTCGAGCCGAGTCTCGAGCGCAAGCTACAGTTAACGAGGGAAATTCCGTCCTCGATCGCGCAGTACAAAAAGGCCTAAAGTGAGGTACGTCGTTCGCCTACCTTTGGCTTTTCGCTTCGCACGCTGTCGACTCGATATCAGACCTCGCCCTATCACCGTTCGGCCTCTCCCGGCTCGTGTCCTCTCGATTCGGAGATCGTTCCGACGCTATTTCGCACGCGCGGCTTCTCGCGAACACAATTGTTCTTTCTAATAACTGGCTGATTCACTACTCGCTCGGCGCGCGCGATTCTATCTCTGATAGAAGCTCGGTACAATCTCTAATCTCGCGTTCAATCTATCTATCACTTAGACGATCCGCGCCAGACTGATCTATTGCTCGAGCGCGTTACGCGAGACCCCACGCGTTGTGGTGGGGGAAACGCCGAATATCGACCGAATACTAGCGAAATCTCGCTCGGCCGTCTCCCGCGTCCCCGCCCCGCGGTCCCTACACAACGTCTCGAGACTGTCCATCCTTTGTCAACGCGTCGTTGCTAGGTGCGAATTTTCGACTCGAGTGCCGTCGTGGAGCGTATTCCGCCGCGCACGGCGGAGACTCCGCGCGTTGCGACGAGCGCGTTCCAGTGCCTCGTCGGAATATCTACATGTAAAGCGAATAGAATAGAAGAATGAATGTGTGAACATCAATGTGACTATTAATATTTCATGCTAAAATCGCTATATCGATTATAACATGAAAGGGGGGGTTTTGTAATATGCAAAAAGAGGGTTTGAACCGCGCGCGCAATACGATCCAGCGATACCTGCGAAAAACCCTCCCTCCTTTTTGGTATAGACCGATGATCGACACGCGTGCGTATTCGAGTGTACCGAGTGTACGCATGCTCATAATAACTAACGAGGCTCGGTGGCCGCAAGTAGCAAGGTCTCATCCTCTTTCTCTACGGAACGCCGAAGCATCAACACCAGCCCGCCTTGGCATCGTCATCAGAGGTTCCCTATCAATCGTTTCGACATTGGCCAGTCGAGGGACTCTACGACGAGGTGGAATTTTCGGAATCGGCAGCCTATTTTTCTTGGAAGATATCCGACCCGGAGAGAAATGAGCCAACGATCGTAATTCTTCGAAATTTAGATGAGTACTCGACTATTTATTATAAACTGAAGAATTGAAAATATATGTGTGTAGTATGATGTGTGTGAGTGATAATGCGATGAATGAGTGAGTGACGACTAAATTGATTCGGAATGATCGAATAAAAGAGATTAGTTCGTATATTATTAGAATTTATTATTGACGAAAGAACAAATGTAAAATTTGTGAATAACGAAGATGAAATGAAACATGGAGAAACTCTATGAGAGGCATTCAACACGTGAGTAGTAATAAAATTGAAGTGCCTAATTATTATATTTGAGAATATTTATTCTATATTTGTCATATTTGTGTGTTTCTATTGTGCAATATCTTACAACTTCTCTCAACACTACGCCCTTTCTTACCACGGTTAACAATATCGAAGGCCTCCGATCTTCTCCTGAGCCCAGTGAACTTCCCCGTTGCAGAACGTAGTCCCATTAGTTCATTACCTGAGAACTCTTGTTCCGACAACAAAATTAAATCGGCCGGCATGGTCCGCATCTCATTATTTATTTCATTATCCACTGAAAAATCCGTTAACCTCACGATCGTTTTATTGGCGTTTCCCTCGGTCACATCTGAAGTACTCGACGTCTGAGTCCGCAAGTCAGAGACTCGATTCTCACTTCTCGAATCTCCGATTTTCCTACAAGTCGTACATAGTTCGCTACTCGACATTATCTAAACGAGTTTCTCTGATTATCTCTTCGTAATTTCTTACTTCATTTTTGACCTCATTTAATATTTGACGTATATTTTCTGTATGATTTACAAATTCCATCTGACATACTTCGTCCGAATCGAGTATGCCTTCGCTCGACATGCCCAGAGTTTTGGGATTGACTTCTTCTTGTAAATTAAAACGAACATTCTTATTATTTCTACTTTTTCCTTCCTCATTTATTCCTTTGCTCAATATTGAATCTCTACCTTTACTTTTTGCGAATTATCTGTATCTGTTCTTGGCACCACCGTATTTTTAATTAATTCCTCCGATGACATTAATTTTAATACAGAGATTTGAATTCGTACTGTGTGCTCGTTGTCGTTAGTCGTATAAATATAAGCCTTGCCATTGTTGTTTATAACGTATCCACTTTGTATCTGTATTCCCTCGCCTGCATGGAGTTTGGGTAAATACCCTTCTCCCAACTCCAAATTTTTAATTCTTACAAAACACAGTTTTGTGGATTTACCGGGAATAACAATCATTTTCTGTGTTGCAAATTGCGCTATTAAATTTTGTATTTTAATTGCCGTTTTTCGTAGTCTATTTTAACACGATTTCCATCGAGATAATCGGTTCCCAGTATTCCGGTTTCGTTAATTTGAAATCTATCGTTGACAATATGAAAAGTAGTGAATCGACCAAATACTTTTATTGTGACGTGCCCCAATGTAAGAATCGAATTATCGGTAATACCGTTAAGTCGTAAGATTTCCTCACGATTTATAGGAACACCCGGTTTTAAATATTGTCTTTTTAAAAGATTTGGGCCAGCTCCAGTATCGACCATCAACACAAAAGTCGAAATTACATCGTGAGTGGTCACTGATACTGTCGGAACGCTAGTTTCGGTCTGCAAATGTATATTAAAAATTCGGGTTACTCGCGGCTGTCGTTCAGTTCCTCGGCCATAACTATGTGGATCGGATGCAAACTCTGCGAGTTCTCCCCAAGGGCATCCGTTCTTGGGAGCCCACTGTCGTTTCCCGGATTTCCGTATCTCTCCTGATTAGCTCTTCGGTTTGGACATTCGCGAGAGAAATGTCCTGGTCTTTTGCAATTATAACATTATCCCGCTTCATTATTAGGGACGGACATACTGGCTCCGTCGTTGTTCATACGATTATTATTTAATGGCTGCGAGTGGTTATTGCGGTATGGGCATATATGCGCCCCGTGGCCTTCTCTCTTACAAATTTGGCACGAAATTCCGACTGGATTTCGGTAAATAAGATTCTGCGGCACCTGAGAGCGAGGTCCACTAATCTGACCTGCGGGTTTAGGAGGCAATCGGGGACAGTTGTCGGCCGAGTGACCGTTATTTTTACAAATTTGACAAATAACCGAACTATTTATGTAACTAAAGTTCGCAGCGTTAGCGCAACGGAACGGTCTCACCTGTCAAACGAAAATTTCTTGTGGATAACCTCAGAATATTGAATACGGTGTAATTTTATTTTGAGAGAGAATGCGATGCCAGTTTTGGATCTATAAATTACGTCAAAATTCCCGAAGATACCTGCCAAACGCCAAGTGTCTTCGTCGCTCGGACGACTTTTCCCAAGTAAAAAACGATGCGCCTGGCTACCTATGCTGACGTTCGATGGCGTGTAATTTCTGTTTAACGAAAAATGCGGAGCTACTTTTACTTCTATAGTTATCGGAACATGTTTCCGAAGATATTTGTCAAGCGCCAAGTGTCTCCGTCCCTCGGACAACTTTTCCCAGGTAAAAAACGATGCGCCTGGCTACCTATGCTGACGTTCGATGGCGTGTAATTTCTGATTAAGGGAAAATGCGAAGCTACTTTTCATTCTACTATTATCGGACCATCTTTCCGAATATATCTGCTAAGCGCCAAGTGTCTCCGTTACTCGGAGAAGTTTTCCCAGGCAAAACCCTTGCAAATTGCTTCCTCAGTATTTTACACTTTTGACGATGCTACCTCTATGAGGAAGTATGTTGAACAATTTTAGCTTTCTCATAGAGGAAGCATCGTCAAAAGTGTAAAATACTGAGGATGCAATTTGCAAGGTTCTACTTTGCAGGTTTTTTCGGCTGTTTTTCAAAATTAAATAAAAATGTAAGATTTTAACCACCGAACCGATTTGTCTCAAATTTGTACCCAACCCTTGGTTCATGATAGTCAATGTGTGGACCAAATTAGAACCTGGTACCTTGTAATCTGCATGATCCAGCAAGATATCGAAGTTTTTCAAAGTATTGTTATACCGCCGAAACCCGGTTAGCTACTCCGAGCGCCGGCGTTGAGGGTTGACCTCAAGAATTATTTTGGGACTTAGTCAGTTAAGGGTTGGAACCCAAGTGATACACGAATATTTATATGAAACAATAATTTATTACGTCCGAATTTAACAATGTTAGTTTGTTTACACTTGGTATTTAACAATGTTTATATTGTTTATATATTTCAATTAAACAATGTTTAGATTGTTTACACATTCTAATTAAAAACACTATAATTAAGTTATTCTGACCTTATTTGGTAAAATCCCTTGCTCGGATATTTACCCCGGACCAACCGTACAGTTCCAGGAGTCGATTATGACTGACGAGTGTCTGCTCTCTGGTCCTTCTATACAGGTAAGAGAACAGACACCTCAGCATTTGCCCTAATTTCGGCAATCTCTGTTTATCTTTTACTGCTCTACATTCGGTACCGAAGATGCACCGGTATCGTATACATTAATACCATACGGTACGAGTAGTACACCGATTGCCGAAATGCCGACTCAGCTGTATGGTCGGTAAGGTGACGGCGACGCTCGCCTGCACGCTCGCTGGCCTGGCGGCGCGCTCGCTTGCCCGCGCGCTCGCCTGCCCGCGCGCCCCCGCGCCCGCCTGCCTGCCAGCTCGCGCTGCCGCCGGCCCGCTGGCCGCGGCGCGCGTATGTCGATGTGTGCGTAGCGCCGCGAATCGACACTATCGTCGACGTGCGCGTAACGCCACGAATCGACATCATTGTCGATGTGCGTAATGCCGCGCATCGACTCTATCGTTGTACCCTGGGCACAACAGTATTCAAAATGCCATAAAATTTGAAGGGCTTCACAGATCCGCGTCAAATTTGTACTCAAAACGTGGTCCATGGTTGTCATATGTAAAACAAACTTGAGAAAACTCTGCAAACATTTTGATCCCATTTTTTTTTTCGTGCCGGCTTTTTTTTGTTTTTCATGCAGCAAAATCGAAATTTACCGAGTTCATGGCAGTTTCCTTGACGAAACTCATCGTTGATAATCAATGAACGTAATGACATGTTCGAAATTGCAATCGGATGTCTCATAATTTACAGGAGCTAAAGTACTTACAGACATTTGAAAAAATATTGAAAAGGCAATAACATGAGAACTGCTTTACCGATTTTCGCCAATTTTGATACAGATCATAGTTTGACGGTGTTCTACTGACGTACAAAATTTCATCCCGATATCTCTCAATTTGCGGATGTCATAGCGCGAAAACAATTTTTGCCAAATTCTCAAAATGCCGTAAATTCTGAATTTCTTAACCGATTCGCGTCAACTACAATCCCATACAGTATTCTATGATACTCAACGTGCGTGCCAAATTTGAAGAACATTCTTCAAAAATTACGGCAGTTCTCGTGTAAACAAAAAATGTGCACACGCACGCACACACACACATACACACGCACGCACGCACGCACGCACGCACGCACGCACGCACGCACGCACGCACGCACGCACGCGCGCACGCGCGCACGCACGCACGCACGCACGCACGCACGCACGCGCGCACGCACGCACGCACGCACGCGCGCACGCACGCACGCACGCGCGCACGCACGCACGCACACACACACACACACATGCACGCACGCGCGCACGCACGCACGCACTCACGCACGCACGCACGCACGGACGCACGCACGGACGCACGCACGGACGCACGCACGGACGCACGCACGGACGCACGCACGGACACACGCACGCACGCACGCACGCACACACACAATAAAAAATTCGATTTTTTTTTAAATTTTTTTATATTTTTTTGATGGCTAATAAGCCATTCTATAATAATTTCCATAACAACAGAAATAAATCACAGATAATATGTATTATTACACAGATAATAGTATGTTTGTTGGGGGTGTTGGAAATTTTGCTGGGGGGGGGGGGGGTGGAATGGCTGCTGTGGGGGGTGGAACGGTTGCTGGGGCGGGTGGAGCGGTTTCTGCGGAGGCTGGAATACTTGTTGGGGGGGTACGACGACAAATAATACGGTGGCGCAGACATCGCCACCACTACCGGTGGCCTCGTGTGGAGCCTGATCCCCGCCGTAAAATCGGCTTCTGTAGCTATAAACGAACGTTACAATATTGTTATTATTTTTTATAAAACAATATAATTTTTTTCTAACGAGTCTGATTTTGCAGAACGAGCCTAAGACGATCCGGCTCCGGACCGTAAATCGCCAAAATGGACTCCAAACTTTTTTCTTTTCAAAATACGGACTTTTAACCTATACCATCGTTCTCAAGTCGCATATTCTACACCCGAAAAGACTGGTTTTTAACTTTTTTTGATCGATTTTGAAAAAAAAAAAAGATTTTTCTGTCAGAAATCGTAGATCCGGTTCCGGACCGAAAATCCCCAAAATCGACCTCGGAAATTTTTATTTCAAAATATCACCTATAATAGGTTAATCAATTTTGCGTTGCTGCGCTCTTATAAAACTTTAAACGGTTACGGGTGCTGCCCTGCCTGTCCTCTTATCAAATTTTTCAAATTTGACACCAAACAAATTTTGTTTATCACAGACTTTCCTGGCAAATAATCACAGCTCTAATAGTTTGCTAACAAGAACCGACAGCAGTGGGCGTGCGGTCGGTGCATGGCTTCGGCGATCTCCCACGTTAAGCAGCTCGACTCACGGTCGCTACTTGGATGGGTGATCGCTTAGCCATGCACTGATTTGCACTTCAACTGTTGAGCGGGAGGCAGTTTTTCTGAGTTTCTGATGTAATCTCATGCAACAGACACTCAGAAAAATATAGCCGCCTGTATCGGCACAGGTTTTCCGCAGTTTCCCTGTGCCCTCGTGCAAATGCGATACAGTAGTGCATTAGGAAAGAGTGGCTGCGGGTAACACTCTGGGGGGGGAACTCAATAAATGACACGGAGGGGAATACAAGGAATGAAAGGGGATCAAGGGGAGTGGGGAGAAAAGACGTAAAAACCTGAAGAAGGTATACGTAGGAATCAAATTAAAAAATTTAAAAAAATAGTTTGTTAACAATGCTTTCCGTTACTCATGATCTTTTTAGAAGCGGGTCGCGAAAAAAAACTCACATTCTGTTCCGTTGTTCAATATTGCGCCTTCCTCTGCGCTTTCCTCGTCTCGTCTGCACTCTCCTGATATTTTTTTCGTTTCTTTCTCTTTCCTCTCCTCCGCTACCTCCTTCTCTCCGCTCTGTCCCGATGTTCTTTCCCTCCCGCTGCATCTCCGCTTTTGGCTTCGACATCTCCTTCGTTTCTTTCTCTGCTTTTCCACTCTCCTCTCGTTCTTTCGCGTCATCCCGGATCTCAATATACTCTCTTATTTCCCGTCGTATTAACTTTTCTCCCGATTTCTTTCCATCTGAATTTGCCTTTTCTTCTATTTCCTCTCCTTGGTGTTCTGCCCATGTTTTGCTGTATTGCGTTTTTTACAGCGGGTTGACTTGAAGTGAGACCCGCTGCTTATCGCTCAATTCAAAATGAGCGGTTACCAGTGATGAGTCTCACTTCAAGTCAATCAAGCAGTTCTCATGTTATTGCAATTTCATTTTTTTTCGGATCTCTGGAAGTACTTTATCTCCTGTAAATTTTGAGACATCCTATTGCAATTTCGAACAAGTCATTACGTTCATTGATTATTAACGATGAGTTTCGTCAAGGAAACGGTCATTATGTCGGTAAATTTCGATTTTGCTGCATGAAAAACAAAAAGCCGGCACGAAAAAAAAAGATTAAAAAAATGTTTGCAGAATTTTCTCAAATTTGGTTCACATATGGACAACCGTGGACGACGTTTTGAGTATAAATTTGACGCGGGTCTGTTCAGCCGTTCAAATTTTATGGCATTTGACTATTTTGAAAAATCTTGTTCTCGCGTTGGATCGTGCAAATTACCAGGTACCGGGTTCTAATTTGGTCCATACATTGACTATCGTAAACCAAGGGTTGGGTACAAATTTGAGAGAAATCGGTTCGCTGGTTAAAATCTTACATTTTTATTTAATGTTGTTAAACAGCCGAAAAAACCTGCAAAGTAGAACCTTGCAAATTGCTTCCTCAGTATCTTACACTTTTGACGATGCTTCCTCTATGAGGAAGCCAAAATTGGTCAACATACTTCCTCGTAGAGGTTTCATCGTCAAAAGTCTAAAATACTGAGGAAGCAATTTGCAAGGTTCTACTTTGCAGGTTTTTGCTTCCTTATAGAAGAAGCATTGTTTTCGTGAAGATTGTTTTTTTTTCGAGATTTTCATGTCCGTTCACTCAGAATGGACCAAAACGTCGAGAAAAATGGTTTGTACGAAATGTCTGTGTGCGTGTGTGTGTGCGTGTGCGTGTGCGTGTGCGTGTGCGTGTGCGCGGGCGCGGGCGTGTGCGTGTGCGTGTGCGTGTGCGTGTGCGTGTGCGTGTGCGTGTGCGTGTGCGTGTGCGTGTGCGTGTGCGTGTGCGTGTGCGTGTGCGTGTGCGTGTGCGTGTGCGTGTGCGTGTGCGTGTGCGTGTGCGTGTGCGTGTGCGTGTGCGTGTGCGTGTGCGTGTGCGTGTGCGTGTGCGTGTGCGTGTGCGTGTGCGTGTGCGTGTGCGTGTGCGTGTGCGTGTGCGTGTGCGTGTGCGTGTGCGTGTGTGTGTGTGTGTGTGTGTGTGTGTGTGTGTGTGTGTGTGTGTGTGTGTGTGTGTGTGTGTGTGTGTGTGTGTGTGTGTGTGTGTGTGTGTGTGTGTGTGTGTGTGTGTGTGTGTGTGTGTGTGTGTGTGTGTGTGTGTGTGTGTGTGTGTGTGTGTGTGTGTGTGTGTGTGTGTGTGTGTGTGTGTGTGTGTGTGTGTGTGTGTGTGTGTGTGTGTGTGGCAATTTGGCACGCACGTTGACTATCATAGAATACTGTATGGGATTGATATGGACGCGAATTGGTTAAGAAATTCAGATTTTACAGCATTTTGAAAATGTTGAAAAATTTGTTTTCACACTATATCGTACGCAAATTGAGAGATATTGGGCTGCAATTTTGTACGTTGATGGACTACCATCAAACCATGATCTGTACCAAATTTGGTTACAATCGGTAAACCGGTGCTAATGTTATTGCAATTTCTATTTTTTTTTCTAATGTCTGTAGGTACTTCAGCAACTGCAAATTATGAGCCTTCCGACAGCAATTTTCAACGGATCATTACGTTTGTTGATTATCCGTGATGAATTTCTTCAAGAAAACGGTCATTATGTCTGTACATTTCGATTATGCTGCATGAAATAGTATAGAATGGCGTAACGAAAAAAAAAAAATTTGAAATTGTTTGCATAATTATCTCAAAATTCATTCACGTATGGAGAACCATGGACCAAGGTTTGCGTACAAATTTGATGCAGATCTATCGAGCCGTTCAAATTGTATGGCATTTTAAATGTTTTGAAAAATCACGTTCTCGCGCTGGCTCGTGCAAATTACGAGATACGGCGTTCTAATTTAACCCTTACATTGACTATCATGAACCAAGGGTTGGGTACAAATTTGAAACAAATCGGTTCAGTGGTTAAAATCTTATTTTTTTATTTATTAAAAAAAACAACCGAAAAAACCTGCAAAGTAGAACCTTGCAAATTGCTTCCTCAGTATTTTACACTTTTGACGATGCTACATCTATGAAGTAGTATGTTGATAAATTTTCGCTTCCTCATAGAGGAAGCGTAAAATACTGAGGAGAGTGTAAAATACTGAGGAAGCAATTTGCATGGTTCTACTTTGCAGGTTTTTTTTACTCCCAAATCGTAACCGAAATGCACGTATCATGCGTGATTTTCTATTATCTAGTGCATGAATTAGTCACTTTTCTCAGTTTTTGTAAAAAAATTGAATAAAATCGAACTTTTCATTACAGATTTCTATGCGGGTAATTAATCTGTAATGGCGTCTGTGTTTGAACTTTCGCTTCAATCCGTTCATAATTCGCGAAAACGGCACTTCCGAACCTTTGAGGTACAAAGTCGGTATTTCACATTCCCTTAAGGGCTTGTAAAACAAGCACCACGTGACACGTGAGTAGAAGAGAGATAGATGCTGCGAGACATGAAAATTGGTCGTAGTTACCGACAATTCTTTCGGAAGTGCGTTTGGCTTATTTTTTACTCCCAAATCGTAATCGAAATACGCGTATCAAGTGTGATTTTTTATTATCTAGTGCGTGAATTAGTCACTTTTCTCAGTTTTTGTCGAAAAATTGAAGAAAAAAATCGAATTTTTCATTACAGATTTCTATGCGGGTAATTGATCTGTTATTTTTTTTTTTTTTTTTTTTTTTTTTTCGAGAATCAAAATTCTGACCAACTCACAAGTCAATCCACTCAGAGAAACGTGAAGAATGGGATTAATTTATTTGCAATGGGGTGAACAATTTTTTCAATTTTTTAAAACGTATTTGTGATAGCAGATGGAGGCATTTTGTTAAATGTTGGCCCCTTATCACGATCACAGTTCAGAATACTGAGTGTACAGGATCCAAAATTAGGAGGGGATGAGACGTTTAAATAATTTTAACGATTTTTAAAGATTTTTGCAGAGATTGGTTGGCGTTCAAACGATTTTTTTTCAACCCCATGGGGTGGACACGGGTTAATTTTTGAAAAATCGGTCTCCAGGCGACTGGCTAGATCGTTTCAGAATGCTCTGAAACGAATTTCTAGCTTGGTCTGTAGTGACGTTTTTTTCATCCCCATGGGGACACGGTGGACACGTGGGTGTTTTCGCAAAAATGGACTTTTTCCGTGAGCGTGAGTGTGCAAGGAAATTTGAGTTCTTTTTGTGACATTTTCTTTGACTTTTAAATTATTTTCGACTGTATCATTTTATTGGGATTTGAATAAATTATTTATTTTGTGAGTTCCGTATTTTATGGTTTCGTGTGGCCTTTTCGTTCTCCGTTAAGATGCTGAACTCAGCCTGGCCTGGAAAATATCCACTTCTCCACGCTGATTTTTCACGGAGCGAAAGCGCCTGGCGCCCAGCTCCTCGGAGCGAAATAAACGGGAAAAATCAGTCGGATATTTACGTAGAGTAACGAATAGAGACATTTGGGGAAGATATCGTTAAACTTTATACACATTTACTCCAAATATTAACAGCAATATTCATTGCAATTTTTGTATCCGTGATGAAGTTCACGATGCTCTGCTGTAGTTGTTTTTTTCGTACGTTGTCATCTGCGTTTTGACATTTTACGGGACGTAACGTTTTGAGTGAAAGTCAGCAGACATGGCAGACACAGAAAAGAAAATCAAGAAGAAAAAAGGGCCAGACATCGATAGCCTCGCAAGATTGATCTTGGCGAATGTGTCCTGTGCGAGTGACGTGATGTTCAATAGCTTCGAAGAAGGTTCACTCTGCTATAAGGTAGGTTAATAATGGTTAGGAAAAAAATATTCGACCTCAGAATGCTCTGAAACGAATTTCTAGCGTGGTCTGTTATGGCATTTTTTTCAACCCCATGGGGTGGTCACGTGGGGTTGTTTTTTGAAAAATCGGTCTCCACGCGACTAGCTAGATCGTTTCAGAATGCTCGGAAACGAATTTCTAGCGTGGTCTGTAACGAAATTATTTTTGTTCATCCCCAAGGGGGCACGGTGGACACGGGGATGTTTTCGTAAAAATGGACTTTTTTCCAAATAAAAAATCAATTTCTCGGTGTGTCTGCCGAGCAGTATTAATTGCAGTAGAAAAAAAAGACGAAAGCGAAGTCCTTCGCGTCGCGTCGTCGCATTCGACGACGAAGCGAGAGATGGCCGCGCTTAGCTGCTCTAACTACGAAAAATTGACCTCTGAACAATCGGTCTCCAGGCGACTAGCTAGATCGTTTCAGAATGCTCTAAAACGAATTTCTAGCGTGGTCTGTAACGACATTTTCTTCAACCCCATGGGGTGGCCACGTAGGGTTGTTTTTTGGAAAATAGGTCTCCAGGCGTCTAGCGAGATCGTTTCAGAATGCTCTGAAACGAATTTCTAGCGTGGTCTGCAACGACATTTTTTTTGTTCATTCCCATGGGGGCACGGTGGACACGGGGAAGTTTTCATAAAAATTGACTTTTTTCCAAATGAAAAATCAATTTCTCGGCGTGTCTGCCGAGCAGTATGAATTGCAGTAGAAAAAAAAGACGAAAGCGAAGTCCTTCGCGTCTCGTCGTCGCACTCGATGACGAAGCGAGAGATTGCCGCGCTTAGCTGCTCTAACTACAAAAACTTGACCGCTGAAACATCGGTCCTCAGGCGACTAGCTAGATCGTTTCAGAATGCTGTGAAACGAATTTCTAGCGTGGTCTGTTATGGCCATTTTTTTCAACGCCTAGGGCGAGGGGGGGGGGGGGGGTCATATGGGGTTGTTTTTTGAAAAATAGGTCTCCAGGCGACTAACCAGATCCTTTCAGAATGCTCTGAAACGAATTTTTAGCGTGGTCTGTTATGGCATTTTTTTTCAACCCCATGGGGTGGACACATGAGGTTGATTTTTGAAAAATCGGTCTCCAGGCGACTAACTAGATCGTTTCAGAATGCTCGGAAACGAATTTCTAGCGTGGTCTGTAACGACATTTTTTTTTTTTCATCCCCATGGGGGCACGGTGGACACGGGGGTGTTTTCGCAGAAATTGACTTTTTTCCAAATAAAAATCGACTTCTCGGCGTGTCTGCCGAGCAGTACCAATTGTTGTAGGAAAAAAATCGAAAAAATGTCATGCAATGTCACAACTGTAATATTCATAAAAATCCAAAGATTCCATCTCCCGTTAAGGGTACTTTCCGGTTTTCGGGGAAGGCCCGTGATTTTTTCTACATTTTGTATTAGTAAAAGAAGAAGCATTGCAGAAAAAATTCATGCAATATTGAAACTCTAATATTTACAAAAATCTAAATATTTCATCCCCCGTTAAGGGTGCTTTCCAGTGATCGGTGGAGGTCGGTGATTTTTTTACGTTTTATATTTTCAAAACGGACAACAATGCCGAAAAACATTTCATGCAATATCGAAACAGTCATATTTATAAGAATCCAAAGTTTTCATCCCACTTTAATGGTGCTGACATATTTTTTCTCCCAACTCCACTAAAATAACCCCATTTCGTGTCCGCAACGCGGGCTGAAACCGCTCATTTTTGACAGATGACTTACGCTGCGGAGTCCGTCTTCATTACCTCCCTAAGGAGGTAATCAGCTCATTCCTGCCCGCGCGAGAGTAATGGGAACCGTATTACGCATGCGTGTCGTCACTTGTCAAAAATGAGGTTATTTTCCGTCCGCGTTGCACACACGAAATGTGGTTATTTTTTTGCGAAATCGGGAGAAAAGTATAGTACGCTACATGGGAGGAGTGCAACTTTTCACCTCGTGTGAATTTCTGCCCTCGCTTCGCACCAAACTTCACACTCGGTGAAAAGTTGCACTTTCCTCCCTTGTAACGTAATGTACTAATTTGTGTGTGCAACGAGGACGGAAAATAACCTCATTTTTTACAAATGAAGACACGCATGCGTAGTACGGTTTCCATTACTCCCGCGCGGGCTGGAATGAGCTGATTACCTCCCTAGGGAGGTAATCAAAGCTGATTGCGCATGCGTAAGTCATGCGTCAAAAATGAGCGATTTTCCGCCCGCGTTGCGGACACGAAATGGGGTTATTTTATCGGAGTCGGGAGAAATGAGTACATTAGTATACGAGGGCGGAAAAACTTTTTCTCACGAGTGTGAGTTTGCAGCACGAGCCGATGGCGAGTGTTGCAATGACACGGGTTGAGAAAAAGGGTTTCTGCCGAGTGTTGTACGAAATTTTACTTTATAAGGTGCGAAGTGGACGTATTACGCACGCTTCGCGTGTGTGTCGAAGCAGTATCGAGGCACGCGCCGAAAAGTAACAAAAGATAATAATTGCACATAGGTGTCGAAGCAGTATCGAGGCCTATACGAAAAAGAATCTCTCATGAAACTCGCCGTGTGGTATTTAATTCCGAGCGAAATATCACCTCCTCTTAAGAAGGCAGTGACATTTCCCCCACCAATGTGCAAAATTATGAAACCTATTTTCTCCCAAAATAATCGGCAGATGCCGCTTAGATTTTGAGAGAATGTGCAGAAGTATTGTAGAATTGGGCTAAGCTTCTGACTGCTCAATGCATAAAGTCGTTTTTTCAGGAGAATCGAAAAAGAAATGCGCGAGAGAGGCACCGCTAGGTGCGTGAGAGATAGCCCTAAAGGCGTTTAACATTGGGCGACAAAGTTTCCAGCGAAGTATTATTGCCTCTTAAGGGCATGTGAAACACTCGGTCGCGCACCTCAAAATTTCGAGAGTGGATTCTGACGCGAATTATGAACGGTTCGACGTGAACATTGAAACACTGACGCCAATAATGTGCACCGAGGGAATGAATTAGTCAGAATTTTGATTTCCGAAAAAAAAAATTACAGAGCAGATTTCTGTAATGAAAAATTCGATTTTTTAAAAAATTTTGACGTGGAAAGAAGGACGTGGAAAGAAGGACGACGCAACGGATTTCGGAAGCCACAAAGATTACTCGAGGTAAGTAAAAGTGTTAGTATTATATAATAACAGGTAATTACGTGCGTTTTTTGTTTTTTCAAATGTGAGTGCCTAAAAAAGTCGGTCGATCGACTTTTTCGATCAATTTTATTTTATTGAAAAAAAAAAAAATAACCTCAAATTTATAATTTGAGGTTATTATTGTCTCAAGTTATAATTATTTTCCAATAAAATAGAATGCTTTATGTAATGTCAACTCAAAGTATGGACATGGAAGCCAATACTTTGCATTGACATGAACATAGAGTAAAAAGTCTATTGCTCACATCATGCGGTCAGGCTGTCCCTGACGCCAGCATCAGCCTGGGATTTTTATTCAGTTGTGGCATTCCAGAGGCTGATGTACTTAGATGACTGTGTGATTGGGCTGTGGCCGTAAATGTTATTGGTGGTTGGGCTTCGGCGACGGACGGCCTCAAGAAATCAAATCTTCCTTCTTACGTTTCGCCCTCTGGTCGGGGCCTCTTCAGAATATTTATTTTCTATAAAAATGTACAAACTTCTATCAATTCGCTATCAATAATAAAACATCTTATATTACACAATTCTTATCATGCTCATCTGCGAAACAGCTGCTTCTTTGCGTTAACATGTGAAAAAAACAATTCATAACCTAAATAATTCGTAAACTAATGATAATACTGCTAAATACGTATAATTATCAGCAAATTTTAAATTAACTTAATCTCACTTAATATCACATGTGACATGTAGTAACCCCCGAAATTGTTGGCACTCGTAAACATAATGATAACCTGTTATTCTCAATCAATTAAAACATCCAATATCTCACAATCAGTAATTTATAAACTTTAACTTATGGTAATTAATCTTTTTCTTTTTCAGGTATGCTACGTGACCGTCGGTAATTCGCATTACCCAAACGTCGGACTTCTACTCCACACCGTTGTATGGTAAGTATTCACTTTTCTGGTGATATGGTGCTCAACGGTCGGTAACCCATGTTAGCGACCGCCGGGATACTCTACTATTCTATATATGGTAACTGCAATGTGTAACCCGTCAGTCGGTAACCCGAGTCACCGACCGCTAGAATATTTCGGAATTTTGACGATTGCCTATAGTTATCAAATTTGAACCGCTCACCTGATGTTATTCCTCGCATTAATTAAACATCTCGTTTTAATTCTTTGCTTCCATTTTCTCTGCCTATATGCGACATGTCGAACAAAATCGCGCTCGATGCCCGCTCTCCGATCATTCTTTTTATACCGAAATTTAATTACCGAAGGCTCTCCGATCTTCGATGGTTTGGGAAGTTATGCCTTCGGTTTTCTAAGTCATATTATTTAAATACATTACGTTATTGTTGTTAAAATTTCAGATACGTCAAAGGGAGTCTTTTACTTTGAAGCGGAAATCCAGAGGCCAGAAGCGAATGATTAGCGAAATGATACACATCAAAGCGGACAGAAACTCGGTTAATCATAGGACAGATATAGCTAAATTAAGTGTCATTTATAACTCCATTCTGTAGTATACTGTGTGCGCAATAGTAGGTTGAACGTAATTCTAAGTATTTGTAAATCGCCGCCGAAAATTACCGAATATCGAACGCCATATCGACGCGGAGCATCGATCGTATAAGGTAGATCAATAACGAACGACAACACCATACACACTGTTTCCGAAAATGTGAGAACACGCGGTCCGGACTCTCCGGTCTGCGAGACATTTCGATGGTTTTTGTCCACATAACATCCGCTTCTGGTCTCTGGATTTCCGCTTCAAGGTAAAAGACTCCCTTTGACGTATCTGAAATTTTAACAACAATAACGTAATGTATTTAAATAATATGACTTAGAAAACCGAAGGCATAACCTCCCAAACCATCGAAGATCGGAGAGCCCGGGCATCGAGCGCGATTTTGTTCGACATGTCGCATATAGGCAGAGAAAATGGAAGCAAAGAATTAAAACGAGATGTTTAGTTAATGCGAGGAATAACATCAGGTGAGCGGTTCAAATTTGATAACTATAGGCAATCGTCAAAATTCCGAAATATTCCAGCGGTCGGTGACTCGGGTTACCGACTGACGGGTTACACATTGCAGTTACCATATATAGAATAGTAGAGTATCCCGGCGGTCGGTAACATGGGTTACCGACCGTTGAGCACCATATCACCAGAAAAGTTAATACTTACCACACAACGGTGTGGAGTAGAAGTTCGACGTTTGGGTAATGCGAATTACTGACGGTCACGTAGCATACCTGAAAAAGAAAAAGATTAATTACCATAAGTTAAAGTTTATAAATTACTGATTGAGAGATATTGGATGTTTTAATTGATTGAGAATAACAGGTTATCATTATGTTTACGAGTGCCAACAATTTCGGGGGTTACTACATGTCACATGTGATATTAAGTGAGATTAAGTTAATTTAAAATTTGCTGATAATTATACGTATTTAGCAGTATTATCATTAGTTTACGAATTATTTAGGTTATGAATTGTTTTTTTCACATGTTAACGCAAAGAAGCAGCTGTTTCGCAGATGAGCGTGATAAGAATTGTGTAATATAAGGTGTTTTATTATTGATAGCGAATTGATAGAAGTTTGTACATTTTTATAGAAAATAAATATTCTGAAGAGGCCCCGACCAGAGGGCGAAACGTAAGAAGGAAGATTTGATTTCTTGAGGCCGTCCGTCGCCGAAGCCCAACCACCAAGTACTTAGATTACAGCATGCGTCTTACCACAGGACAGACAGGGCGAGACTCTGGAGCTTGCCAGGTGCAGGAGAAAAAAAAATATATCCTCAAATTGTTATATTTTTTTCCAATAAAATAAAATGCTTTATGCAATGTCAACCTAAAGTATCGCCATGGAAACCAATACTTTGCATTGACAAGGACATAGAGTGAAAAGTCTTTCGCCCACATCATGCGGTCAGGCTGTCCCTGATGCCAGCGTCAGCCAGGGATTTGTAGCCTGACCGCATGATGTAGGCGAAAGACTTTTCACTCTATGTCCTTGTCAATGCAAAGTATTGGTTTCCATGGCAATACTTTGAGTTGACATTGCATAAAGCATTTTATGGAAAAAAATTATATCTTAATTTTTTTCTTTTTAAAAATTATTTTTAGATATTGAAAAAAAAAAACTTTCAATTGTTCGTTTTTTTAAACCATCTCTGTCATCATCCCAGTGGATGATGACAGACATTTTTGTTTTTTTTCAGCGCAGAGCCGCAGCAGGAAACGTCGTGGGAACGACAGCAGCAGGAGAAAACATCACGAGAACGACAGCAGCAGCAGCAGCAGGAAACACCGCGGGAACGACAGCAGCAGCAGGAGCAGCAGCAGCAGCAGGAGCAGCAGCAGCAGCAGGAGCAGCAGCATCAGGAGCAGCAGCAGGAGCAGCAGCAGCAGCAGGAGCAGCAGCAATCGCTGAGCCCGAGAGCTCTTGTGCGACATCAATCGACGAATGCCTGCTTCGAGAACTACGAGTTCTCGAGAACTGGTAGTTCTCGAAGCAGACATTCGTGGATTAAAATGAAATCGCCGAGCCTGCGTGCGCTTGCGCTAAATCGCCGAGCCTGCAAGCTCTCGTGCGATATGAATCCACGAGTGTTGCTTTGTCAAAGCAGCATTCGTGGATTGAAATGAAATCGCCGAGCCAGCGCGCTCTTGTCTGATTAAAAAATCGCCGAGCCCGTGTGCTCTTGTGCGATTAAAAAATCGCCGAGCCCTCAAGCTCTAGCGCGATTAAAAAATCACCGAGCCCTCGAGCTCTAGCGCGATCAATAAATGGCCGAGCCCGCGAGCTCCAGCGCGATTAACTAATCGCCGAGCCCGCGAGCTCTAGCGCGATTAACTAATCGCCGAGCCCGCGCGCTCTAGCACAATTAATTAATCGCCGAGCCCGCGCTCGTTAGCGCGATTAATTAATCGCCGTGCCCGTTCGCTCTTGTGCGATTAACTAATCGCCGAGCCCGCGTGCTCTTGTGCGATTGAAAAATCGCCGAGCCTGCGGGCTCTAGCGCGTTTAATAAATCGCCGAGCCCGCAAGCTCTAGCGCGATTAACAAATCGCCGAGTCCGCAAGATCTCCTGCGATTTCAAAATCGCTGAGGCTGTGGATTCTTGTGCGATAAAAGAAATCGCCGAGTTCTGGACTCTTGTGCGATAAAAGAAATCGCCGAGTTCTGGACTCTTGTGCGCTAAAAGAAATCGCCGAGTTCTGGACTCTTGTGCGATAGAAGATATCGTCGAGTCCACGAGCTTTTTCGCGACAAAAATTCCGCTAATTCGACAGTTTATTGTCGATGCGTGAATTTATTGCGACGCCAATGCGGTAGAAATAAGTTTAGCAGTTGGGCGACACCTAGCGGCTAACGGCAGAGTTACCGACTCGGTAACCTGCCTTACCGCGGGAGCAGGGCCGCGTCACGTCGTTCTGGCGTGTTTCACATGCCCTTAAGCAACGTGTTGAAAACAATGAATAGAAAACAGAACAATGAATAGGCACCATGATGGAAACATAAATTCATCTATGTGAAATTTATTGGGTTTAGATATGTTCTCAACGGAAGATTAAAAGTACTTCCAAGATCTTGTCGATGTATCGGAACATTTGGCAAAGGAATACTGTAGAAATACGAAAAATCGTCGGAGAGGCTACAAAGGGAAACGCGTACACTGAAGACGTGGAAGATAAAGTTCCCACGCAGACGGAGAAACAGACATCGGAGGGCAACCAGGACACGTCATTGAACATGGATTTTGAGATTGACGGGGTTAGTTATGTATGTAGTTATCGTAATTTTAAACCGTACATATTCTTGTTCCGCTCTACTTCTCTATTTCTCTAAGTTTCTAAAAATCAAAATTCACATGAAGCACCCGTAAGTCTTTAATTTCTGTAAGTTTTCGCAGACAAGCCGTTGATTTTTAATGACCGCGTGTCTGCGGTTATTTATTGCAGCACATGAATAGTGGATTCCGTAGGGTCGCGGGGCTCATTGAGCAATTTGACAGTCTCAGCTGATTGCGTGACGAAGTCAGAATATCCTCTCTTAAAAACTACATGGCACATCGAAAGTCTGAATTGTAAAGCCTCGTTGCAAGTCTTCCGATTGGTCGGCGACAACTGTCTCGAGCCAATTTCAGTCTGTGACGCGAATTTCAAATGGTCGTTTTCGATGTCTGTTACGGCGGCTATTAGAGCCATACGTATCGACTGTTTTTTTCTTCTTGAGTTGCATTAAATCAGACATATCATATAATATATAATATAAAAAAATATCCTATCCCCTCTTAAAAAAGGCATGGCATACATATCTCGTAATATACCGAAATCTTGAAGCCAGCTTTCAAGCGTTCCGATTGGTCGGCAGTGTCTTCGATATAAAATCGATTCTGTGTCATGGCCGCCGCGGGTCATGCGCCGTTTCGAATGACAGTGTTAGACACAAGAAAAGATACATGAAAAGCAAAGAGTGCGAGCGAAGCGAGCACGTTGTTGTTAGTACCATAAAAAATATCCCTCCTGAAACTGACGCCCTGACGCTTCGAGGGCTGACGCTTTCGGGGGCTGACGCTTTCGAGGGCTGACTCTCTCGAGACTTGACATTTGTATACGTCTGATGTTCCCCAATTTTTTGTTTGTTGTTGCCTTAAAAAATTATTATTACACTAAAACTACATAAAAATTACAGAGCATTCTTGCATGATTGCTGATATAAAAAAAGATTGCCAGAGTGGCATGGGTCGAGATTCCGGTACAAAAAAATGTATTTGTGTGGAAGTTTACAAAATCCGTGCGTCCGTTGTTTCGGAAAATTCGTTATGTAGAAGAGGAACCTTGACCCGTGCTATCCTGATGATTTTTTTACGACATCGACAGACGTACTAATCGACTTTGGAATGTATGCAGTAAAGAAAAAACATCTGTTATTGTATACAAAATTATTTAACACCGATTTCTTACAGATTTATCTTTTTTTCACATCGTTTTTTAACCGATTTGTCGGAGATGATATAATATCTGAATAATTAATTTACGAGAGCCACAATCTTAAGACCGATCGTGATGGACGGGCGTTCTCTCAGGGATGATATCAGATCGAAATTCAAGACTGCCATATGCTCGGAGTGTCCATTTGATTTCTCAAACAATAGATGCATTAACTTGGTGCACTTTTCTCGCCTGTTTATTTACTATCAACTTTAGTCTATTGTTACGTTTGAGTCAAATTTAAACGAAATTCCAGTCGGGAATGACAACTGTTAAAAAGTGTTGGTGTAGATCTTTAGAAATTGCTCTCTGTTTGATTTTTTTTTACGTGTAGACGAAAACTTGCTTTAAATGTGTAATAATTAGGTATTATAAAATTGTGTTCCTTGTTTTTAATCTTCAGCCTACGGGCGACGTTCCGAATATCCTTCCCAACACGGATACCGACGAGGTGGACGAGAGGGAAATATCCCTAGCGAAGGCTAATTCCCACGAAGTTCCCGGTTCCCAAGATGATCCCGGTTCCCAAGATGATCCCGGTTCCCAAGATGATCCCGGTTCCCAAGATGATCCCGGTTCCCAAAACGATCCCAGTTCCCACGACGATCCCGGTTCCCAATCAAAAGCGACCTCTCCCATCCGTACGGAACCAACCGATTACGCGAACCTTGATTATTCAGTAAATACCTCGCATGATACTATAAACCCACACATCGCCACATATACGTTAGGTAGTGACGGATGCTTAGCGCCAGACGACGTTAGCGTAAATTCCCCCGAGAAGGTTGCGTTAACAGAATTTCGGTTAGTACTGTCAGAGGACGTTGAGGGTCTCGATACACTTGATTCTTCCATGATAACTGAAACACTCAGCGACAGCGCTGCAGTTAAGGAAGGTTCGCACGGTTGCGTACTTGGTGATCGAACGTTGTCAGTTAACACTAACATCGTAAACGACACGCCAATTCGTACCGCATCGTCCAATGAGGGCCAGGAGGACGTCGCAGTAGTAGGTGGCAAGGCAAACTCTAGCTTAAGCGATGTGCATAAAGAAGAATCGGTAGACGCGTTTTCATCGAGCGACGATGATTCTCGCGATGAAATGTCCGAAATCGAGGAAATGCTGGCAACCAATCGAATAGATATTTCCTTGGTTGACTTTGACTCGGAAGGTCGTTTTTTACTCAAGAACTGGACACGCCAGCCCATCTACCACCTCCAAGGAAAGACAATGACCCGTTCCATTTCGTCACGAAACAATTTCTGATTGAATCGGAAATGTTCTACCGCATGACGGGCGGGAAGATCATTTACGATCAGTCTAAAAAAAAGAAGTTCGTTTCGTGCTACACTGACCGAAGCGAGGAAGATCTATTGAACTACAACGCGATACGTAATTTCATGAAGACCCTGGTCAAAGATGGATTGAACTTACGTGGCTGTGTCTTGTCATTCTCCGGGAACTACGAACTACTACGAGGTGAAGAACGGAATGAAGTGAAGCGCGTAATGGATCACATCAAACCGACCGAATATTTCGACGAAGTAATAACAAATACAGACATGAATCTGATCCGCGAAGGGGACTACGGAAAAGTGAGAAATCTCCCGGTGTACCGACAGCTAAAAACAGAGAAGATGAACGCGAAAAAGAGATACATTACGTCAACGGATGTCTCGGACATGATGCAACGGTACAATGAAGACCAAATGGTAGCTGATCCGTACATCCGCTGCGTGGGTGAACCATTCCACGTCCACATGTATTCGCGAGAGCAACTTAAGACGATTTCGAAAAGCGACAAGATTGTCTATTTCGATTCAACGGGGTCCCTTGTCCGAAAGCCTGACGACAATTTGAACACAAGGAAGTGCGAGCCGAGTTTATATAAACGCATTTTGCTTCCTCATAGAGGAAGCTTTGTTTTCATGAAAATTTTTTTTTTCGAGATTTTCATGCCAGTATGCTTAGAATCACCTAAAATGTCGAGAAAAGTGGTTTAGAAAAAATGTCCGTATGTATGTGCGTGCGTGCGTGCGTGCGTGCGTGCGTGCGTGCGTGCGTGCGTGCGTGCGTGCGTGCGTGCGTGCGTGCGTGCGTGCGTGCGTGCGTGCGTGCGTGCGTGCGTGCGTGCGTGCGTGCGTGCGTGCGTGCGTGCGTGCGTGCGTGCGTGCGTGCGTGCGTGCGTGCGTGCGTCTGTGTGTGTGTGTGTGTGTGTGTGTGTGTGTGTGCATTTATAGGGGAACTATATCGTATAGGGGAACTATATAGGGGAACGATCGTGTCCTTTCCATCTGCACAACTTCAGATGGAAAGGACACGATCGTAAAGAAACGGTGACACTGAATTTAAGAATGCAACCGTCGAATTTTATTCGTAAATCGAGGAAATTAAATAGACCGATTTTTCTCAACAAAGAATGTTAACATGTAAATAATCGTGATGATGTTCACAAATATCGGCACCTCGTGGTGTAACTCCTAAGTCCCCGTTTAGGACAAAGGTTCGAATTACGGAAAATGAAAATCTTGGCGAAGAACGGAATGAATCTAAGTCCGCGGTCGGATTAAAATTCGATGATGATTGGAGCTCGAAATTTTCTAAGTCCGCGATACGATTTAAATTCGGAGGTGACTTTTTTCTAAGTCCGCGGTCGATTTAAATGATTTTTTTCTAAGTCCGCGGTCGATTTAAATGATTTTTTCCTAAGTCCGTGGTCGGACAGAAATTCGTCGTTAATTCGATTTTAAAGTTTCGGTCTATGCTCGGGCAGAGATTCGACGTGGGTAGATCTAATTTTCGGGGCGCACTGCCTGCATGTCGATACCCTTTTGTCTTTTTATATGATTGGGTCCCTTGTCTTTTGATTGAGCGATGGTAGGGGTAGTACCCACGTGATCTTCGACTCCCTATCTCATGTTAGAGGAGGACACCGCACTTTTCAGGTCGCGCGTGGCTCCCGTCCCCCGCGCCTGTCCCTTGCCCTGGCTCCACATTTACGACTTCCTCTTTCGTCAATGTCTTCTCGATGTTTCGACCAGGTGTTCACGCTTTTCGTTGGAACGATTTAGTTGCTGCCTTATTTGGACCTCTTCGCTTATAAGTTTATAAGTTTGCTATAGAATACATTATCTGAGTCCTTGAATTTTTAACAAGATCGCGTTGACCCGGATTTGAATTTACAGACTGTAATTCTCGAATTTGTTGTTGAAAGTTCATCTTCGCTTGTCGTTGCTAATACGCGTTGTTATAAATTTTGTATAAAATTGCAGTTCCATATTCTCGCGGGGCCGTATCTTAACTTTCTTAATTATTCAAGATTATGCGACGTCATCTGTATCTAACTGTGTGAATCCCAATTTCATAAACTGTTAAACCTTCCACCATTTTGTTTATATTAACAAGTATCCTACCGAATGTTATAATTTTCAAAAGTTATTCGTATCTAGGTGTACGGATCCCGATTTTATAAACTATTAATCCTTTTACCATTTTCTTATGTTAACAAATTATCCTATTGAATGTTATAACTTTTAAAAGTTATCCGTATTTAAATGTATGAGTCCCGATTTTATAAACTATTAATCCTTTTACCATTTTCTTATGTTAACAAACTATCATGGTGAGTTATATAATTCTTAACAATTGTTCATGTACAATTTAGTCGTTTTTGCCTCTTTATCTTACGGGGCTCCGTCTTTTGAGTTCCAAAGGTTCCTTGAGACATTGATTATTTCGTCTTGTTGCATTCTCTTATTCTTTAATCTGTGCTTTTACAGGGGTCTTCAAGAAAAGCGGAAGAATAGTTTTAGTTATCTGGCCAGACTATAACTCCATTACGCACAAATCATGATTTCCGAGACGAAAAATGAAACAACGATTTTGGTGGAACGTAGGGCATTCACCCGGTGTTCTCATAATCTTCTAGCTATCAGGGCTAAGTAGATTTCTTTTATTTCCCTTTTTTGTAACCACAGGCGGGTTCGGCTGCAACGAGTGATCGAGGATCGTTAACAGGCGTGGTAACGCAAGGCCAGCGGCTGACGGTCGATAACCGACCCGCCCAGTTGCCTCTAGTTTCGTCTATCGCCGCTCGCTAGAGTGGCGTAGGTGACTTTTTCTAGAGAGCTTAGTGTTTTGAAAAATCGGGCCCTGTTGTACCATCATCCGCACTCTTTTACTTCGACTAGCCCAGCGCTATCTGTTAACAGATATTGTAGTTGCCAGGGCCTGCAGGGACCGTTGCTCGTATAATTGCTTACCGAATGCCCCCTTTCGCCAGAAGTCTCGAAACCCATGACTGAACTAAGAGTACGTTTGTGCGAATAGCGCGAAGTTACGGCCTGACGTAACAACACTAAAAACAAGAAAACTAAATAAACTCAGTTCCCTCTTTAACAAGGCATAGTGTAAATATCAGAACATGTATCGAAATATGGCAAATATCTGACCCATAGCACTAGAGGTCATTGTAAATAAAAACGTTAAGTGAAAAAATGTTGAATGTATTTGTAATTTCACCCGGGTATTCGGTCGCATGTTCTTTTTCGTTCATTAGAAAAAATGAAGAAATCGAAAAAATCAAGTCCCTCGAATTTTTCGTGACAATTATCGCGCTAAAAAAAACTACTGGCGAAATTATGCGTTAAAAAATAAATGGATTAAAACTGTTTTTGTACTTTTTTGAAAATTCTAGACTTCACTAAATTTGAAGTTACTTCTTTTTGGATCGATCGAACCTGAACTTTTTACTTAAAAATCGTAAATTTTTGCTTAAAAAAACCGATTTTGAAAAGTTCGAAAACTCTATCCGCTTGCAAAAAGCGCGGAGAATAATTTCTTTTCTGTGAAAATCTTCTGTGAAATCTCAAAAAAAAAATCTTCCGTAAGAACGAAAATTCCTTAATAAAAAAGAACAAGAAACAAGCAACCCGGCGCCCCGTCGGGGCGCCGGGTTGCTTGTTTCCTGTTGGGGGGCTTCGCCCCCCAAGCCCCCCGGAAAATGACCCTGCGGAAAAAATGTCCCTTCGGGACATTTTTCCCTAGTGTCATTTTAAGGCTCCATCAAATTTTTGTGTTACTTTCCTAACTTTTGTGGAAGTAATAGCGGAAATATATTTTTTTTAATTCAAAATGTCGTAAAATCCCAACGACTTTACTGATCATTTCAGTTCATTTGTTTGCTTCAAGTAGAACATTTCAGATCATTTGTTTATATTCAACGTGATTTAGGGCAAAATGCATTTTTTTCGTAAAATTCAAAATTCAATCAAATCCGAACCGCTTTAACGATTTCGTCGAAATGCAATAGCGAACTCCACTGAAAGTGTCTTTAGTTATGAAGAACTATTTAGCTGAGTCGTTGATTTTTTACGAAAGTTAGAGAGTGTACGACATTTTTTCGAAAAATTAAATATTCTATATGTTCTGTATTCATGTATACATTTTTTCAAAAATCACAACACTTGAAGAGCAGTTACCACTCTACTTGCATGCCAAATTTGACGCACGCACGCATGCACACATACGGCCATTTTTTTCTAAACCATTTTTCTGGGCGTTTTAGGTGATTCTGAACATACTGACATGATAATCTCGAAAAAAAAGCTTCCTCAATGAGGAAGCAAAAATAATCTAAAAAAGTGCCTTTACGTTAAAGTAATTTAGGAGTATGCAGCAAGTATCAGAATAATTATTCTGACGACTGTAAAGAAAGAGAACGTTACATACATTTCGGTCTGAAAATCCATATCGTGGTAGTTTAAAATTGTTTTTAAAAAATACCTTTGCGTTAAAGTAAATCAGGAGTACACAGCAAGTTTCAGAAAAATTGTTCCATTGACTGCGAAGAATGTGACCAATACATACATTGCAACCTGAAAAATTGTATCGTGGTATGTTAACACTATTCTAAAAAGTACCTCTGCGTTCAATTAATTTAGGAGTACGCAGCAAGTATAAGAAAAATGGTTCTGACGACTGCGAAGATTGATACCTGTACATACGACTCAACCTGAAAAGCTATATTGTGGTAGGTTAACACTATTAAAAAATGATCTGAAAAATAATCTAAAAAAAGTGTTTCAGAATTAAGGTAATTCAGAATTATGTAGCAATTTTCAGCCAAATTCATCTGTTGACTGCGAAGAATGTGAGCCGGACACAATTTTAGAGTCCAAAATGCAAATTTTCCTGAAATAAACACCTATATAAAAACAGAGAATAATTTCCATACTTCATGGGCATACTTCACAATGCCAGATTAAGAAATATTCCAAATTTCAACTTGTTCGGTCCATTCAGTCCAGACCCCCTGAGTGATACGGAAGTCCGAATAACACAAAATCTAGTCTACGCAGCCAATCATATTTAGTAATGAAATTTCTATATTCTGTTACACCAAGATTACGTATTTTACTATGTTTACGAAATCTGCTGTAAAAAAAGTAAATAAATTGAAATTATATTAACATTTTCCTATAAAAACGTAATTCAGTCGGTGGAGCGCGAATTCAATAGGCACTTTCTGCGTTTCTTCAAAACGTGAGTGCCTAAAAACGAAACTCTGCTGATTTCCATTGCGCAATTCGGTCCATGCTTCTCAGTTTGCGTTGGAACTCAGCAGGTATAAATTTTCTCAGATGCAGCATTCTTTTCGATAGTCTTTTTCGCTGTTGCGACCCCAATTTCACTTTGCGTTGCTGTCGATTTTTCGCCTTACCAATAATTAAATATTCAGCAATTTTCTTCATGATTCCCCCAGGGCCTAAGTGCATAAAATCAAGTGCAAAGCATGATACAATGTCTATTGGGGTTTGAATATCGAGCAGTGGAGAACGACCGCAGTGATGCTCGTTTGGCGTTTAAAGTCGATATGATTCATTTGTTCGTTCTTGGGCGTTTACTTCTGGATAAACAGTGCACCTTTCAACACGCATTCCTCGTGTTTCGCACCTCTCGCAAGCCCAATAACCCCCATGACCTTTGATGCACTTCAAAAAGGATCTTGCTGGCGTGTCACATATAAAGCAGTGTATGTGAACCTCGTAACGTTGCCCTAGTATTGTTACACCTTCAGCTAATAATTTGTTTATTTCGTCGACGAATTGAGACAAGTAATCTTCCACACTGCTCGGTTTTCCATTCCCGCAGTATATAGCTACGGGAAATGGGTGGTATATGTCCGAATCACAGTATATCTTGCACAGAATAGGCCAAAACTGCTTCACACCAGAGTTAGACAATGGCAGCCCATCAATATTTATTTGAAGGAATATTTGTTTATCTCGGTGTGCATTTTCTTGAATGCATTGTGTAAGCCCCTTCTCTATACCGAAATATGCGAATTCTCCCATGCTTCCATCAGCACTTCCCATTTCCTGAATTTCGTATATAGGTTCCGTAGAGTCTAAAAATGATTTTGCCGATTTTGGCAGATGTGGGAGCAATGTTCTGCGCAATATGACTAAGAGTTTATCTATCTTATTCTGGGGTATATTGGAAGCAATTGCTCAATTTCGAAGCTCGGCCACCTCGGCGGGCTCCTGCATATTTCCAATAGCACGAACATTTATTTCTTCTGCTCCGCAACCGTTTTCTTGTTCTTCTTCGTTATCAGAAGACGACGCTTCGATATTTCGTGCAACTTCTTGTTCGCTATCTTTCTCCGACGTTGTGTTTTCGACACAACCAGTTTCTTCGTGGACTGTTTTGTCGACGGCCATGCGCTCTTCTTCTTGTGGCGAGTCAATATTCCCAAATTCCAAAGCATCCGAATCGGACGGGACGTCTGAAGACTGCAGATTGGCCGTCGTTGCATTTTCAGAATTTGACTCAGTGTGTCTGGATTCTGTACATAGTAACAAATACATTTGACAAATAGGAGGTCCAGCAAACTTATACGTCAATTTTTTTTTGTATTTTATGGATTTTTTAAAATTTAATTAGTAATGCAAAATGTATAGATCCGTCGGAATTAAAAAAAATGTATTCAATTAAAGCAAAGTTACCAATTTTTCTGCTGCTCAAATGACTGCTCACACGAGGTTGCATTTGTCAGAAGTCCAAAAATTTCAGTTCAGATTGTATTGTATATATTTCATTTATTGAGGTTATAAAGTTGAACACAATTAATTAAAAAAATAGCATAACTCGACTACCTTCAGAAAATTGTAGTCTGGCTCGTTTTCTCCTCTGTTCATTCAAACTGCGTTGTATAGCACGATGTTTTGATACTCTTTTTCGAGTTTGGATTCGTCGCCTTTCATCATGCATATTTCCTGTCAATTCGTGTCAATTATTGTAGATCTTCTATAAAAAGTTAAAGAGAAAATTAAAATATAGTTAAAGAAAAAGTTATTTAAAAAAAATAAAAAAAGTTAAAGAGGTAAAATTACAAAAAAAAAGATAAAGATAAACTTCAAGAATCAATGTGCAAACAAATAGGACAAGATTTGCTTCGCAGCCCAGTGTGCAAGTACAATTGTTTGGTTACGCAGCCTAGTGGAATGCTTTGGTTACGTAGGCCAGAGTGCTAGTACAATTTTTTTATTACGCAGCCTAGTATACTAGTGCAATTCTGTGGTTACATAGGCCAGAGTGTAGTACAGTAACAATTCTGGCTGCGTAACCAAACATGGTTACACAGCCTAGTGTGATAGTGCAATGCGTAACCAAAAATGGTTTTGCAGCCCAGTATGATAGTGCAATTCTTTGGTTACGTAAGCCAGAGTGTCAATACAATTTTTTGGTTACGTAGGCCAAAGTTACACAACCCAGTGAGCTGGTACAATTCTTTGTCACACTGAACTTCGTAGCTCTACGAGCTATTTATGTACATCCATGATATTTTTTCGTTAATCGAATATTCTTAACATGCATGTATATGTAAAATGTGTCCTAGTAAGTTCATAACCTATTGCTAGTGCTTATTCGAAACATCTTGTTGTAGGAACAGAAACTTACGTTGCACGATGTTTTTGAATGTTACTCCAACTGCCACAGGATTAATCAATTCGATCGAAACACGACACTTGATACTGCGTGTATGTCAACAAACTGGAACGTGCCGAGCGAACGTGCGTGAGACAGCGAGCGAGCGAGCGGCCGAAAGTGGCAACAGCGCGACAGTCGCTGCGAAGTAGGCGCGGTAGTGGTAGCGAGCGAGTTAGTCGGCGCTCAGTGTGCGGACAGAGCAGACGATAACGTGACGAACCACGAGTTTCATTTATTCTCAATAAATATATATTCGTCACCTTAATTCGCGTATCCTCTCTTCACCCATCCCATCGCCACAGGAAAAACATCTTCCTACACTAGAAAACTTTATACAGTGTATCGATTTTATAAATATGTTTAACAACCTAAACTGACGAGCGTATGATCCGATTCTGCTATCACTTTCTATCTAGGAAAACTAGCCAAAACGGAGAGTCGCCAGGAAAGCACAGGCTACATTCTAGATAGTAACTCTCCAGAAAATTTAGGTTAAAAAAATTAGTCGGATACTGGATTGAAACTCCCAGACAAATTTCAACACCGGAAAAGGTGCCGCCCTGGCGATTTTACAAGGCTAGCGACGACGAGCGTTTTAGGCAGATTTTACTGCATTATTCTATCTAGAAAAATTAGCCAGAACTGAGAATCGACTGGCAGATGCTGGCTACATTATAGCTAGTTTCTCTCCAGAAAACATAGATTAGGAAAACTGGCCAGATACTGGATTCAAAACAGTTTATCCCAGACAAATTTCCACACGGGAAACAGAAACGCCGTAAAAGTCCGCGAGTCCTTGTGCAATTTTACTTGCCAATATCCCTGGGTCAAGTCCAATTTAGAAAAGCATTTCGCGCCGTGGAACTTTTGCAGTAACTCGTTTATGAGTGGGGGAGATTCATGATCGTCTTCGATCATTTTATTCACGTATCGTGCATCAAGACATACCCTTACGGAACCGTCGTCTTTCATCACTATTCTCAAGGGATTACAGTATTGACTCACTGCTCTCTCAATAACCCCGTTCTCCATCATATTGTCTATCGCTTGTCTCGCTGGTTCTCTTAAATGAAACGGAACCGGATATGTGTGCCTGATACTGGGTCGACTAGTGATCAATTTTAATTCATGTTCGTATCCTTTTGCACACCCTGGTTTATCCGAGAATAACAATCTAAATCTCGTGAGGGTATTTATCACCCTTTGTTTCTGTGAACCCTCGAGTGATGTTAGTTTACACGCGATCGCGCGAAGAGTCTGCGAAAACTGCTCCGTACCCACGACCTCGGTTATGTGATTCTCCGTGATATTTAATAAACCATAACTTCGCGTGATGATTGCTTGCTCGCGGGAGGACACATTCACTTCGTTCAAAAGTGAGAATTAATTATTATCCTTAGCGATTGTGGCCCTATCTTTACCTCCCGATTCTCGATCATTACGTTCTAGATCACGCCCTTCGTGGTTTTCGGTAGATCTCCCCCTCAGAGCAGATCCATCCCTTTTGGGAATGATTTCAGTCCCGACTACTTCGATTATTTGGGGCTTTTTCTCGGCGCTATTTTCTTCCCCCGAGGGCCTATTGCTAAGATTAATCAGATACACGAATATATCTTTATTTTTCCGTGAGCAACGAAGAGTCTCCGAAGACTCTCGCTCGAACATCACCGTCTTGTCACACAGAACTTTACCCGCGACTTCAATTCTATGCTTTTTATAATCGAGCACGACCTCATTTTTCAACATCCAGTCATTCCCTAGGATAACATGCGATGTTAAATATGGAATAATCAAGAAAGGAAAAGCCAATACGCGACCTCCTATCTCGATCTCCAGCCAGACTTGTTGTTTTATCGTTGTCGATTTTTTTCCTATTGCCGTTGTGACAAATAAATTCGAGACTGGCAAAATATCCATCCTTTGCGTTGCTGATATTTCTTTAAAAAACTCCTCCGATATAGCAGTAATTTGACTACCCGAATCTAATAAAATCGTTCGTGTCTGTCCGAGGATAGTAACCAGTAAATGGGGACAGCGCGCTAGTGCGAGGCCCACATCCTTTTCCTTCTCACAATCCCATTAACCCTCGATACTGTCCGATAATTCTTTGATAAAATCAAACCCTTGGCTACGCGTCGTCGGACCACTAGTCAACGCGTTGCTTACTAGTTTAAATGATCCTGCTTTGTTTGCAATTGCACATTATCTCGAATAGTCCGTTCGTTTGGGTGTATACGTGATTCTCGCGGAGGTGGGAAGCGCGTATCGGGCAGTTGAAATGTCGACATGGGATTTTGGTGGCTCCTACTATATCTATCATAATTCGTGTCTCTATAATTGAACCTCGGATAGTCATAGTTTCCTCGATGTCTCGAGTATTGTTTATTTTCACGTCCATACTCGTTGTTCTGCCCGAACTGGTGTGCCTCTACCTGCCGGACTTTCACCGGTTGCCTCTGACCCTCGTTATTATTATTCCAAGGTCTATTCTCTCGAAATTTTGCTCGTTCCCGTCGGATTCCGTCCAAGATCCCGAGTGTCTGGCCAATCATTATATCGGTATTGTAATCTACTGTGGCCAACGCTTCTCGAAACCACACCGGGTATTGCTGTATTATATTATAATTGACCTCTTACTATGTTAGTCTCGGATTGAAATATATCGCGTCGCGAACTTGCTGATAATAAAATGTTTGTAAGGATTCATCATTTTTGACTCACCGGCGTGCGAGCCATTGGTTTTTGAACATAACTCTTATCGGTATCGAATAAAATTCTTCAGAAAAGGATTGCTTGAACTCTTCGAAATCTCAGAAAACTGGCTTTAATTCGAACCACAACGCGGCTTTTCCTTCTAGCGCGTGTTCTATCATCGACATTTTCACCTAATTTTTTATATTTTTAATCTTAAAAAATTTGTCCATCTCATCTAAGAACTCAGCTGAATTTTTTTGCATCTCGTTATTAAATTTCGGCATTTTAATTTCCACGTGGACATTTTGTACGTTACCCACAATTACTGCCAACTCCTCGAGGTTCCTATTCTGTTGACCTTGATTTATTATGTCTTGCGGATTAGCGTCTACTGCTGACCGCTCCTGTTGTTGTCTCCGCTCAAGGGTGACCGGCTGAGCTTCGATGCTCTGGCGTAGCTGTTCGAGTTCACGACGCTGCCGCTCCAAATTCTCCTGCTGCATTTGTATTTCTCGGCATCTATTCGCCTCGTCGTCGTTATCTCGTAATAGCGGCATACTCGTTCTTTCTGCACATGACCTGCTAGAGAAGTTATAACTTGAAAATTTCTGCTTTGAAATTCTGCCCGATTCGGTCACGTACTCAATTATGCCCTCTTCAACCATACCACATAGAACATTTACAAAAATATTTTCATTCACCGTTAAATCATGTATGTATCTATCTTTTTTTAAATTTATTTTGGGTTCTCAATATCCGTCACTAAAATGTTAAATTAGCAACCATATCAAGCCTCATTGTTAGGCGCCATTGCAATAATTCGGTGAGCACATAATGAACTGAAACGTTTTGCTAATTGCCCTAAATTCCCGGCGGTGGATTTGGTGAGGAATAATTTTCGCACCAAGCAGCGTCCACCCGCGAACGATTCGGCTATAGTCCGTGCCACCTGTCGGGAGCCTATAGCCAAATCCTCCTCTCTCCTTTCCTCTTTTGCGCGTACGCCTGAGTATAGCACTCACACGTACCCGCGTCCGCCAACACCTTCATTAACGCGCCTGTATTCGTTCCTCACGTATACAAGCCCGTGTGCACTGTAAAGAGTAACATACGTTCGAGCGGGACTTATCATTTCCCTCCCTTTGAGACGACCCCGATGCACCGGGCTCCTATAGTTAAGGCCGTTGTATTAATCGTGACCGCCGTAATCAAACATCCACTCTTTATCGCGGCTAAAATCATCTCCTGAAAATAACAACGCATATCTCAACGTTGTCCGTGGATCTCTCTCGCTTAAATACGCTATTCTCTTCTACCACTCCAACTGCTCAGGATCTCACCTCCTCTCCTCACCCGTACCGATAATGACCGCTTCTCGCTACCGGTAAGGTACAAGAGAAAAGCTGAGGTACCTCCCTTCTTCCCTATCTCCTATAATAACGGTCCAGTACGGAACCCTGACCGATCCTCGGGTCGGAAATTAATCGTGTTGTCGAATTCCCCCCGTTGGGGCGTCTCCGCCCACTCGGGAAAATTGACATTTGTTACAATGCATTAATATAAGATCATACCGATTGTATTGGTAAATTTCCGAAAAATTGATTTGTATTCTGCCGAATCAAAAACTAAAAAACAGAGTCTGGTATCTATAGGAGAAATTCGCGGTGCGCTCAAGCATGAGGGCACGCGAATGCCGGACCTAAGATTGAAATTTATGAGAAAAGCCTGCGCACTAGGAATTGCGGTACTATTAGGTCGCGGATGTGCTTCCAAAAGGCACCCCACCTCGAATATGTGAACTCTAGTTTTGTGCGTGTAAGTACACCAAAAGGGTATAAGAAGCCTCCTCTTGCAAGCAGAGGCCCAGTTCTGCGGCCTCCCAGTTCGGCGGCCTCCTAGTTCGACGGTCCCACTTCGGCGGCTCTTCGGCGGCCTACCCAGCCAGTATTCGGCGCACAAGTTCGCGCTAGCTGTACGTTTACTCCGTTTACCTCTTCGCAACAGTAGACTCTCCGCTTGGTACAGAAATAAGGAGATAGACTCTGGCATTTTTCGTAAGTTTGGACTTTGAACAAATTCTTTTTCGCGACTTTGGACTTAGAAATTTTGTATTTTCGATCATTGTGTAACGGCCCGTCTTCGTATAAGAAGACGATTCGAATGAGAGAAAAGTATAGGTGACATTAGCGCAGTTTTTAGCGCTCTGACTAAGGAATGAACATTCCGGGTTCGAGTCCCGGAGATCACCATATCTTTTCTCTCTTCGAAACTTCGCCAATTCATCCGCACTACCATCCTACACACATCCCCGAATTCTCGGCACAGCCGTTACAATTGGACTTTGAAATATTTCGTTTTTCGCGAGTACGGACTTAGAAATTTTTCATGATTCGTTCATTGGACTTTGAAATGTTTCGTTTTTCGCGAGTACGGACTTAGAAATTTTTCATGATTCGTTCATTGGAATTTGAAATATTTTATTTTGCAAGCTCGGACTTAGAAGTTTTTTCTTGTTCGACCATAGGACATAGAAAATATTTCACTTTTACAGTCTTCGGACTTTGAAATTTCTCGATTAACAGTCCTCGGACTTTGAAAATTTTTATTTAACCGAATTCGGACTTTGAAATTTCTCGATTAACAGTACTCGGACTTTGAAGATTTTTATTTAACCGACTTCGGACTTGGAATATTTTTCATTCGACAGTTGTTAAATATATTATTTCGAAAGTCTCGTCCAGTCACAAGTCAAACTAACTTTAGGCCTGAACATTTCAGATCATCCTAAGCGATTATACTCGTTTAATAGTATATTGTGCAACAAGGGTCGAAAGTTGACAATTGCGGCGAGTGTGAGGTTTGCTGCCCGAGCGAAGCGAGGGCTGCAATCACACGAGTTGCAATTGCCAATTCGACCCGTGTTGCACATCATACTTTTTGTAACGAGTGCACGAATCTGCGGCACTTGGAATGGCAGTCGCGCGAGACGAACACTGAAGAGTGAGGTCGTGATTCAAGGGACGAAAGTGAATGACAGAAACTCCCAAGGGACGAAAGTGAACGAAATGCGAACTGCGCATGCGTGACGTTGTCATTTCACCACAGGTTCGCGACTGACAGGGAAACGGCCACTTTCGGCTCGCAAGACAGCCATGGAAAGTGCCGCGATTCGTGCACGTGTTACAAAAAGAATCTTCATCCATTCCAAATTTGCGATAAGCCAATAAGTAGAGTTTGTTCCTACTATTTTATATCTTTGAATTAATCCCAAATATCCGTTGCCATTTCTTTGTAACGGGAATATCGAACAAGTATTTTATTTGCCAAAGTGCCTTAATTATTTTTTAATATATTCGAAGAGAGTTAGCAAGAATCTTTTTTCCGTTGAACATTTTACTTCTTCTCCGACCCTGTACGATACATTTCTCGACGCCTACGTCAATCCAACGTGATCCACGGGAACTTCTGAATCACGGTAAGTCCATTATATTTATTTTCCTGTAATGAGCATTTTCAACGTTGCATTACGAATACTAGAAGTATTGTCCCGATTTTCCCATAAATATTTTTAATTCACAATACCCTGCACACACCACAGTTTTATCGCTAGTAACCGACAAATGTTCGTACCCCTATCCCGAGTAAATTTCCGCAAGGTTAAGACTCAAAAACGGGGTTGCGTCTTCGGTGGTTCGCGTCGGGAGTGGTAAAGAGTGGGCCGCGGCTCTCACTGACCAGCGTACGGGAACCCAAAGCCGAAACGCTCAACAAGCGTGTAAATGTTTGGTCGCGTAAAACCAACCGAATGTCTGACGTAACAAATTTGGGGGCTCGTCCGGGATCTTTAAAGAATGTTTGATCGCGGCAATAGTGATAAAACGTTTAGTAAATGCGAAGAGTCACGGAGTAATACATTTTGTAATTAATTATTTTAAAGGAGTAAAATAATAACTGATACCTGGAATACTGTTTCCATTTTTAATGGAAGTACAAGAAAGAATATTGGAACTTATCGAATGTATGGAAGGGCTTGTACAATTAGTAACAGACGTTGTCAAACAAGTTAGAAAAGAAATATTTTTGAGATCTCTTGGTTTGGATAGTGAAAAGAGAGAAAAAGCTCGCGAAGAACCACAGTTAAGAAGATCAAAAAGAATAATTAAAACCAGAAAGGTTGTTGGCACCAAAACTAAAGTTCATGGAAACCAACGAAAATTGCACGGACGAACTAGTCGTAAGTAACAAAGTGTCGAGAAGCAGTTGAGCTTCTTGAGTAATCTGAGACCTTTTGAAAGGGATACTAAAATAACGATTTTTTAAAATAATTCCATTGAATTTACACGATTCATGCTTCGTTTTTACCACAACAAAAATTCTTCCCAGTTCTCTATGCCGTACCTTAACAGTGATACCTAGCACCACCATTGTCACCACGCTTTGTCATTAACAAATACGCCTCACCTAAAAGGAGATTTTGCGCTGCCCATAGCGAATTTCTCGTTCCATGCTAAAGTTCACGCGCTGAGCGGAGTTCTCCCCCCCCCCAAATTACCTAAAGTTCTTTATTCCCCCCCTGGAGATTTTGCGCTGCCCTTAGCAGACTTCTCTATTCCTCCCGAGACCTCGCGCTGCCCAGAGCGAAGTTCTTTATACCCCCTCCCCCCCTAGAGATTTTGCGCTGCCCATAGCGGATTTCTCCATCCTTGATTTGAGATTTTGCACTGCCCATAGCGGATTTTTCAGAGAACCAAACGAACCAAACTATCGAATGAGTAGAAAGAGGGGAGGACGTGGAAACTTTATAAAACAACTAGAAGAACAATACAAAAAACCTATGACAAATCAGGCGGCGAGGAGCTCAACAGGTACACTTCACCACTCAATTTTGACTGAACTTTATATACACAATTGGGATAACGAAGTCACAGACGGTAAAGTGAAACTGGGGTCAGTCGTGTTAGACCCTTTGCCTGTGCAACTTTCTGCTGATAAGAAAGATCTAGAAATAAGAGAGAAAGTCAAACAATCAGATAAGGAATCTACAGATCGTTTTGACGCATTATTTCCAAAACCGTATAAAAAGTAGTAAAGTCAGTCGGAACAGAATCTTTCTCTCTCTCGTACCCGATTGATTTCGGAAATTTCAGCTCGACAGAACCAGGATTATCTCAAAAAGAACGAGACCGTGTAACCTCTTTATTTTCGGGACCCTATAAAGTAACGCCAATTAAAACTGAGGCGGAAATTTCCTGGCCTTCGTGCTCCGGTAGATCAGAAATTTCTAAAGTAGAAGAATCACCAGAACTCGAGAGTAAAAAAGAAGATCCCATGAAAGCACTTGAATCGTCTTATTGGGAGCCAACTATAAACCGCAAACTCAATATTGTTCAAGAGACACTCCTAAAGGGTGAAGATTGTTATAATATTTGAAACAAAAAGCAGGATTCCAGTACTTTGAACAATAAATAAATAAATAATACTCCGCAAGTAATAATACATCATTTTCAAGGAGAAATTGTTAATGTAATGAGTACCGATCGAGCCTTAGAAAATAATTAAAGACATTTCTGGACGTTGACACCACCAGAAATTGCAAATAAAATTTGAAGGAATAAATAAATTAATGAACACAAAAGAAAATCAAATTTACTCGATTATAAAAAAAACGAAGGAAGTATTTTTCCAATATATAAAGAAGACATTATAAATGAAGTCAACTGGCTCAAAGAAAAATCTCAGTGGAGTTAAAATCAACGAGTATCTCCACGAAAGGAAATTAAAACGGCTCGCGAGAAGTCTATCCGATACGACAGAAGACGCTAGCGAAACAACTGACCCAATTTCTGGAGGATCGGCCTCCGTTAATGTTGAAGAATTCCCCAACCCAAACGAACAATTAGCCCCCGGTTCACCCATAGGGCATTCGCCCCAAAGCCCGCAATTGTCCGAGTCGGACGACGAGGAGACGATTACCCGCGGTAGAGAAGATTGTAACACGTTTAGACAGGATCATAAAATTGACACAATTGAAGAGGAAAGTGATAATACAGAAAACGAAACAGGCATCGAATGCGAAGAAGAAAACAAATCCTATAACGACGACGATTTTGCGGGTTGTGATTTTGACCACTGGATAGGGGATTGTTTAACTAAATATCCAAAGGCGACAACCTTCGAACAATTCACGAGCCAAATACAACAGCAAATTCGAATTAACCCCGCGACTGCAGGCTTATCATTAATTCGTGGTTTTGTCGCCACGGCGGGCCCTCGAGCCATCGAATATTATAAATTGCTAGCACGGGCTGAACCTTCCCCCGAAGTTTTAAATCGCGCGGCACACGACGAGGCAACACGACCCGGATCATATCGCGAGTCACGGCATAGCAAAACCAGCAGTACACTAGAATCACCAGCACGCACACACGGGAACGAAATAACGATTGAAGATTTATCGAGTGACGACGAGACATTTTGCACGCCATTGGGAGGATCGACCCCGTTAAAAAAAACCAAGAACCCCGAATCTACCCCGAAGAGAGGTTTATCTACACCAGAAGGTAAAACAAATAGTACCGGAAAGACAGGAATAAAATCTATATTACAATCAGCTCTTAGCGTCCCAAGGAAATTGATAAATCAAATAAATTTACCACCAATCCCAGATCCAGCAGTACCAGGGTGCTCTAAAGAATCAGCGAAAGAACCAAACAGCAAAAGGGAAAATATACCCCGAGACAAATTTGTTTTCGACTCGTCAGCACCAAACCCCGAAGAAGTAGAAATTACGGCGAGAACTAAAAAATCACCAGTCATGGTTAATAATGAAACCTTGTCTCTTCGAGACGCCTTAGCGGTAATTCCCAATTACTGATGATGGGACCCGGAGCAGAGGGAATTCTAGTGAAAGCTGTTCATGTAAAAATCATTGAGGAACCGCGACGAACAATACAAGGACGCGAATTCGCAAATATATCCGAATTAGAGAAATTCTTGAAAGATATTTACGCACCGACTCGTAATGTTTATCAATTACAGGGAGAATTGGGATCTATTTATCAACGCGAAAATGAATCGGTGATTGCGTATGCAAATTGGGTACGAGATCTTGGAAATTTAATTCTCGAAAGTTACGATGCTAATGAAAGTATCCCTATGACGATGGCGTTTATTAAAAATACAAGAGAAAGTCTTCCTGCATGTTTTTTGTACGGGTTAAAACCGGAAATTGAACAACGCTTGGAACTGCATGACGATTTAGATGAGCTTATCAAAGCTGCCGTGCAGACCGAAAAACAATTGCTAGCTCGAGCTGCTTTGCGTAGCGGACGCTCGTCTTCCGAACCAAAATCCCCGAAACCAGAAGGAAAACGTGGTGTACATGTCGTGGCAATTGAAGAACCGTGTTGTCAAATTTGTGAGAAAAAGGGACACGTAGCTAAAAATTGTCCCGACCGAGAAACGAAACCGACTCAGTCGCCCAATAATGTCCAAGACAAAAATAACGAGGAGAAAGCGATATGTCAGATGTGTAAAAAACCGGGACATTCGGCAGACAAATGTTTCAAGATTTTTCCCCCGACAAATAGGACAAACACAATCGACAATCCCCAAGTTACGATTTGTCAAATATGTCAAAAACGAGGACATTCAGCCGACAAATGTTTTAAAATATTTCCTCCCGAGAAACCGGGTAATAGTTCCGCTATTTGTCAAATTTGTAAAAATAACGGTCACTCGGCCGACAACCGTCCCCGATTGCATCCAAAACCCGCAGGTCAGATTAGTGGACCTCGCTCTCAGGTGCCGCAGAATCTTCGTTACCAAAATCCAGTCGGAATTTCGTGCCAAATTTATAAGAGAGAAGGCCACGGGGCGCATATATGCCCATTAGGGTGGTCCTTAAAAGGGGTATTTTTAAATTTTGATCTTGCCGCCCCCCAGATCGGTTCGAAATAAAAATAAAAAAATCCTCAATTTTTTTCAGATTTTTTCTACCACATTTAACCCTCCCCCACGGGGATTGAAGTTTTCCATTCAAAATACATGGGACTTTTCGGTCTTCGCAGTCAATATTTTATTGCGGGACTATACGTCGATCGAAAAATCTGAAATTTACACAAATTACGCTATAAACATTTTACTATAAGGGGAAAAATCACCAACCTCTATCCTCAAACTTCGGAGGGCGGAGGGTTGACAATGTCAGGCCAAAAAGATATATGGATTTTGCAGTAAAAAAAAAGTGTTAAATGTGGTCTACTTTTCATAACAGGGCTCTGTAAAGAAAAACCTTAGGTCCAAATATACAAAATAGTAGAAAAGATGACATTTTTTTGTTACGTTTTTCTATATTTTTATTTAAAAAAAATGCTACTTCGATAATTACAATTCGTTATTTAAATTTCGATAATCGTGTTACATATTATTAAGGAGGGTCTCTTTTTTTGCGTCTGGGTGATCCTTCCGATATTCACTGACGATTTGTAGAACACCTCGAAATACGTATTATGCAGCATTGGCGACACCAGTGGCGGCCTTTGTAACTAAATAACTAGCGACAGTTGGAGTTTTAGTCAAACACTAGCCTTATCTGACAGAATGAACCAACCGAATTTTAACGTGAATTATTTCAACTGTTGAGAAGTCATACAGAAATTCGTGTTATGTTTCAAAATGCAATATATTGATAAATCACTTTTTAATGCTGTTAAGGTAGATTCGGTAAAAAAACACATTCTTTTCAAAAGAGATATTTAATTCATCTAAAATTAATCATTTTAATAATTAATAATAATAATTTTATTGAATAATCAATTTTGAAAATTATCAAGGGTTGTTAATTTTTTCCCGTATGGTATTACATGTATAGAGTAATTTGTGTAAGTTTCAAACTTTTTAACAAAGAAATAGTCGCATGGTAAAATATTGATTGCTTAAGACCGATAAACACATTGAAAAACTTCAACTCGTTATTTTCAGAAGCGAAAATCTATATAATATATATACAATATTTGTGGGTAGGGGGTTGGTGATTTTTTCCCTTATAGTAATATATTTTTAGCGTAATTTGTGTAAATTTCAGATTTTTCGATTGGCGTATAGTCCCGCAATAAAATATTGACTGCGAAGACCGAAAAGTCCCATGTATTTTAAATGGAAAACTTCATTCCCCGTGGGGGAGGGTTCAATGTGGTAGAAAAAATCTGAAAAAATTTGAGGATTTTTTTATTTTTATTTCGAACCGATCTGGGGGGCGGCAAGATCAAAATTTAAAAATACCCCATTTAAGGACCACCCTAATGCCCATACCGCAAAGGCCACTCGCAGCCATTAAGTAATAATCGTTTCAACAACGACGAAGCCAGTATGTCCGTCCCTAATAATGAAGCGGGATTATGTTATAATTGCAAAAGACCAGGACATTTCTCTCGCGAATGTCCAAATCGAAGGACCAATCAGGAGAGATACGGAAATCCGGGAAACGACAGTGGGCTGCCAAGAACGGATGCCCTTGGGGAGGCCTCGCAGAGATTGCATTCGATCCACGTAGTTATGGCCGAGGAAATGAACGACCGCCGCGAGTAACCCGAATTTTTAATATACATTTGCAGACCGAAACTGGCGTTCCGACAGTATCAGTGACCACTGACGATGTAATTTCGCCTTTTGTGTTGATGGTCGATACTGGAGCTAGCCCAAATCTTTCAAAAAGACAATATTTAAAACCGGGTGTTCCTATAAATCGTGAGGAAATCTTACGACTTAACGGTATTACCGATAATTCGATCCTTACATTGGGGCATGTCACAATAAAAGTATTTGGTCGATTCGCTACTTTTCATATTGTCAACGATAGATTTCCAATTAACGAAGCCGGAATACTGGGAACCGATTATCTCGATGGAAATCGTGTTAAAATTGACTACGAAAAACGGCAATTAAAAATACAAAATTTAATAGTACCATTTGGAACACAGGAAATGATTGTTATTCCCGGTAAATCCACAAAATTCTGTTTTTTAAGTATTAAAAATTAGGAGTTGAGAGAAGGGTATATACCCAAACTCCATGCAGGCGAGGGAATACACATACAAAGTGGATAAGTAATAGACAACAATGGCAAGGCTTATATTTATATGACTAACGACAATGAGCATACAGTACGAATTCAAATTCCTGTATTAAAATTAATGTCATCGGAGGAATTAATTAAAAATACGGTGGTGCCAAGAACAGATACAGATAATTCGCAAAAAGTAAAAGGTAGAGATTCAATATTGAGCAAAGGAATAAATGAAGAAGGAAAAAGTGGAAAGAATAAGAATGTTCGTTTTAATTTGCAAGAACAAGTCATTCCCGAAACTCTGGGCCTGTCGAGCGAAGGCATACTCGATTGGGACCCAGTATGTCAGAAGGAATTTGTAAATCGTACAGAAAACATACGTCAAATATTAAATGAGATAAAAAATGAAGTAAGAAATGACGAAGAAATAATGAGAGAAACTCGTGAGATAATGTCGAGTAGCGAACTATGTACGACGTGTATGAAAATCGAAGATTCGAGAAGTGAGAATCGAGTCTCTGACTTGCGGACTCAGGCGTCGAGTACTTCAGATGTGACCGAGGGAAACGCCAATAAAACCATAGTGAAGTTAACGGATTTTTCAGTGGATAATGAAACAAATTATGAGGTCCGGACCATGCCGGCTGATTTAATTTTGTTGTCGCAACAAGAGTTCCCAGGTAATGAAGTAATGGGACTACGTTCTGCAACGGGGAAGTTCACCGGGCTCAGGAGAAGCTCGGAGGCCTTCGATATTGTTAACCGTGGTAAGAAAAGGCGTACTGTTGAGAGAAGTTCAACAGTGGAATCTTCGGGTGACATCATAGGGAGTTGCGTCGCGTTCGCGAGCATACTGAGTCTTACGAACGAAAAAATGGGCTTTGAAACGAACTTAAATAAAAATTGTTCATATTGTTCAAGCCCTGGAAATATTAACGAGGAAAATAATCGTACGAAAGTATTAGGAAACGGGGTAATAACGGGAAATCGAACGGTGATGAGAGACAAAGTCACGTTAAATCAAGAGGAGAACAAAAGTATCAGTTTAATGGTAGAAAATCGAGGAAAGAACATTGAAGAGAATAATGCAGAAACAAACAAACAGAAGCGAATAAAGTTTGCGAGTAAAGATGAAGAAACTTGTTGCGATAAAAATAGGAATAGTCTTACATCGATCATAAAAATAGAGTCAAAGCACGAATTAATTCAGGCACAAGTTGAAACCCAAGCCAAGCCACTAAAGGGAATAAACAATGATCCAACGAATATACGAATGACCAATAGAAAACAATCATTCGTCGTTAGAGAATACAGATTGAAGAAAAGTCGAAGTTCAAAGAAAATCCTCCAGATATGACACTTTTTGTCAGTGAATCTCCATGTTGTATAATAACTGAAGGAGAAACAATCGACCGTTTCGACCAAGTAAAAAACTTACTAAGACTTTCAGAATTAAACGAGGAAGAAAAACTCAGTATCGAGAATTTATTGAGAGACAGCGCACATTTATATCAGATTCCCGGAGATTTATTAACCTTATAACGCCCGGCCCTACCTCCTGGAAGAGGGGAGAGGGCGGGTCATGCGGATTGCACAGGGAAAAAAAGGGGGGGGGGCGCACGCGGAATAAATAACGCCCAAATAAAGAGAAGATAAAACTAGTGCTTTAATTAATAATTCATACAGGACCACCCTGATGGCCACAATCCGACCACTCAGAGGGAGAGGGGCGAGCTAGTCATCTGGGGCATGCGGGGGGGGGGGGAAATGTAAATCGCGTCACATCAGCGTACTCAGGGGCGCCAGCTATGAGTCGGCGTAGCGCCGTGAGCGCCGGGCGGAAGGCCCGACTCTCAATAATACTCGACAACACACACGCGCAACTGGCGGGGGGGGGGGGGGGGGGGAACGAGACTTCTCATGAGACTCGGCTCGGGCCGGGTTCCCGAACACAACGGCTCTTAATTATTACCTCGGCACCTTGACCTGGTAGGACAGCAGGGACAGCGTACTAAATTTTGACCGGGAAAAGAAAGAAAACCTCGGGGGGGGGGGGGGGGGAAATAAAAGACACGAGCGATCGCCACCGCTCACTGCTACGCGCGAAAAGGGGGATGCCACAATGGCCGCCTCCACAGGTGTCTCAACGACACGTGGCTGGCAGAAGGCCGGGTAATTTCTCGCCCACAGGGCGGCTATGCGGGGCTCTGGGTACTGGAAACAACGGAAGAATGGCTCACTTACTTGATACCTCACAAATCACCACCGTAAAACTCCTAGCTCAACTATTTTCTCGCTTTTTTCCTACTTCGCTCGCTGTTCTCGCTCGATGCGGCTCGCTGGCTGTCTCGAAGTGTCGATCCTTCACGTCGTTGTCTCCCTCGTTCTTCTCCGGCGGTCCTCCCCTCAGATTTGCCCTGGCGAGTCGTTGCTAATTGGCCCATTCGAATGGCCGGAGAGAACGGCGCGGCGGCATTGGCCGCGAGTTCGCGCGCACGACGGTCCGCCAATGAGGCTCGAGAATGGCCACACAGTAGCCCGCACGACCGCAAGCCCGAGTGACGTCGCCTCGGTCGCCGCTCGAAGACGCTCCGGGTAGTGCTGCCCCCAGTCGGACAGCCTGGCGTTCCGAAGTGGCCGACCTCGATGACAGCTCGACTCCCCGACAACAGCCACCTCGTCGGTTTACACTCTCCCCGAGAGCCGAGAGGGGCCAGGGTCGAGCTGTCCGGTGCAAAGTGTGTGTGCGTGAGGTGGGAACGCCGTCCGCGGAGCCGTGCGTCCGCCTCCGGAAGTGGCCCGGGTCAACCAGGCGCGTCCGGATACGGCGTGTCCTGGCCTGGGAGAATCCTTCGCAGGGCCCTCGAGGTCCTGCTGTTGGCCACGAACCGCCTTCCTGGCTCCGTCCTGGCCTCCCTCGCAACCGCCTCCGCCCGCCCACTCTCTCCGGTACCTCTGCCTTGGCCACGACGTCGGACCGCTGGAGCAGACCCTGGGTCGGAGTCCATCTGGCTGGCGCAGCCAGCGAGCGCGTCCCACCTAACACAAGGAGGGACCCGGAGCAGAGAGCCTCCAGGGAACCAAAAGGGGTAAGGACAACCTGATTTTAAATCCCAGCGGCTATCTTCCCTGAGCTAACCCCCAGTTCTTGTTGCAGTGAACGGTGGCCTTCGAGCCAGTCAGCGATACCCGGAGCCACCACGTTACAACCTGTACCACAATTTTACAGCACAGAATCCCGACAACAGACGATATTCCTATAAACACTAGAGGGTACAGATGGCCCGAAAGTACGAAAGGAGAAATAGGGAAACAAATTGAAGATATGCTTAGCAATGGAATAATTATACCCTCCACTTCGCCATACAATTGTCCCGTGTGGGTCGTTCTAAAAAAGGCCGACTCTCAAGGTAATAAGAAATGGAGGGTAGTCTTTGATTATCGGGCGTTAAACGAGAAGACCATCGCAGACGCGTGTTCCATTCCAAATATAAACGATATTCTCGATCAATTAGGAGGCCCTCAGTATTTCTCTGTATTTGATTTAGCATCAGGGTTTCATCAGATCGAAGTATCGCCCGAAGACCGACACAAGACGGCGTTTACTACGCATCGTGGACATTTTGAATTTGTACGCATGCCGTTTGGGCTACGAAACGCTCCTCCCACTTTTCAACGAGCAATGGATCTGACGCTCGCTGGGCTCCTCGGCTCGGGCGTATTCGTTTATCTAGACGACATAGTAATTTATGCCAAAACCCTCGAAGAACACGAGAAAATATATAAGGAATTGATGAAATGCCTTGAATCCGCGAATTTAAAATTACAGCCAGATAAATGTGAATTTTTGAAACGAGAATTTGCGTACTTGGGCCATGTTATTGGTAACAAGGGCGTACGGCCCGACCCAAAGAAATTAGAAGCCGTTCGCGAATACCCACTGCTAAAGAACGTTAAACATATTCGACAATTTTTGGGATTAACTGGATACTGTAGATTATTTATCGAAGGATACGCGAAAATAACAAAACCTCTCACGACTCGCTTGCGAAAAGATATTAAATTCGAGTGGGGTCCCAAACAACAAGAAGAATTTGAGGTTTTAAAGGATAAACTGTGTACTGCGCCGGTATTACAATACCCAGATTTTTCTAAACCATTTATTTTAACTACAGACGCATCAGATTACGCTATAGGCAGCATCCTCTCTCAAGGGGAAATAAATCGCGACCATCCTTGCGCTTATGCGTCTCGAGCATTCAGCCAGGTAGAGGAACGTTACGACACATACGAGAATGAAGCGTTGGCGATCGTATATTCGATATTACACTTTCGACCATATTTGAACGGGCATCGTTTGACCGTAGTGACAGAGCACAAGCCTCTGACTTGGTTCCGACGAGCAACAGACGGTATCCAAAAATTTTACACTAGAGACTCAAACTTGCTGAGTACGATTACGATGTAGTATACAAGGCGGGAAAATCTAATGTCAATGCCGATGCTCTCTTTCGAAATCCCGTTGAAAAATCTAGCAGTACCGATGAAATACCCACAGCCCAAGTAACACCTTTCACGGGCTATCCCACGAAACACAAAAATACATTATGAGATCAAGATATTAGTCGTATGTTGAAGGAAGACACCGAAGACGAAAACGATCACGAAAATTCCGATAATGATGAGGGAAAAAACATTTTTGGCGGTGAAATCGAACACGAGTGGGACTGCGAACCACCAGGAACGGACGAAGAATACGAGGAAGACATAATTCAAGACAGTCCTTCGACCCCTCATTTAAAACCCGATATGTCCAAAATATTGACTAATGATACGATTGATTTGGAATCTTTGTCAATTGAAAATGCATCAGAAACAAATCCGAACACGCAAGAAAGCTTCCCAGGCGTGCATATACGAGAGGATGTAGACAGGGACCCAAGCAATGATTTTTTACCACCCGAGGCAACGATCCCGTCGGACGAAGATCGAGAGGAAATAGTGACTACGTCTCTTAGCGATATCCCTTCAAAAAAATCTAACCCATTCTCAGACCATTATAAAGAAAATATTATAGAGAGGCAAAGAAAACCAGGTGTTAGGCGACTTGAAACTAGCGGAGACGAATCTTCAAGCGACGATGAATCCAACGCAGAGCGAGAAGCCGTAATTCCCCGGGCCCTAACGCGAGAAAACACTGGAGGCAGAATTACCTCCTCGAACATCATACAGTCCCGTGATCTTTTTATTACCAGGAAAGACAATCTTATATATTTTGTCTCCACGAGTTGCGAGCCGATAGATTCGGGAGCAATTATATTATGAGATCATAATCAATTTCCACACCTGCCGAATTTACAATTAAATAAAGCACAATCAAACGCGAAAAAGGGTAATAAATTTAACATCGCTATACCAATTACTGAATCCGCTGAAGACGGTCCCACATTAGTGCTACAAAACATAACGGAAGCTCTAAAAAACGCTCGACATCTGATTGAAAAATTACAATTGCAAACTGTAAGTCTTGCTAAATCCGATTTTATACTAAACGTCCCTTGGAATGAAATAATGATACAAATCCATCGACTGTTCGCGCATTGTGGCGCGAAGATTGTTATTTGTAATGGGCTAGTACGACAACCAGCAAAAGAAGATCGGCACAAAATAATTGAGGAAATGCATTGTTCCGCTATTGGTGGACATCGTGGAATCAGCAAAACTTACAATCGAATTCGTCACGAATATTTTTGGAAAAATATGAAGATAGATATTCAAGCGTACATTGGAACATGTTTACAGTGCCAGTTAAAAAAGTTAGTGCGAGTAAAGACCAAACAACCAATGATAATTACCGATACTCCCACAATTGGGTTCGATAAAATTGCAATGGATATCGTCTGTCCGTTACCCCGGACCGCGAGAGACAACGAATATGTGCTTACTATTCAGGACCAGTTAACAAAATATTCCGTTGCAATTCCGATTCCGGATGCTAAAGCAGCAACTATAGCTGAGGCATTCGTTAAGCGGTATATCTGTTATTTCGGTTCACCTAAAGCAGTCCTTACCGACCAAGGCAGTAATTTTTTGAGTAAATTCTTGAATGAAATCGCGAAATTGTTTTAAATTCGAAAGGTCAGAACTACAGTGTTTCACCCGCAATCAAATGGATTTTTAGAAAGATCTCATCACGCCCTCGGCGAATATCTTAAACAATTCACTGATTAACATAGCGATTGGGACGAATGGGTCGAGATGGCAATTTTTAATTACAATACCAGTGTGCACGAAGGGACAAAACACAGACCATACGAAATGGTATTTGGAAAAATAGCGTGCACACCCTCCAGTATGTCGTTAACTGACATGGAAAAACTCGATATTTACGACGATTATTTGATTCAATTAGTCACGCAGATTCACGAAATTCAGAATCTGGGTCGCCAAAACCTGATTAAAGCCAAAGAAAAATCCAAAGAATATCAAGATAAGAAGGCAAATCTCGTAGAATTCAAGATTGGTGAACGAGTATTTTTACTTAAAGGGCCAAACCAGGGAAACTGGGTGACCATTACTCCGGACCCCACAAGATTACGGAAATATTGACTAAAGGTAATGTACGAATTAAGCTCCCCACAAAGGAACTAGTTGTGCATTCTAACCGACTAAAAAAATCTAAAATTGCTTTATAAGTTTACGAAAAACCTTCCCAGTTAATAAACCCAATGCGAGTAATATTAAATTAAACCCGATTAACAACAATCAATTCAGAATGCATTATGTATATCGAGAAATTCTATTGGAAATGAGAAGATCAGTAATAGATAACGTGGACATATGGAACGGAGTCACACATCCCTTGGTTTTGGAAAACATAATTACCATCAACGATATCTTAGACCTCGCGCGATTACCGACCAGAGCTGCAAGAGCTGCCCTGTTATTGGATATATTACCGAATCGAGGACCGAGAGCATTTTCCATGTTTCACCACGCCCTTAGTTTTGAATATAACTGGTTAAGATTGGAAATGATAGAACTATTAACCCAAAAGACCGATGAACCTCAGCGATAATTAAGACGGTAAACTAAGGTCCGTAAATTGTATGTATGTATGTATGTATTCTTTATTGCTTCAACAGAGGTATACAGATACCCCTATAGCAAGGGGGGGCGACGCTTTTAATTACAATAAAATCATGAACAAAGAGAGAAAGCTCTTAACATTAGACTTCGTTTTATAAAATTATACAGTTTCTTCAGGGTTTTTGAGTCTGTGGTTGTGAATATTTCTGTCAGTAATTCGCTGGTTTTTTCGACGTTCGCGTATTCGCTTAAGAAGTGAGTTCTGTACGGTTCGTAGAGTGGACAGCGGAGCACGAAGTGCAGTATTCCGTCCGGGCCTGGCGCTTTAGCGTTTTTGGCTGTGATGTTGTTGGTCCTGCGGTGGGCTGCCGTAGATGGTTCGATTTCTTCAACGTCTCATCTGCTTCGTCCCAAAAGTGCCAAACTCCGTTGAGTTCCAGCTTTTTATATCCGACTTTTACTTTATTTCCTTCTTCTCGATGCTGTTTTGCGAGGTCACGCAGCTGCTTTCCGATTTGCCGCTCTTTATAGGTAAGTTCACCGTTAATAAAAATGTCTCTTCCCTTCAGTTGTTTTTTCTTTTTCAGAATGTCGTTCTTTGTTTCCCAGCTGTCCAGTTTCACCGAGTACAATGTTTTTCCTCCTACCGGGATGGATCGCTGGTCGATGATTTTGCCTGTCGCGCCAAATTCCGAGGATAAAAAATCGTCGAGATGTCCTTTCACGTTTTTGGGGTCCGCTTTAATACCCTTGATTACTATGTTATTCTTTATTTCCGCTTTTTCCCTCGCTTCTATTTTACGTTCGAGCGTCTCTATTTTGCGGTTTACTTCGAGGTATTTCTTTGGCGTAGCGACGATCTTTTCTTCCAGTTTGTTTAAACATTCCTGGAATTTTTTTTCTTTCCCGATCTCCTTTTCTTCGAGCGATGTCATCCTGTCCTCGAGTCCCTTGTACGCCTTAGCAAATTCTTCCTTATTTTTCCTCAGCTCCTCCTTAATTTCAGCGAAGTTCTCTTGATGCGTTTGGTTAACTGACGTGAGCTGATTTTTCATGTTGTCGAACTGTCTCGTGGTTTCCTCCCCCATTCTTCTCAGTTGATCCAAAATAACATCCATGTTCTCGTCCTGGGCCGTATATTGTGTTAACAATGACGACGTTTTATCTTTATTGTTGTCCAGTGAATCTTTGGGATTTTCTGTTGGTGGAGAGCGAGGAATTTTCGTTGATTTTTTGAACGCCTTCAGGTCTCGGTCTTCTCCTTGTTCCGGGGATCCTTCGGCCGATTGCGCGCGTTTCCGTTTCACGACAACGAAATCGCGGATCGAGCCAATCGAGTTGCTTCTGTCACGCTGCAACGTCTGGAGTATAGTCGGTCGCCCTCTTATCTTCTGCGGTACATTTGGTGAATCGGTTAATTCGGCGCTTTTGACGTAAGATGGGGGTAAAGTAACGCTATCTTCTTTATCGGGTGAGTCGTCGATCTGGGTCGATATGGCCCGCTTAGATCCCCAGGAGATGTCACTACTGCTCATTTGGCGCTCGTGTATTTCCCCTTACTCCTCTACCAGATCGTCAGGGTAACCTCAAAATTCCTCGACTGGTGTTATTTAATGATTTCAGAGGCCTACCTCAGGGTATTTGAGCGTTTATAGTCCTCTGCGGTTCTTCGGTCTTTCTGGACGCCGGTGGTATGTAGCCCTGTTTATTCAGATCGAATGGACAATTCGTATACTATCTTTTTGCCGTCGGTTTGCAAACACGTCTGTCTCGTTAGTGCGGCGCGCGCATCCCCCCTAAGGTCCGTAAATTATTTAAGTCAAGGGAACAACATAAAAAAATATATATAATAATAATAATATTTATATTTTCAAGGATTGTTTTAAAGATACCGATATGACAAGGGATACCCAAATGAAAAACCACGAATTTAACCATCAAAGGAAAATTTTGAAAAAAAAAAAAAAATATATATATATATATAATTTTTATAAATAATGCAATAAATCTAATACGATACCCGCAAGGGATAACCTGTTTTTTGGTTGAAGGGTCGGGAACAGGAAAAATCCAGTGACCATTCGCTCAGACCACAACGCAAAAATAACGCGAAAAAAGAAAGAGGGAACGTACGATCTAAATCCTCTGACAGGACGTTATTTGGCAACTTAACTCGTTAATAAGGTTTAATAATTAATCAAAACGCTTAATAAACTCGGATTAATATTTCTTTTTTTTACCTCTACGAGAAAATCTTACGCTAATTAACAACAACGATTTAAATAAAATATCTAACCGATGGTTTTTCGCTCTTTGATCGTACGAATCATGTATCATAAAGTTAAGGCGTGGAATTGCGCAGCAAATAAATAATAACGACTGGAAATAAAGTAAATAACAGGCAAAAATGACCATGAATAACCTTCAAAATTATGAAAAATATCGGTTCGAGCAGAAACGTCTCGAGAGTTATCAAGGATGGCCTTTGGACTTTTTGGAACCCCGTAAACTCGCTGTCGACGGTTTGTATTATACGGGCCAGAAGGACAAGGTAGTGTGTTTCTATTGTGAATTAATGCTCGGATTTTGGAAACCGAACGATGACCCCAGAACAAGACATCAAAGAGGACACGACTCATGTAGATTCCTCCGAGGGAAAAGGTGCGGAAACGTACCTATTGGGACCGATTTTCAGCCGGGAAAATTGATTCCCGTTAACGTGTTGAGGAAACACCCCTCGGTACCACTAGGGGTTTTCAGACAACAACAACCTGAGGCTGCAGTACACCCGTTAATCACGTGGTACTATCGGCGACTCGAAAGTTTCATTTTTTGGCCCAGAGTAAAGAGGGGAATGAATCTCGTATGGCTGGCCGCAGCCGGATTTTTCTATATGGGTGTCAATGACAAGGTCGCGTGCTTTCATTGCGGAGAGGTTGTATGTGATTGGCGAACGGACGGTGATCCTTGCCTGAGGCATGAATATTTTAACCCAACCTGCGAGTTCGTTAAGGAAATCAAGGGCTTCACCCGCAAAACCAAGAGGGATTCGAAACGTAGTATCGTCACACCGCCGCTACCTCGAGCCGACGATCCTTGGTATCCGAGGTTGGCAAGTTATTTGTCGCGAATGAAAATTTTCATAAAATCGTCAAAACACTCCGGTATTAACCTCACGGGAATTGCTAGGGCCGGTTTCTTCCACGAGGACGACGAAGGAATGTCCGCGTACTGCTTCCATTGCGGCGCAGGGACAGCCGGATGGGAGTCGATCGAGGATCCATGGCACATGCACGCTGTGATCTCTCCTCACTGCAAATTTGTAGATATGGTCATAGGAACACCGTCACGCCCGTCCAAGCCTCCTGGTAATACTCCTCAAGCGATTACCGATCGTGCGGAAAATACCCCCGTGCGCGATGAAAATAAGAACGAAGGACAGAGTCCTCCTGCCCCACCCGCCAGTGAATGCTCGGAGGGAACGGAATCTTGCGAAGACTCCGGTTCCACATTGAGTACGGAAAACCTTACTGTATTACCGAATCTTTGTCGAATCTGTCTCCTCCGTACGATTAACATAATGTACATCGCGTGTTTCCACGCGATCGCTTGCCACGAATGTGAAAAGAATCTCGAAAATTGCGATGAATGCCATGCAAAGATGGAGTACAAGCTGAAAATTTTATTCAACACTCATAAAGACCGGGTAGTAAGAGTGTAGTGAATTGACCGCGCGTCGTAGGCCCTACCGATCCCTTGCGCTCAGCCTCGACCGGCTACTTTTGGGGACTCTTCTACCCTCTTCGTCTCCTAATAATACGGCTCAAAATTCCAACGGATCAAACGTTATTTCCTTAAGCCAGTTAAAAATGTTCATATGTAATTCTGTTGTTGTGCCCGGCGACTCGGTAAGTGATCAGGTTACGAGTCGAAGGGTAATTGATTGTTTTGTCGGGATCGTTTGCTGATTAAAGAGTTGGACTCACGCGAACTCGGGTTTACCTTAAAGACAATTTATTTGAAGAAAATATATTTCTGATTTACGTTACAGTTTGTTATTTCCAGTTACTTGTTTCTATTTGTATTACAACGTGAGGGTACCCGAGTCTAAGACGAGCCTGACAGCTCGGCTCCGAGTCTGTCTTTAGACTGCCGGTGAATTGCAGTGGATCACTGCGATTCACCGAAAATCGGTGTGTAAGCATTTCGTGCCAATTCGCTCGATTTGCGATTAGCAATAGCAATTTCCTCATTGCCTCGTGATGGAATTTAAATATTCCGGGGTGCAACACTCCTCCCCCCTTAAGAAAAAAAATGTTCTTCTTTTGTAAGAAAATATTTTTTTTTCTTTTTAACCTCTACGCAGCGGCTTAGTTGTAGACTCGGGTTCACATTGGTTTTCCTACATTCTAAACCCCGTATCATGTCGATTATTACAATTATGACGATGCGGTAATTTTTATTGTCGCCGTGCATTGGCCTGGTCTGCAAATCCGACTCAGCGACTCAGCCCGGACCGCAGCGACCATCGAATTGAATTATTTCATTATTTGAATTTTATTATTTGAATTTTTTTTCGATGCGTTGTAACGTGGGAGAAAGGCCATCCCCGAGAGGGGGTGGAATAAAGACAAACGAAAAATATATCCATACGTGTATTTACGACGATTACTTCCCTGCTAGTTTTAAGCTAGTATTAATTGCGTCCCCCCTGGCTCCATTTCGCTGCTATTGATCCACATAGGGACGGAGGCGGTTCGCATGTACCGTCGTCGTCTTCCGTCCCTTTTTAAGCTCGTAGTCAACGTCGACTTTACTCGCAGTCACGAGATACGGGCCCGTCCACACCGGCGAGAGCTTCGCGGCCCGCCCTCGTCGCACGGTATCGTCGTGCAGGAGCACGTGGTCTCCGACGTGGTATTCCGTCTCCCTCGCTCTCACGTCATACGACAGTTTGGCTCGCTCCTTTGCGCTGCGGAGATTGTCGCGGGCTATATATGTCGCTGGGCAGCCCAGGCGGCCCGTAGTCGCTCGCGTAGCTCGCTGGCGTAGTCGTGGTGAGTATACGTGAGGCGCGGCTCACGTTTCACCGACGTGGGCAGCTCGGCCTCCCGGCCGTACACCAACACATGCGGCGAGAGCCCCGTGGCTGTGTGAGGAGTGGTGTTGTAGGTGAACATCGCATACGGCAACCACTCGTCCCAGTCGCACTGGTCCTCGCTGATAAAATTCTTTAGATATTCAGCCAGAGTCCGGTGCGACCTTTCGATGGCTCCGTTGCTCTCGGGATGGTAAGCTGTTGTCTGGATCTTCTTTATCCGCAGCAGCTTACATGCCTCTTTGAATGTAGCACTGAGGAAATTAGTGCCTCGGTCGGACAGGATGGTCTCCGGCGTTCCATGCCGGCAGATTATTTCCTCGTCGAGGGCCCTCGCCACGGTTTGGGCCTCCTGGTTTGGTAAGGCCACGGCAGCGCTGTACTTGGTGAGGGCATCCTGGAAGGTGAGTATATTTTTGTTTCCTCGGTGGGTCTCAGGTAGCGGACCCACGATGTCAACAGCTACCTTCTGGAAGGCTCGGTCGGGCGTGTCAGCGATGACCATTGGCGCCCGATTCATCACACTTAATTTATTTTTTGTAACACGTGCACGAATCGCGGCACTTTCCATGGCAGTCTTGCGAGCCGAAAGTGGCCGTTTCCCTGTCAGTCGCGAACCTGTGGTGAAATGACAGAGTCACGCATGCGCAGTTCGCATTTCGTTCACTTTCGTCCCTTGGGAGTTTCTGTCATTCACTTTCGTCCCTTCAATCACAACCTCACTTTTCAGTGTTCGTCTCGCGCGACTGCCATTCCAAGTGCCGCAGATTCGTGCACTCGTTACAAAAAGTATGATGTGCAACACGGGTCGAATTGTCAATTGCGACTCGTGTGATTGCAGCCCTCGCTTCGCTCGGGCAGCAAACCTCACACTCGCCGCAATTGCCAACTTTCGACCCTTGTTGCACAATATACTATTTTTGACACTTGGAGCAGGCGGAAATGTAATTTTCCACCTCCTTCTTCATGCCCGGCCAGTTGTACGTCGCGCGAATGCGTTTCAGTGTCCGCTTCACCCCCTGGTATCCACCCAGGGGCGCGCTGTGGTATTCGCGAAGTATCGCTGGCCGGTCATTTATGGGCGGGCAAGTGACGGCTCGGTCATCCTCGCTCGAGCTGTCAGTTGCCTCGCTAGGCCCCGAGCACGTGCTCGCGCCGTCCCCGCTCCCCTCATTCCGGGCGTCGCACGGGCTTGGTCGGCCGCCAGCACGTATACTCGTGCCGTCCCCGCTCCCCTCATACCGGGAGTTTCGCGGGTCTGGCTGACGGCTAAGCGGCGCGGCGCGCAGACCAGCACCGTCCCCGCTCCCCTCATTCCGGCCATCGCGCTGGCGTGCCTGGTTGCTATGCGACGCGGCGCACGTGGTCGCGCCGTCCTTCTCGCTCTCCCGCGCGGGCACAGGCTCTCCCGCTCCCGCCTGTTGCCCGGCGGTAGAGCGAGCGCAGCCGTGTGCGACGGCTGGCATAGCGCTGTCCTTCTCGGCGGCGCTCACCGTCTCCTCGGGTCTCCGCTTTGTGCGGGTCTTCGCGCCGTCCCCACTCCGGCCGCATGGCCCCGCTGCCTCGTCGCAAGGGCCCTGCTGGCTGCCGGGCGTCTGGGCGCTCTCTCTCTCTCTCTCTCTCTCCCTCTCTCGCTCGCTCGCTTCTTCCTTCTCTCTCGCACGCGCACGTGTTGTCACAAAAATGCGGCTAAGCGCGTCGGCGTTTGTATTTCGCTTTCCAGCCTTATATTCTACCTCAAATTCGTGCTCCGACAGTTTTATGTTCCATCTCATGAGCCGGGAACCTGGGTCCTTCTGGCTAAACAACCAGGTGAGCGGCTGGTGGTCCGTAATTACCTTGAACCGCGTACCGTAGATATACGGACGGAATTGCGCGATTGCCCACACTATCGCGAGCAGCTCTCTCTCGGTGGTGCTGTAATTTAACTCCGAATTCGAGAGCGTGCGGCTCGCGTAGCATATCGGCAGGTCCTCGCCGACTTTGCCTTGAGAAAAGATCGCCCCAATGGCCTTTCCTGACGCGTCCGTCGTTACCAGGAATTGCTTCTCAAAGTCCGGGTATTGTAGTACTGGAGCTGTGGTCAGGGCTGTTTTTAATTCTTCAAACGCAGCGTCTCGTACCGCCGTCCTCTCGAAGGCGGTGTTTTTTTTATCAGCTCTGTCAGTGGTTCGGCGATTTCCGAAAAATTCCTTATAAATTTCCGGTAGTAGCCGGCGAGCCCGAGAAACGACTGAACTTGCTTTACGCTTCTCGGCACCGGGTAATCTCGGACTGCCTCGAGTTTGACGAGATCCGCTCTCACGCCCTCCTTGGAAATTATGTGTCCCAGGTACGTTGTTTCCTTCCGCAGAAATTGGCACTTCCCGGGCTGGACAGAGAGGTTCGCTTTTTTTAGTCGCCGGAAAACCTCCTCAAGCCGTTCGTTGTGTTCACGCAGATTTTTCCCGTAAACCACGATGTCGTCCAGGTACACATAGCATTTTATGCCCTGGATGCCGGCCAGAACGGAATTCATCAGCCGTTGAAATGTGGGCGGCGAGTTTTTCAACCCGAAGGGCATTCGATTGTACTCGAAATGTCCGTTCGGCGTCGAAAAAGCCGTCTTTTCCTTATCCTCGCTCGGCATTGGGATTTGATGAAACCCCGAGGCGAGGTCGAGGGTGGAAAAGTAGTGCGCTTTCCCCAGCTGATCGAGTATCTCCGTGATGTTCGGCAGGGGATACGAGTCGCCGACGGTTACTTCATTCAGTTTTCGGAAGTCCACGACTACTCGCATTCGTTGTACCCCCGCCGCGTCGGGTTTTTTTGCCACTACCAGCAGAGGAGCGTTCCACTGGCTGCGGCTCGGCTGAATTATTCCGTCCGCCAGCATCTCCTCCATCTGCCGCTCGACTTCCCGTTTGTGCGTTTCCGGAAGTCGATAAGGCGGCACTTTTATCGGCAGCGCACCGCTTTTTAGGGGGATGTTGTGTTCCACGGCATGCGTGCACGGCAGAACATCTCCCTTTAAGTGGAAAATCCGCTCGTATCGATTGACGATTTTCAGAAGTTCGTCTCGCTCCTCGCTGTTGAGGTGACTCAGGCTGAGCTCCTGTTTCAGCCGCTCCAGTCGTTGGGCCCCCCTTTCCACCTGCACCGGGCTTACGAGCAGTGCCTTGGCGTTCGCGTCGAGCTCGGCCTCGGTTATCTCGACCGGCTCAAGTGTCACCGTCGGCCGCTCTATCACCACCTCGTGCTCGGTAGTGTTAGTGAGGCTCACCACACAGCTATTCCCTCGTGGCTGTGTGTAACACGCGCCGAGTATTACGCCTTTGCTCACCTCCGTGCGCGAGACTAAACCGACGTATTTACTCGTCGTCGCGACGTAGGCTATTTTTTCCGAGCGAGGCGCGATCGTTAGCTTCGAGCGTCCGTCTATTAGCGGCATGCTGTGGCCGAACAATTTAAAGGTTTCGCCGCTGAGGATGTCGGCCTTGTGTTTTTTAATGAAATCCATCCCCAGCAGCCCGTGCACAGCCAACGGCACGTCGTCCGGCACGACGTAAAACCAATGCTGCACGGAAACTCGCGGTGTTTTCAGCGTAATCTCGGCCTTGCAGAGAGTCGAAAATTTACTTCCCCCTGTCCCTTGCAACTCGGCGTCGCTGTCCGCGATTCGCGCCTCGGCTTTCAGGCAGCTGTACGTGACGATACTGCATTGGGCTCCGGTGTCAGACTTGAGGGTCAAGAGCCCGCGAACGGCAGTAGGGCAAGCGATATCGAAGTCAGGGGCGGTGTCGCCCGCCGTATCGCTCGCGGCCGGGAGCGTTGTCTGTAATACTCGCAGCATCCCCCTCTCGGCCGCGGCCGTCTCGCTCCGGCCTTGCGCTACGTGCCGGACGGCCAGTGTGTTGACCTGCAGTGTGCCCAGCATACGCGCGGCCCCGCTGCTGACGTTGCTCTTGGCGGCCATGCTGGATGCCTGAGGCTTATCGTTCCCCGCCGGCTGATTACTCGCCGCTTTGTTTTGCTGCTGCGGTCCTTGACCGTTTTCCTTCTTCTTCTTCAGCCTCTTCCGGCATTCCTGCCAGGTGTGGCCCTTTATTTTGAAGTACGTGCAGACGATGTCCACCTGGTTAATGTTCTTGTCGTTTGGACCGGCCATTGGCAGGCTCACGCGGCCCGATTTCCGCGTGCAGTCCCGGGCCAGGTGCCCCGCATTTCCGCAGTTGTAGCAGGTTTTTGCCTCCTGCGCCGGAGCTGCTGTTGATCACCGGTTGTTGTGCCCCTGTCCGGCGGTGCCGCCTTTCGGGTGCACCATGTTGCTGATTTCGATCGCCCCGGCTATCGATTCGTGCAGCGTGGCGAAATTTCGCGAGCGGACGAGAATTTGGACCTGCCCGTGCAGGCCATTCTCGAAATTCGTTTGGCCGCACTTCCGCGTGACTTCCTCAATTGTCAGCGCGTCGCGCTCGGACGAGACGACACCGCAGAGTTTCTCGATCACCTCGATCGTGAGTTTCTCTGTCCGGGCCACGTACGCGGCGATGTCCTCGCCCTGTCCCTGGCAGAGGGCGTTAAACTCCAACTGCAGGGCTGCCAGGGACTTGCGCTGCCCGTACAGAGATTCTAATTCGGTTTTGAGCTCACTCACCGAATTTATGGTCTTGTGCTTGAGCTCACGGGTGGCTTGGCCACCGATTTTGCTGCTCAACACGAGCTTGAGCAATATTCCATGCCTGCTGGGAGAGACCATCTCGAACACGGTCTCGCAGCTGGTAATGAAGCCGTCGAGCTCCGTGGGCTTGCTACCATCGAAGGTCTTGATATTCTTCAAGGCCAAACCCAAATCGAGAGTGTCCGCGTCCCGTCTCGGGGGGTAGTTGGGCGCGTTCGTATGATAGCCGTACGGCGGCCCCCAGCCGTTCTGGGCCGGGGAACCCCGCGAGTTCCTGTTCGGCGGGACCGGCAGATTTCCTGTAGCGCCCGGCTTATTTCCCGTAGGGCCCGGCGTATTACCCGAAGCGCTGGGCGGATTTCCCCCCGCCGCGAGGGAGGGTCCCCCATTTTCCCCTTTAGGGCTTGCAGCTCGCACGTGAGGGTCGCAACCTGCTCCTGCAGACGGCAGATGAGGTCTATCTCATCGCCCTCCAGCCCCTGCAGGGCCTGCGCCACCCTCCTCCGCGCGCTTGCACGGGGATCATCTTCCCGAACCCTCGAACGTTCTTCCCGGATCCGCCTCTCCTCCATCGTCTCCAGACGGTAGCTGTCGTCTCCGCCGTCCTCTGACCGACCGGACCCTTGAGGGGAGGGCCCCGCAGCGCCCCCAGCCGCCCCCCGGTTGGTGGCGTCCAGCTGGGCGCGAAGCTCCTCAATGCCCCGATCCACCATCGCGTCGGTCACACGTCGGGTGTCATCCCTGCGGGGGTCCATTAGGCTGTCGTCGGGGCTGCCGAACGCGGTATCCCGGACGGTGTTGACGCCGAAAGGCGCGCGCAAACTAGCAGCTAGCGCTGCTTCTGCGGCCGCTGGTAGTCGCCCTGTCGGCGAGTTTTCCAGCGGGGCCCGCCGGGTCCGGAAGGTGATATCGTGGACCGTGGCCTCTAACCCGGTGGTCGGAGTAACGGGCTCAGCCGGCAAGGTCGAGTCCTCGGAATTCGCCCTCCTCTTTGGCAACGAGGCACGACCTCCGGGCATGTGTTGGCCCCCCGGGACTACCCGCGCTTCCCCTCGCGTTTATTTTATTTTTTGTTTTAGTTATGTTGGACAGTGGTTGGTCCACTGTCCATTGACAATTACCATTGGACAGTGGAATTAATACCGTGAATCCGCGTAAGTTGCTACAAACTTATTTGGATTCACAAGTAAGGGTCTCGATTTTTTTTAACGAGAGATCTGGGCTCGCGGGCTCAGTCCCACGGGTTTACGCGATTTTTTTTTTTTTCTTAGTTCGAGCATTTTTTTTTTTGACTCTGGTTTCTTAAAAAAAAAGGCTAGCACATGCACACAGTAATCGCCACTTACAGTAACAGCATCCTTGCCATTGCGCTGTTGGTCGTCAGGGGTGTCGTCCTCGGTGCCGTGTTGGCCTGGACGTTGACCCCTGGCTGCGGCGTCTGGATTTCCTTGGTCGGCCCGATCGTCCTCTCCGGCGCGGTCGAACCTTTGGCTTTATCCTCGTCCGTCGGTAGCTCTCGTCGCCGGCGGTCCTCGGCCAACGAGCGTATCGGTCGCGTCCTCCTGGTCGCGCTCCCGATTGTCTGACGATCTGACGACTGCGTGTCCGACCGCACCAGGTCCTTTGCCCCAACGTCTGCGTGTCGGGTTTGACTCTGGGTTTTTTCGTGCGAGGGAAATGTGGCCCCCCCGACACGAGATCTTTCGCCTCAAGATTATGCTCGTGGCGTGTCCGGTTCGCTTACGGCAGATCCCACCGCTGCCACCAAAATGTTGTGCCCGGCGACTCGGTAAGTGATCAGGTTACGAATCGAAGGGTAATTGTTTGTTTTATCGGGATTGTTTGCTGATTAAAGAGTTGGACTCACGCGAACTCGGGTTTACCTTAAAGACAATTTATTTGAAGAAAAGATATATCTGATTTACGTTACAGTTTGTTATTTCCAGTTACTTGTTTCTATTTGTTTTACAACGTGGGGGTACCCGAGTCTAAGACGAGCCTGACTGCTCGGCTCCGAGTCTGTCTTTAGACTGCCGGTGAATTGCAGTGCATCACTGCGATTCACCGAAAATCGGTGCGTAAGCATTTCGTGCCAATTCGCTCGATTTCGACATCGGCGAATTCCGGCACGCGCTCGAACGTTCACCCCGACCGGGCGTTCGATTTAAGCAATAGCAATTTCCTCATTACCTCGTAATGGAATTTAAATATTCCGGGGTGCAACACTGTACCTCATGGATCATGTACGATGTTTGGGTCATTTTTATGATAATCCTGCAACAATAACAACCTGTAAAATAAAGGAGAAGGAAGTTCGGATAACAAAATCAAAGAAGCATAATATCGTTTCCTGAAAGGAAATCGGGAAGGGAAATTTGTGACTGCGCAGAAGTTCAACAATTAAGCGTAATTCACGGTTAAACAAAAAAGGTAATAATAATATCAAGTATGCACGGATTGTCCCAGCAGTTAAAGAAAACAAACAGAAATATAACAGTTCTAACAAATATAAAAAAAATTAATGAAGAAGCATGATCTAAATTAAAAAGAAACGTGCCATGGTTGAGCATGCGGAAAGGCCCTCGCGTGATACAAAAGCCGGAGTCTTTCAGCATCTCACCCTGTCTCGTTGTTAAATCATCCACTAACAATTTGGGGACAATCAATGAAATACTACCTTAAAAAAATATATATATATATATAGAAAAGAACACGAAGGAAGCAAGAAGGATTTCGTTCATTACGACATAATCAAATGGCGAGAATTAAAAACCCAACATTTTTTAAATTAAGGTCTTCTAGTCCCCAATCGAGGGAGGCGACGCAGGTACAGCGCTTTACTCGCCTTGCCGTCTCGGTACGAGCCGTGAGCGCTCAGCGCGCGCCTTCTTTTGTATTCCTAATTCCTTAGTCGCTCTGTTCGTTTTTCTTTTGGGCCAAGAGTAGGGGACAGGCCGGCGAGCGGTGCGTTACCAGCCCTACGGTCCTCTGATGCACCCGCTTGCCTAGGGCCCTCGGAGCGCTCTTCGCTCCTCCTGCTGCCCTGATCCATCAGCTCGGTTCGGACGGACGAAAAATACTCGTTATTTAAACAAAAAAATATATAAAATCCCCAGTTTCGAATGCAATTTTTCTTTTGGACCTTTGCCCTCTGCTAAAGGCCAGGATTAATAAATAACAAATTAATATTTGCCTTTACGCTTGCTGACATATGGACAATCAAACTCCGTTCAAACCAAAATACAGGAGAAAACATTTAACATACAAAAAAAAGAAGAGAAATTAATTTTTCGACAAAACCGACTGAAAACCCCGCTGAAATAATAAAAGGGGGAAGAAAGGAGAATCATACGCGGGCTGGCAAGGAATCGAATAAAAAAGGAGTATGGTTAAGGAAGTCTAGGAAAGGGCAAACATCGTGTTGGAACGGGGTATTTTCCTGTCCGCTCCGACTAATTTTTCAAACATTTTCTTGAAAAACAAGGAAAAAATATTCTGCAGCCCGCCTCGCGTTCAAGTGGTCTTAAAAAAAAGAAAGAAAAAAAATAATGTGAGATATGTATATTAAATGACGGTTGGCTGTCGAACAGCCAAACTATTGACTTGCGTGGTATTACGCTAAGAGAGACAAGCGTCGCGAGGACGCTTCCTTACGAGGGCAGTTCGTTGCGGGATCCCGTGCTGTAACGACGCGAGAGCGTCGCGATTAATAAAGTTACCACTACACGCTGACCTGACTATTCGATTTAATTTAACTCCTTACAATAATAATAATAATATTTAAAAAGACCGCTATATTTGCTGTTTTTCATTGCTGAGATCTTCATAAATGGGCCTCAGGGCCTCAGCAACTTCTTGTGGAAATGGCTGATAATCATGCTTATAAACTGATAAGTTATCAGCAGCTGCTGCCCGCTGCCAAGAGCACCATGAGTCCAATCCGATCGGACACTTTGCGTGTTGTTGATTTTCGTCTGTCGAGCAGTAATGATAAAATGTGGCCCAGATTGCATTACTCATATTCTCAACCGAATCACAATTTCTCCTAATTGCTAAGCCATAATAAACTGTCAACTTGTCGATCATTTTTGCTGTCAGCTTGCCTTTTCCACCGAGAGTTTTTTTATTTTATTTTTTTTCCATCCTTTTTTTCCACCGTTTCCACTTTCTTTTTCACACAATTTCGGAGTCGCGTTCCCATTCTCTTCTGTACGTGTCCAATACATTCCTTCTTCACGACTTCTTGATCACCGTATGGGGCAGCTTTCAAAATCCCGGAGTACGTTTTAGAATCACCGTCTCCAATGTAATTTCTGTACTGCACTCCGAATTTTTCCACTGAACGCTTGAATAGGTCGATCACTGCATCAACTGCCATTTTTCCAGAAGAACCTGAATGATTACAACTGCAATCATCTTGATGGTTTTCATACCATTGTTGATATTCTTCACTATCAAGTTTGCTTTTCCAAGTTTCGCATTGTTTGCAATAGGCACTTTTCACGAGGATATCAATTACTTTCCCAGAATAATATCCGATCAATGATGTCACTCCATACAAGGAAGTATATCCTCGCTTTTTCCAAGTTCCATCGCCGGACACGGTAAGCTTTGCAGCTTTTTCGTCACCTTGGTGTTCAGCAGTCAAGTCTTTTTCTTCATGGCAAGCATGCTGAAAAAGTTTGTCGGTTGCTGTTTTCACACAGGAATGTATATTCTTCATAATTAAATCGTAGGTGGGTTGTGTTAGGAAAGCGGGCATGTCCATTAATCCACAAAATTTTGCAGCACCTTTTAACCCTAATCCAAGAACTCTCATGACAAACAAAAAACGCCGATTTATCTCATAAGAATGCTCGATAAAAGGACTAGAATTTATGCTACGAGATGGACACTGATCGCACAACAAAACAATTTTAAACCCGAGTCCTCGTTCAGAAGCAGTTTCAAATTTCACATTTCCGTTACAGGTTTTGCACTGCACAAATTCGGAGATGGCCGCGAAAACAGTAATAAAATTCAAAATTCGGTACTCAACGGACGGATCACGCGGCACCAAGATTTCCTCCTGCATTCTTATTTTTTTGCAGAGGCATTGAAACTGGACTCATCCGTTTCAGCTGTTTTCGGATTGAAAACATTCTTTCGTTTCTTTGCTCTTGACTTGTACACTTTCGTTGATTTTCTAAGTTCTCTGCTAGACTTCATTTTCACGATATTATCGAAGGCACAAGTACACTGACACGACTTTACTGTTAGGCTTCTCTGCTGAGACTGACGACTACTTTTCAAATTTTGGCAACTGAGAAACATACAATAGAAAATGACAAAGGAAAGAGAGTAGGATAGACAAGGAAAGAAGGGACAGCGCCTCAGGTAGACAGCTGGCGCGCCGGTCCCCGACTGTGAGACACGCCTCCCTAACGCGCCTTCATAAATGTGTCTATAACTTCGAAAATATTCGTTTGATTGACATAAAATTTTGAGTGAATATGCTCAAATATATGTATATTCAGAAAATACAAAAAAAAACGATTTTTTGAAAATTACAAGTGTATGTAAGCCCTTAATCAAATGAAATCTAAATCAACAAAATAAAAATATAAATATATATATGTCCGTTTAAACTCACCTCTCGTAAAAAAAATACGACCCTTCGTCTTCATCCCAGTCTTCGGACTCCGGGTAAATGTAGCCGCGGTGACGAGGAGCGTCCACGGCCAAGGCGGTTCAGACGGATCCCGCAACATCCATCCCATCTCCATTCACCAGGGAAACAACGATGTTGCCCCGACCGTCATAGCCATGCTGAGTGGCCGTGATCTCCCCCTTGCAGGTCGCCTCGATCGAAGCACGAAGAGACGGATCCTCGATATCCGTCAAGTCGCGGAGAGTGCATTCATGCACTAAAGGAGGTAGAGCGACGAAGGCAGACCCGGGAAAGAACATCCTCCCCCGTTCCAAGTAATCCCGTTCCCCGGAGTAAATGAAGAGGACGTCGGAATAACCGGTCTCTGAATCGAAACCGATTACCTCAGCGCGTTTGATGGCCCAGGGCCAAACCGCCACGACAGCCAGACCCTCGACAAGGTCGTGCATCTCCACACGACGATGCTGGCCGATGTTGGCCACGGAGTAGGCGTCCCGGAGCGACAACTCCAGATCGCGATAGGCGATGCATTGCCTCGCATCCCTCACGAAAGCGGTGGCACCATCGTCAATAAAAATCACGGCGCACTCGAACACCGTCGGCACAAACTCAATCACTCTAGGGTACATTGCGGATTTCGTTTCGAAAGAAAATTAGCGATGTGAAAGGCTCAGAGAATCGATTTGGAATGAGGCGGAGACGCACTGGCCCCGACGCCTGGAACCATCCCCACCACCCAATCCCCCAGCTAACGCGATTTGTATACACCGAATATCGGCACCTCATATACCAACGGCAAGGGCCCTGAGAAGTGGTGCCCTGGCGTTTGAGAAGTCAGCCATTTTAAACCAGGCTCGAGCCACCCGCCAGCATTTCACACAAGACACAGGCCTGCGTCTCGGACCGAAAGAAAGAAGCGAACATTTTTTTACCCGGAGAAAGCATATGTACAGAACAAGTAAAAATCTTACAACGTGCGCTCGAGACCGCAGGACGGTCCCCTGCGAAGCAATTATGCCAGCGCGCCCCGACCGTACTTCAAGGTCTCTGAAAAATATATATATGTACCAGCAACGAGCTGCTCGGTCCGCGCTTAACGTACAAACGAAAAAAATCAGCCAGAATATACGGAATATACCAACGATCTATGTGTGATGGGAACGACAGATCGCATCCTCGCCCTCGCATATAGAACCGCCTTGTTCGGCCTGTGTACATCGCGCGCGTCACCTCGCGCAATCGAATATACGAATCTCTGGCGAGGCGCGTTTACTAATAATAATCGACTCTGTCGATCGTTGATAAAGGAACGCGACGAGACTCTGGACTTGTAGCAACATACTTCCACTCGATAAAAATTCTTTCCCATGAGTTCATTCTCTCTTTCTCCCTCGCGCTCATCCCAAACGCTAAGTAGACCTATAGGCAGGACGGTGACGTCGCCGCGTGCGTGCCATTCTGCACTACGACGCCAGTCTCTGTCTCTCTCCCTCCCTCTGGAATACAGCATCTACCCGTCAAGCGATGCAAGCGGGGAACGTCACCGTCGCACGCTTACCCACCCAGATTATATTGCACGGATTCTCACGCCTTTTCGAGCCGGTTAATTCTCACTGTTTTTCTTCCCTCCCTTTTTGTTGCCCGCCGAAATTTTGTTCGTATTTCCGAAGTTAACTTGTGCAGGAAAGTAAAAGGGTTTAAATGCATTTTTTTTTGTCTGTGTCATTTTGAGATATGACAATTTTCGATTTTAATACAAAAATTTCAACCCAACACGAAAACGAAAGTAGATAAACTATAAATAAAATTTCAAAAAAACAATCAAATTATAAAATTATGTGTACATTGAATATAGTTAAGGGGGGAGGTATACGAAAATGTGAATAAATTTCCGCAGCTCCGTAGCGCTCTTGAACATACCAAGCGGGAGAACACCATAATTAATAATAAAAAGTTGCAAAGTAGAACTTTCCACATTGCTTCCTCATTAATTTTCGTTTTTCACAAAGCCACCTCTATGAAGAAGCTTGTTTATTTAACATTTTGGCTTCCTCATAGAGGAAGCTTTGTGAAAAACGAAAATGAATGTGGAAGCAATGTGCAAAGTTCTACTTTGCAACTTTTTTTTATTTGAACAAAAGCAAACTCCGTCACAAATATCGTTACATCTCATTTTCATTAGATACTAAGTTTTGTCCATGTCAAAGAAGCTAGAACGTCCACATTCGAATATCGAGTTAAAACCTATGCCATATTTAAAGGCTAATTAAAGGCTATTTAAGTGCTGCAAAAATAATTTTTCCGCTCCACTCCTAGTGGTAGAAACGCGTGGACGTTCTGACTGCCAGAGAAGCTAGAACGTCCACAGCTATACCAACGATAAAGGTAAGGCAAAAAAATATTTATCTACATCCGATTTAAAGGCTATTTAAAGGCTTCAAAATGAGACTAGTCCCGATAAGATCGGTTCACCCCTTCTCGAGATACCGCCCCCCGGGTATCCAGAAAGAATAAACGGTCATATATCTCGGTAAGGGATGCACCTAGGACTCCGCAATTGCTCTTAAAAATCATCTTCATTTAAAGGCTCGACATTCCACACTCGACCGATTTTGCCGCTCCAACCCCTATCTACAAAAACTCACCCCCTGAGCATAGGGTCGCGTAACTCGATAACAGATGCACCTGGGACATCGCAATTGGTCCCAAAATTCATCTCGATTTAAAGGCTCGACATTCCACACTGGACCGATTTTGCCGCTCCAACCCCTATCTAGAAAAACTAGCATCCCTCGATAAGGGATGAACCTAGGACATCGCAAATGGTCCCAAAATTCATCTCGATTTACAGGCTCAACATTCCACTGACGACCGATTTTGCCGCTCCAACCCCTATCTAGAAAAACTAGCATCCCTCGATAAGGGATGAACCTAGGACATCGCAAATGGTCCCAAAATTCATCTCGATTTAATGGCTCGACATTCCACACTCGACCGATTTTGCCGCTCCAACCCCTATCTAGAAAAACTAGCATCCCTCGATAAGGGATGAACCTAGGACATCGCAAATGGTCCCAAAATTCATCTCGATTTAATGGCTCGACATTCCACACTCGACCGATTTTGCCGCTCCAACCCCTATCTAGAAAAACTAGCATCCCTCGATAAGGGATGAACCTAGGACATCGCAAATGGTCCCAAAATTCATCTCGATTTAAAGGCTCCACATTCCACACTCGACCGATTTTGCCGCTCCAACCCCTATCTAGAAAAACTGACATCCCACGATAAGGTATGAACCTAGGACATCGCAAATGGTCCCAAAATTCATCTCGATTTAAAGGCTCGACATTCCACACTCGACCGATTTTGCCGCTCCAACCCCTATCTAGAAAAACTCACCCCCTGAGCATAGGGTCGTGTATCTCGATAAGGGATGAACCTAGGACATCGCAAATGGTCCCAAAATTCATCTCGATTTAAAGGCTCAACATTCCACTGACGACCGATTTTGCCGCTCCAACCCCTATCTAGAAAAACTGGCATCCCTCGATAAGGGATGCACCTAGGACATCGCAAATGGTCCCAAAATTCATCTCGATTTAAAGGCTCAACATTCCACTGACGACTGATTTTGCCGCTCCAACCCGTATCTAGAAAAACTGACATCCCTCGATAAGGGATGAACCTAGGACATCGCAAATGTTCCCAAAATTCATCTCGATTTAAAGGCTCCATATTCCACTCTCGACCAATTTGGGACCATTTGCGATGTCCTAGGTTCATCCCATACCGAGGGATGCCAGTTTTTCTAGATAGGGGTTGGAGCGGCAAAATCGGTCGAGAGTGGAATGTTGAGCCTTTAAATCGAGATGAATTTTGGGACCATTTGCGATGTCCTAGGTGCATCCCTTATCGAGGGATGCCAGTTTTTCTAGATAGGGGTTGGAGCGGCAAAATCGGTCGTCAGTGGAATATTGAGCCTGTAAATTGTGATGAATTTTGGGACCATTTGCGATGTCCTAGGTTCATCCCTTATCGAGGGATGCTAGGTTTTCTAGATAGGGGTTGGAGCGGCAAAATCGGTCGAGAGTGGAATGTTGAGCCTTTAAATCGAGATGAATTTTTGGGACCAGTTGCGATGTTCTAGGTGCATCCCTTATCGAGGGATGCCAGTTTTTCTAGATAGGGGTTGGAGCGGCAAAATCGGTCGAGTGTGGAATGTCGAGCCGTTAAATCGAGATGAATTTTGGGACCATTTGCGATGTCCTAGGTTCATCCCTTATCGAGATACACGACCCTATGCTCAGGGGGTGAGTTTTTCTAGATAGGGGTTGGAGCGGCAAAATCGGTCGAGAGTGGAGTGTTGAGCCTTTAAATCGAGATGAATTTTGGGACCATTTGCGATGTCCTAGGTTCATCCCTTATCGAGGGATGTCAGTTTTTCTAGATACGGGTTGGAGCGGCAAAATCGGTCGTCAGTGGAATGTTGAGCCTTTAAATCGAGATGAATTTTGGGACCATTTGCGATGTCCTAGGTTCATCCCTTATCGAGGGATGCTAGTTTTTCTAGATAGGGGTTGGAGCGGCAAAATCGGTCAAGTGTGGAATGTCGAGCCTTTAAATCGAGATGAATTTTGGGACCAATTGCGATGTCCCAGGTGCATCTGTTATCGAGTTACGCGACCCTATGCTCAGGGGGTGAGTTTTTGTAGATAGGGGTTGGAGCGGCAAAATCGGTCGAGTGTGGAATGTCGAGCCTTTAAATCAAGATGATTTTTAAGAGCAATTGCGGAGTCCTAGGTGCATCCCTTACCGAGATATATGACCGTTTATTCTTTCTGGATACCCGAGGGGCGGTATCTCGAGAAGGGGTGAACCGATCTTATCGGGACTAGTCTCATTTTGAAGCCTTTAAATAGCCTTTAAATCGGATGTAGATAAATATTTTTTTTGCCTTACCTTTATCGTTGGTATAGCTGTGGACGTTCTAGCTTCTCTGGCAGTCAGAACGTCCACGCGTTTCTACCACTAGGAGTGGAGCGGAAAAATTATTTTTGCAGCACTTAAATAGCCTTTAATTAGCCTTTAAATATGGCATAGGTTTTAACTCGATATTCGAATGTGGACGTTCTAGCTTCTTTGACATGCTGTCGCGGGGAACAAAGGCGGCGCATTCCCGGCCTTTGAGGAATTTCGAGATACGCGGAGAAAGGTAGGATCCCTCCGGTGGGTTTTTTGGTGACAAGTGTCCGGGTGAGCTCGTGCGTCCGTTTTTTTGCGATCGTTCCACGGCCGTGTTGGTGTCCTCCCGGAGTGCGGACGGTATCTGCTTCCCGTTGTTCGTGGACTCGAGCGGGAGGCCAACCTCCGAGATCGCGGTGAAGGGTGCCCTCGGTCCAGGCGCGATCGGTTCCCGACGTCGCCGGGAACCACCGTTTTGGTTTAGGAACGCCGTGGGCAACACAATCCCCGGGAAATAACGTGCGCGTGACCGCTCTCCGGTACGTTGGAAAGTTCGCGGGTGGCCTTCAGCCGACCCGCCTTGTGATACGACCTGTGATCGGTCCCGCGTGCTCGCTCGTCGATTTTCGATGGGCCATTTCCCCGGTGCGTGCGTTAGTTTTAGTTGCGTATGTTTTGTTGTGTGGCGTATTTGTTTTTTTTATTATTGTCGTCTTGCGTGCGCTTGGCCGGTCGCGGCGTGCGACTGTTAGTAGGGTCTCCACAGCGCGGGATTTATTCCCGGTTATCTTGTAGTTCGCGGTCGCGAGTAATTTGTTTTTTTTATTGTAATTATTTTTGGTGAACCGACGCGTTTAGGAAATCGGAGGCGGCGAACTGAGTAACCGCTTCCCGATTTTAGTAGGGTAAATGCTTGTAAAATCGCGCGGATAAATTAAAATTTTTGTTGGATGACCTCAATTTTTGTTTTGTTTTTTATTCGGTAAATCGAGCCGTATCCGAAGCATCGTCCAAGGTCCCCCGAACCGCCCCTCTACCCGTGTGGTGGCTGCAGCTAGCCGGCCAACACCCCCTCCCACCTTTTTCGCTCAACATCTTTTCCCAGCTGGGTCACGCTTTGCGCGTGGCTGGCGCCCCGGATAATTTTTAGGAATAGAAGCCAGCTGAGGGTGGGATTTTGGAACCCCCCGGGTATGGCTCGTAACCCGGGTCGCGGTAACAATCTTTAATCAGAGATTCAGTAATGTTCCATATATAATAATAATAAAATAATAAATGAATAATCAAGCTAAGAAAAAAATACATAAATATCCACTACGTTAATATTATATTAAAATACTTACTCAATATTAAGGAAAATGAGCACGGTAGATGAATAATCCCTCGCCCGTCATCGGTCAAAAAAGAACCGAACGGATAACTAGACACCACATTAATATTTATACTGAGCTTGTAGGAAAAATCGATAAAACAAAACGAGGTGAAGGGAAAATTAGGATCTGGGAAATTATTACGATAAAACTAATTTATATCACTTATGCGACCCACGCTTTTAGAGGACTCTTATTCTAGGAAAAGAACTTTTTCTTAGAAACTCTGCCAAATTAAAAATACGTAATTGTTCGAAAAATTGCTTGTAGGAGATTTTCTGATTCAAGGAAATGTAGATTCTGCCCCACTTAATAAAAATTATGACAAATATTAAATAAACGATTTTCAGGAATATAATAAATACATACGTGTCTTTAAATCTTAAAACCTCAGCTACGGTCGAATCACAAAAAAACACGATTACGAATTGAATGTTTAACTATTGATTGATAAAATAATAATCCAAATAAAAATAAGATTCTTATCAAAGTCAGTTATTGATTATTAATTGAATAGTTTTAGAGGTGAAGGGAAAATTAGTTAATAGATAAGGTTGAATTCATCGACAATAAATAAAAATAAAAGGTTGCGCTCGTACATGTTGTAACATTAATCAATTGTTTTTTCAATTGTCAATGTCTACAGGTTAATATAAAAAATGAATAATGAAGGCTAGTAATAATTTACTTCTGATATTATAAGAAATGGTGCACTGAAGTACCAGTAATTTTTACTCACTATATATTCATGTCACAATATAACCTGTGTCTATCTTGAATAAGTATAATCCACTGTACGATTTTATTTCTCACTCGTTTAGTTATCATTTGAAAATATTAACGATATAGGATCACGATTGAGCCAAGGAAAAAGCCTGTAATACGCTACGTTAGAATATCTAGAAAATATGCCCTCACGTAATACGTCGATTATGAAGGAATATATTTCTATATATATATATATATTGGTTGCTTACATTTTGCTAAACTTGGAGGTATTAAAAAACCTGCAAAGTAGAACCTTGCAAATTGCTTCCTCAGTATTCTACACTTTTGACGATGCTACCTCTATGAGGAAGTATGTTGATCAATTTTGGCTTCCTCATAGAGGAAGCATCGTCAAAAGTGTAGAATACTGAGGAAGCAATTTGCAAGGTTCTACTTTGCAGGTTTTTTCGGCTGTTTTTTTTAATAAATAAAAATGTAAGATTTTAACCACCGAACCGATTTCCCTCAAATTTGTACCCAACCCTTGGTTCATGATAGTGAATGTGTGGACCAAATTAGAAGCCGGTACCTTGTAATTTGCATGATCCAGCGTGATAACGAGATTTTTCAAAATGTTCTAAATGCCATAAAATTTGAACGGCTTTTCAGATCCGCGTCAAATTTGTACTCGAAACGTGGTCCATGGTTGTCCATACGTGAATCAAATTTGAGAAAATTCTGCAAAAATTTTTTTCCGATTTTTTTTTAGGTGCCGGCTTTTTTTTGTTTTTCATGCAGCAAAATCCAAATTTACCGACACAATGGCAGTTTCCTCGACGAAACTCATCGTTAATAATCAATGAACGTAATGACATGTTCGAAATTGCAATCGGATGTCTCATAATTTACAGGAGCTATAGTACTTACAGACATTTGAAAAAATAATGCAATTGCAATAACATGAGAACTGCTTTACCGATTTTCGCCAAATTTGATACAAGTCATGGTTTTAAGGTGGTCTATTGTCGTATAAAATTTCATCCCGATATCTCTCAATTTGCGGAAGTTATAGCGCGAAAACGATTTTTGCCAAATTTTCAAAATGCTGTAAAATCTGAATTTCCTAACCGATTCGCGCCAACTACAATCCCATACAGTATTTTATGATAGCGAACGTGCGTGCCAAATTTGAAGAACATTCTTACAAAATTACGGCAGTTATCGTGTAAACAAAAAAACGTGCACACACACACACACACACACACACATACACACACACACACACACACACACATACAGACATTTCGCACAAACCACTTTTCTCGACGTTTTGGACCATGCTGAGTGTACTGACATGAAAATCTCGAAAAAAAAAATTTTCACGAAAACAAGGCTTCCTCTATGAGGAAGCAAAAATCAATAAATATAACCTGCTTGAGCAATAATAATATGGGAAGAGAAAAATAGGAGGTAAAGCAAGGGACTAGTTTCGCTATGAGTACTCGCTATTGTCGAGGAAAAATTTACTTACCTACTCAATGATAAAAAAAAAATAATTAGTCAATAATTACCCGGGTATAAAATTCCCCACGCATATTAAAGGAATAGTTAGCCACATGTGTGCATATTACGACAATGGCAGTTGATAAATATCATAATACACATTTACAATTTATAATAACAAATCACATAAATAATCATTAAAGTTAAGAAGGAAGAAATATAGATCGGAAAATTTTTCTTTGGTACTTGTAATGAAAACAAAAAAGTGAATTTACTTTTCCTCTAGCGATTCAACCGAATCTTTACGCGCGTGCGTGCTTCGATTACCAAACACCATCGCCTCATTAAAAGGCCCCTATCCTTAAAAAGTTTATTACCGGAAGACATCAGTCCCTAACAACATGAAAATCCGTACGCATTCGTGCAGACCTCTTCGTAAACACAGTCGAAGACGCTTTCACGCGACATAATAATCCCCACGCAGATAAGGAAAGATAGGAACCCCAGTCACTAGACCCCACTCAAAAGTAAAGTAGAGAACCACAGGATGCCTTATGCTCTCCTGATAGAAATATGGGAAATAATACACTGCAACGTACACCCGTAAAATTAAATAAATAAAAAATTTTCTCTTGCGTATAAGTAATTTTTCACCGGGAAAAATGACAGATGAATTCAACGAAACTGCTTGGAAGTGCAGTCATCGCGCTATTGACAATCTATTTCTCCCCCGCCTTGGGCCTGATCGGTTACGATTGTGGAGGAGCCACTACCAACCTCACTACTCTGTCTCTCCTGGAAGTAGGAGAATGCGACATCCCTCAACAAGAAGTTAACGTTACTCAAAAATATATTCAATTATTGCAAATTAATCAGTATACTTTTATCCACGTCATTCAGTGCAAGGTAGAGATTTATCGACAAATCGGCAGATGCGGAATGCATTCGCATACCATGGACGTACTTAACGGGGAATATTCTTACATAGAAAGTGTAACTGTGGTCGAATGTCGACAAATACATAATTCGGGAAGAACGAAGATTGGGAAAACTGAAATTAGCAGAATCCGTCGGAATCAAACAACAACCAGACCCGTTATTATTGCCGGTGACGTAGGTCCCGATGGTTCATGTCAAGGAGTATATTATTCCGACCCTTATGATACGTGGGCTAGTGTGATAGTAAAGGGAACGGTAAAAACCTCTCTCCGAGATACACGGCGAACGTAAACGTCGAAGCCAATAAAATTCAACTGCGCTCTGGTACTAGCTACGAATTAAATGAAGGGCGATGTATTGACATAGACGGCGGTGACACGTTTTGGAACCCGCTGTCCGAGGACACGTGTAAGACCAGTCGATACGGTCTCCTTGATGAGGGTCTCGCGGACCAAACAGAAGATATACGCGGGAACTTTAAACAAACGGTATACTCGATTGCTGAAGGAGAGATTATATTTGCGCTTATGTCGAAAGACCGGACTAACATATGCGGTTATAAACTCATACGCACCGAGCATCCAAAATTACTCATCGTAGAAATCGAGAAAGGAAATCCTTTTGTGAAAAAATAATTAATTGCAGTTTATAATCTAGATATTTTCGCTTTCGTAAACTCGAAATTCGTGTATGTGGAAAAACACATACGCACTCAAATGAAACAAATGTATCGCGATATTTTAATTCAACGTTGTAATTTGGAACGCCGAGTCCTCCAAAATGCCCTTACCATAGCTCGAAAATCACCCGACGAATTCGCCTTTAACGTAATGAAAGGTTCCGGTTATATGGCTGTCATGGCAGGAGAAGTCGTACATATTATTAAATGTATTCCAGTAGACGTAAAAATTGCTGAAACGGTGGAGTGTTATGATCAACCACCGGTAACCGTCGGTAACAATAGCTATTATCTCGCTCCCCGTACCCACATTTTAACGAAAATGGGAAGTCAAATTACTTGCAATCGGTTGGTGTCACCAATGTATTTATTGGATGGATCATGGTACAACATGAGCCTCAATCCAGTGATGACTATGCCTCCCAATATTATCAAACCTCTTACTGCACCCACATGGCTCTACCACAACCTCAACTTGTTAGCCACCAGCGGTATATACACACAAAAAGATCTCGAGGAGCTCCGAGATCTTATTATGTTCCCAGCAGAGAGACCGGCTATATTAAATTCTGTCGCACGTGGTATAATAGGCGAGCCGACTATTTCACCGGGTGGGCATATTTCTAATCTACTCGATGAAACAGCAATAAATAAAATAATTAATTCAACATGGAAAAAAACTTGGGGATACTTCTCGATTTTTGGAAATATTAGCGCAGGACTAATCGGAATTTTGTTCGTTTTCCGCGGAATAAAATTAACATTCGACACAATAATTCACGGTTGTGCGTTACACTCAGTATATGGTTGGTCAATTTACCTAGTTGGAGCATAATGGGATTCAGTTACTTGTTTACTGCTTCATCTAAGCAGACGACCCCCCGCCGACGGTAATGCAAAGGATGGAAAGGAAGAAATAGAAAATTTAATGAATAAAGATCAAACGGCTAAAAACCTTGAGAAGCAACAATCACCCCCTGAGGACAAACCTAACGGACCCCCTTTCTCAAAGGTTGAATTCGGTTTTGATCCGCGTATTCAAACTAACAGAATATAATTACCCAACAACATCTCTCGGACCAAACGATACTACTGGAACTATGAAACAAAATCGAAATATGCCTCCTTTATACCAGCCACACACCGCACCGTCACGAACGCTGTCCTTCGTGTGGGCCCCCAGTAAATCAATCACAAACCCGAACGATACTTCACTTCCGCTACCGGATAAACGGAAGGTAAGGAAAGGCGAACAATCCGGACCAAAACAAAATATTTCCGAGGAAACCGATAAAATGTACCCTAATCTTAATAATCTCCCTAACGGACACTCACAAATAATAAAAGAAGCCCGCGTGTAATTTTTCGTTAAAATTACAATATTAGAAAGGTTATTTATAACAACAGTAACAAACAGCAATAATTATATTCTATTTTTCAGTCACAAGAACTCCGAACATAAATATAAACCATGAACTTTAAAAATCCGCATAGTAAATTATCAGCAAAGGCCCTCTAAGAAGCCGCCTTCGCGATCAGAGCGAAGAAAGATTTGTTTACGAACATAAATAAAGGAAAATAGAGGAAGGAAAGACACGTCCGTGGGCGGCGAGGGTCACTCGACCCCGCGGATAAACAGATCTCGCATTACGATTCAGAAGAGAAGTAAAAAAAAGAGACCTACAGTTGCAAGAACCGTTCACTGACCGCCGCCCCCCTTTTTTATCGGTTGCACACTGGGTCGGAAAATCTTCTGTCTCCATCGGGACATCCGAGGATCGCCAACTCAGATTTAAAAAGTTAAAGGTTCGCGAACAATATCTCAGTAATAACGAATCGGACGTCCAACTTTTGGCCACTTATTAAATAACGCAAATAAATTTAGCATGTCGCAAGAACCAACAATGTGGGAGTACCTACTGTACCTATTGGTACTTATTATAATCATAAACGCTATCTGCAATTTATTGATGTACTGTTGGAAGAAACATTCTAAACCCGGCCGCAAGGAGGACCGAGAAATCATGTTAATATGACGCTTCAACTCGAGTAACGCACAACTAAAACCAAGTCGGATGTGGAAAGTGTTAATCCGGTCTTAAATTTAAAAACAAAACAAAAATAATATATATCCCTCTGTAATATAAAAAGATCTCGCCGCCGCCGCCGCCGCCGCAGCTGCCGCCGCAGCCGCCGCCGCAGCCGCCGCCGCAGCCGCCGCCGCAGCCGCCGCCGCAGCCGCCGCCGCAGCCGCCGTATAGGATAATGGGGGGGGGGGTCAGCTTCACCAAACCGCACGGCGAAGGTGACCTGGAAATCTCTCTCTCGGTGAGTACTGACGTCTGTCAAATTCACTCCCACTTCCGAAACGATTTTCTGCCGCACATTCGCCCGCTCGGGCGTACTTGTTGCAGAAAAACTTCGCGTAAACTCGTCCAAGTCATCGGACGAGAAATCGGGGCATCTTCACACGCCCGGGGAGAATAAACACGCGTTGAAATATCGCCGAAAATTTGCATATTTCTCAACTGTCACCGTGATCCACTGCTGCCACGGCGTCCTGCCGCTCCACCGTCCATCTGCGCAGGCGCCGCTGAGCGCGTCACTTGGCCGCTCGACTGACCCGCCATCATCGACCGCTGTCGTCATCGATCGATTTATCACCTGGAGTGGGGGGTGTCGCCACCTGTGATGAGCGCAGCGACCCATTAAGAACCCGACGACGGCAAAGAAGAGACCGCGGAACGAGGACAGCGAACTATCCACCGACTCGCTGCCGTGGATCGCTGATCTACGCGCTAGCGTTGAGCAGAGCCGTGCCGAGGCGCTAAACGTACTGCTTAGCAGCAAAGCTTTGCTGGATCGACGGGAGCAAATCAGCCTTGGTCTAGCTAAGTGCCACGAGGCGTTCGTGCAGGTTGCAACTGCCTATGAGAGACTCCTGGAGGAGACGAAGAGAAGAGAATGTCCTAGTCTTGAGGAAATTAAGAAAGCTGTATGCGAGGCGATAACTGAAACGAGTCCCGCAGGCCCGGCGCGGGAAACTTACGCCGTGGCCGCGAAACCAAAGAGTGACCGTATGAAAATTAAACTTTCGCGTGACCGACGTGCAACGTTGATCATTCGGTTCTATCCTGTCGTATCGAACCGGCAGCCGAATCCGCGGAGAAATTGAAGTCGCCGGATGAGACCCGCGAGGCCACTCGCAGAGTTCTTGACCCCGTGACTACATGTATTCAGATTGTCAGAACAATAAATCCAAACAATAATTCAGTGCGAATCGTAGCCACTGAGGCAAATCTGGATCGTATTAGACAACTACCTGTGTTGAGTGAGGCTGGTCTAACCGTCAGGGAAGAAGAGAAGTTGAACCCGCGAATCATTGTCTTCGGTGTCCCGAGTGGTGCTACGCGAGAGGAACTACAATCTGCTCTTATTACCCAAAATCCAGTCGTCGGAGGGAAGATAAAAGTAGTTTACGTTTTCCACGCCGCGGACAAGGAACTGACGAACTGCGTCATCGAAACCACAGCGGAGGTGCGCATGAAGTTGCTCGGTCAAAAGAGAATATTCGTCGACTTGCACTCATGTATATTTAAGGATTATGTACGCATTAACCAATGCTACAAATGCCTCGGGTTTGGTCATTTCGCGGCAGCCTGTAATGCTGTACCGAAATGTGGGCACTGCGCCGAAAGCCATCTCACGCGGGAATGCACCAACAGACGTCGCCCGCCAAAGTGTTTCAACTGCTCAGCGGCTGGCCAACATAACGACCAGAATCGTCAGGGGAACCGAAGCGCAGCAGTATCGTCGCGCGGAAGTGATACCGCAGCAGCCTCTCACAGCCATTCGGCGCTTGATTCTCAAAAGTGCCCGATCTTGGAGCGCAAGATACAATTCAAAGCGCGTCGCATTAATTATGGATAGGAGAGGCCCAAGGAAAACGTCAGTGCAGAATAGGCTTCGTGTGTGTCACGTCAACGCGCAGTCTCTTCCTCGCCACATAGAAGAGGCAAAATTGCTGTTCGAGGACAGTGCTTATGATATTATTTGTGTCTCCGAAACATGGTTACGGGAGGAAATACCTGACCATCTAATTCGTTTGCATGGGTACAAAATACTCAGGCACGATTGAAGAGGTCGCATAGGAGGAGGCGTGGCAGTTTATATTAAAGAACACTTCAGTGCATCGTTATTATCGTCGTCCAAAAATGAGGGTGACAGACGGCCGGAGTTTTTGTTTGTCGAGGTCTATTGGCCAAACTCGTCCAAAATACTTGTTGCGGTCGTCTACAGACCTCCTACGGTGGGTTATCTCGTCGAATTCGAGAAAGAATTTTATCGATTATGTTCGCCATATCCACATATATTTATACTCGGTGACTTCAACACAAATATGAACGAAGTGCAATATGATGTCCACGATCGAGCAAAGATCTTAGACTTCGTTGAAATAAATAATCTCACGTTAATTCCGTTCTCACCCACCCACAACACCGGCCGCAGCAGCACGTGGATCGACCTCGCAATGGTGAGCAACAAATCGAGGATCCTGGACTTTGGTCAGCAAAATGTGTCGCTCTCTGATCACGACCTTATATACGTCAATTACGACCTGCACATGCCTCGCAATCAACCTTCGGTAGTGAAGAGCCGACGCTTGAAGTCCATCGACCCAACGCAGATGCACAGTCACCTTTCCATGCTTGACTGGAGAGAATTTCACGAATCCAAAGATGTGGACCGAAAAACCGAAATCTTCACTGCACACCTCATCGACTGTTTCGATAAAGTGGCACCGGAAAAGACGACGCAATGCAAGCGACCTCCCAATCCGTGGCTCACTCCTGAACTTAAAGCCCTCATGAAGAAGCGAAATCAAGCCCGACGTGTGAACATGCGACACAAGACGAAGAAGTTAAGATTAGCCTTCAAATCGCTAAGACATGAGGTTCTATCTAGAATTAACGCACAGAAAGCCGCATATTATGTAAGTAAATTTTCGCAACTTAAGTCCCCGGCGGAGACATGGAAAGAGATAAAAAACCTAGGTTTGTTACGCTCAGACAACAGCAATGGGGCTAGCATTAGCTTACCACTTGATGAGATTAACGAAGCTTTTATATGCGAAAGTGTTAACAACCCGCCTGCTCATGTACCACTTAGCAAATTTGACGATTCTAGATTTTATTTTAGTTACATAACCCCTGACGATCTCATGAAGTGTTTCAAATCGCCCAGCCCCAAAGTTCAGGGCTATGACAAACTCTCGTTTGAGATGCTGTTGATCAGCTTGCCGGTCACGCTATAACTAATTCTTGATATTTTTAATTGTTCCCTAAACTCCAGCAAATTCCCTGCGTTATGGAAGAGTGCGCTCATTCGACCTATCCCGAAGATCCAGAACGCCACCAAACCATCTGACTATCGCTCGATTGCCATTCTATGTGCTCTGTCCAAGATACTGGAAAAGAATGTGTTCACTCAGATATCTGACTTTCTTCTTTCAAACAATCTATACGATCCATTCCAATTTGCCTACAGAACGGGACATAATACTCAGGCTGCGTTGACAAGTATTACATCTGAGATCCTAGAGGCCATGGACAAGCGTAGACTCATGGTAATGGTGCTGTTCGATTTCTCGAAAGCGTTCGATCGTGTTGATCATTGCAGTCTCATAAAAAAGTTACATGATCTTCATATTTCTCCGTCTGTACTAAACTGGTTTGTCTCGTATTTGACAGGTCGAAAACAATCGACGTTAGACAAAAATGACGAGAAATCTCGGTGGCTTAGTGTTAACACGGGCGTGCCCCAGGGTTCGGGCCTTGGCCCTCTTTTATTCATCATATACGAGCTCGGTCTCAGCTCCAGACTTAAGTTTTGTTCATACAGCTTATTTGCTGATGATCTCCAAATTTTTCTATCTTGTCGTCCCGATGAACTCAGTTAATGCATAACTAAGGTAAACTCTGACATCTCCTCGATATTTGACTGGGCGGAAGAGAATCATCTCTTGATCAATAGCTCAAAGACAAAATCCATTGTATTTGGCTCCCCCTACTATCTACACCGAACGAACTTTAATGACCACGCAAAAATCGTAGCTAGAAATGAATGTATAGACTTTTCCGACCACGTAAAACTTCTGGGTGTTACTCTTGACAAAACATTGACATGGGAACGGCAAGTGAATGACACCTGCAAGGCGATAAACAAAAAACTGTACCCTCTCGTTATATCCAAGGCCGCGATTCCTACAGTACTGCGAATCAGATTAACGCAAGCTCTGATTTTATCCACTCTTGACTACTGTTGTTATGTCCTTACGAATATATCAGCCGAATTAAATCTTAAACTAGAGCGAGCGATCAACAAGAGTATCCGGTTCATCTTCAACGTGCGAAAATCGAGTCATATTAGCGAATATCGACGGCGACTTAACTGGCTCCCCGTCGAAATGAGGAGAAACTATTTCGTAGCCGCGTTTCTGTACTCAGTTATTAACAGAGGAGTTCCAAGATGTCTGGCAGAGAAATTTGTGTTTAGAACCGACGTTAGCAGCAGGGGTACTAGGAGAGTCGTGGGGTCCCCACTCGATCTCCTGGTACCTCTATGCAGAACCGACATTTTCAAAAAATCCTTCATTGGCTCGGCGATCTCAATATGGAGCAGTATTCCTGCTGATGTGAGATCAGCAGGAAGTCTACGCCTATGTAAGTCAGTACTTCATGAGAATTTGTGTGAGAAACAATCTAATCAAAACAGTATCGCATACTCATATTCACAATTATATAAGCAATTCACCTATATATGCATATTTTATCTTTTGTTCATGTTTATGTTATTGTTATTTTATTTTATTTTATTTTATTTATGTTATTTAAGTATGTATATCATTTATTTATTTACTCGTAGTCGTTAGTTGTATGTATGTATGTATGGTTTTATTGGTCCCCGTAGGGTTTCAAGTTTTTTTTCCGAAGGTTTTCTCCTTCGTTAAACCTCCCGTTCTTTCTCTTTTTACATTTCCTCTCCTCCCTCCTTTACACCTCCCGTCCTTCTCTCTTTACATTTTCTCTCCTTCTCTCTCTCTCATTCATTCTCTCTCACACCCCCGCCTCCCACTGTTTCTTTCTCTCATCCTCACTCACTGCACTTTCCCCACACCCCCTCTTCTCTTCTTTCTTCTTCTCTTCTCTCGCCCATGCCGCCTCCCATCCTCTATGTCTCCGCTCTCTCTCTTCTTCTTTTCTCTCCTTTTCTTCTCTGCTCGCCGCTTTTTCTCCTCCGCGTTCCTTCTTTTCCTCTTCTCCTCTCCCTTCCTCTCTCCATCTTCCTTCCTTCTCTTCATATACTACTTCCACTCCCTCCACGTACAGCCTCCTATTCTGCGTCCATACTTTCTTTCCATTTCTTCTTTCTTCGTTCGCTCTCTCCATCACCCTGTATCTTGTCGTCCTCTCCCACCACGTCAGATCCTCTTTTACTTCGACTCCCACCTCTTTCATCTCCTTTCTCCTTTCCCACAGCTCTATCTTGTCCTTCTCTTCCTTCATTTCCACTATCACTAGCCCTTCTTTCCCGATCTGCTTCTTCTTCACTATCTTCTCTATCTCCATTTTTCCCCCAAGCCTCTCCTTATCACTCCGTTCACTGCCTTCTCTTCTATTCCATCTATTTTTCCTTCCGCTCTTAACATTAAATTTTTCTTTCTTTTCCTCCTTTCCTCCATCTCCTCCCTCCATTTCTCCTCCTCTTCTTTCTGTTCTGCTTTTCTTCTCTCTTCTTCCTTCTCTTCTCTCTTCTTCCTCTGCACCTTCCATCCCCAGTCTCCCTCCTCCTCCTCCTTGTTTCCCTCTTCTTTCCTCTTCTTCGTCTCCTGTCTCTTTTCTTCTTTCTCCTCTTCCTCCATCATTTCTATCCAGCTCTGCCCCTCCTGCTTCTTCTCTCTTTCTCTCATTCTTTCTTCTTTCGCTGTCTTCTCTTCTTTCTTCTTCTCTTCCCCTTGCCCCCTCTTCTCTACTGTCTCTTCCGTCCCTCTACCTCCTTTCCCGCCTCTGTCCGTTCCGTTGCTGCTCCTCGTTCCCTTCGCTCCTCCACACCCCCCCTGCCCCTCTCCCTTCCGCGCTCTTCCGTCCGTTTCTTCTTGTCCGCCAGCCACCGTCCTTCCCCTTCCCTCGCCCCTCACCACCACGCCGTCTTCACTCTTCTCTGCCGCCTCGCTTATCCCCCTCCCCCCTTTATTCGCCCCCCCCGTCTCCGCTGCCTGCCGCTTCTGCTCCTTCTGTCCCTCCCCCGCCGCTCCCGCGTCGCGCCTCTCCGTCGTTCCCGCGTCGCGCCTCTCCGTCGTTCCCGCGTCGCGCCTCTCCGTCGTTCCCGCGTCGCGCCTCTCCGTCGTTCCCGCGTCGCGCCTCTCCGTCGTTCCCGCGTCGCGCCTCTCCGTCATTCCCGCGTCGCGCCTCTCCGTCGTTCCCGCTCGCACTCTCTTCTTTCCCCTCTCCTTCAGCCACGCTGCTCCCCATCCCCTCCGTTTCGCTGCTTCCCTCCCAATTGCTCGTCGTTCCGCTGCTCTCCTTTTCCCACCGCTCTTCTCCTCTTCTTCTCCTCTCTCTGATTTCCTCCTTAATTTCCCTCATTTCCCTCTTCACCCCCCTCAGTTCCACCGCCACTTCCCTTATCGCCTCCACCAATTCTTTGCACCAGCTCTCTGCCCTATCTCTTCCGTTCTCTCGTGTCGTCTCCATTACCCCCTCCCTCAAATCCCTCCTCCACTTTCCCGACACTCTCTTCCAACTTCGAATTTTTCCGCCCCACTTTTTCCCCACACACCATACAAAGAATTCACCGCTTGTCCTTCAGCTTTTCTCCCGATACCCTCTCCTCTAATTTTCCTTCTTCTTGATTTTTCTCTCCTTTTTAATATTCTCTCCGTCCGTAGCACCACCACCTGTCTTCTTCACCACTCTCCTGTCACCTCTCCCCCGAAAATGTCTTTTATCCCACTCTCTTGGCCCCTCTCCACCGAAAATCGAAACTCGAAAAATCCCTCTGTCTCTCCTTCATCAACCACTTTTCCTTTCCGTTCTCTTCCCCACTTTTGTTCCCCGAATCCCCACCTTCACTTTTCCAAAATCTCACTCCGAAATTCACTCTATCTCTCTTTTATCCAAACTTTTTCTTTCTGTTCACTTTTCCACTCTTGCTCACCTTTTTACTGCCTTCACTTTCCAGATTCTCACTCTTCTTCCCTTTCCGCTTGCTTTTTCCACACCCACCTCAAAACAATTCAAAACAATTTCAGACAATTTCCTCCGCCTCTCGCTCAATCTCTTTCCGCGTTTCTCCTGCCCGTTCACTCGCAACGTCTCCTCGTGTCCAGCGCTCTATTTGCCTTTGTTCTCGTCGTCGGCACGTGGCGACCACGCTTTCTCCCCCTCCTCCGTCTCCTTTCTCTCTCCGCCTGTTTCCTCGCGCTTCCCGCTGCCCGTCTTCCTCGTGTTTCTCCGCGCCTGCGCACTCTCCCCGACCTCCTCGTGTCCCACCGCTCCCGCGCACTCTTCCGTTCTTCCTCGTGCCTCGTGACTCGCCGCGCCTGCGCACTCTTCCCCTTCTTCGCCTCGTCTCCTGCCGTCTTTTCCGTCGCCCCTTCTTCCTCTCTCTTCGCTCCTCTCTCTCCGTCTTCTCCCGGCCCGTCATCGCGCCTGCGCCTCTCGTTCCGTTTCCACTGCTCGCTGTTCTCCTTGTCCATCTTTCTCCCGCTTCTCCCCATCCGTCACCGCGCCTGCGCCTTTCGTTCCGTCTCAGCTGCTCCCGACTCGCGCATGCGTCGACCATCCTCCCTTCTCTCTCCCCCAGTTTCTTGTCCCCTAGTCCACTCCGTTCGGCCACCTCTTCTCATTCTTCTTCCTTCTTTCTCCTCGTGTTTCCCGACTCACTTTTTTCTCCACTCTCGCGTCTCCTCCTCTGCCTCCTTCTCACCACTTTCCATTCACTTCCCCCTTTTCTTTCTTTCTCTTTCTCCACTTTTTCATGCACCTCTTTTCGCCCTCAACCGCTCTCTCCGCCATCTTTTTTCCCCTCCTAGGCGTTAGTTGTAGTTAGCGCTATTTTTATTTGCTTCTTGTGCACTTGTATGCGTGAGGTGGGCAGTGGAATGTTATGATGCTACATACTCTGTCTGTAAACACTGCTACCGACAATGACAAATTTTTTATGTATTGCCGTGGCCTCAGAGGATCTACGATCCTAGCGTCAATAAACACATTCATTCATTCATCCTCTCCCTCTCCCTCTCCCTCTCCCTCTCCCTCTCCCTCTCCCTCTCCCTCTCCCTCTCCCTCTCCCTCTCCCTCTCCCTCTCCCTCTCCCTCTCCCTCTCCCTCTCCCTCTCCCTCTCCCTCTCCCTCTCCCTCTCCCTCTCCCTCTCCCTCTCCCTCTCCCTCTCCCTCTCCCTCTCCCTCTCCCTCTCCCTCTCCCTCTCCCTCTCCCTCTCCCTCTCCCTCTCCCTCTCCCTCTCCCTCTCCCTCTCCCTCTCCCTCTCCCTCTCCCTCTCCCTCTCCCTCTCCCTCTCCCTCTCCCTCTCCCTCTCCCTCTCCCTCTCCCTCTCCCTCTCCCTCTCCCTCTCCCTCTCCCTCTCCCTCTCCCTCTCCCTCTCCCTCTCCCTCTCCCTCTCCCTCTCCCTCTCCCTCTCCCTCTCCCTCTCCCTCTCCCTCTCCCTCTCCCTCTCCCTCTCCCTCTCCCTCTCCCTCTCCCTCTCCCTCTCCCTCTCCCTCTCCCTCTCCCTCTCCCTCTCCCTCTCCCTCTCCCTCTCCCTCTCCCTCTCCCTCTCCCTCTCCCTCTCCCTCTCCCTCTCCCTCTCCCTCTCCCTCTCCCTCTCCCTCTCCCTCTCCCTCTCCCTCTCCCTCTCCCTCTCCCTCTCCCTCTCCCTCTCCCTCTCCCTCTCCCTCTCCCTCTCCCTCTCCCTCTCCCTCTCCCTCTCCCTCTCCCTCTCCCTCTCCCTCTCCCTCTCCCTCTCCCTCTCCCTCTCCCTCTCCCTCTCCCTCTCCCTCTCCCTCTCCCTCTCCCTCTCCCTCTCCCTCTCCCTCTCCCTCTCCCTCTCCCTCTCCCTCTCCCTCTCCCTCTCCCCCTCCCTCTCCCCCTCCCCCTCCCCCTCCCCTCCCCCTCCCCCCTCCCCCTCCCCCTCCCCTCCCCCTCCCCCTCCCCCTCCCTCCCCCTCCCTCCCCCTCCCTCCCCCTCCCTCTCTCTCTCTCTCTCTCTCTCTCTCTCGAGGTGGACGTGAGGGAGATGGGCTCCTGAATCTGTGACAGTTTTGAGTACTCTAAAACACATAATATATAGAGAGAGTGAAATCAATGTTTCGGCAGAGTGTAAAGCTATACCTGTGATCTATTAGTGGGATGAAAAACAGACCCCAATAAACAATATCAGTGTTTTTCGGCAACAAGTGGTAACGGACTTTTCAAGTGGTGGCCAGGCGTCTTTCGATCGCTATCTGAGGCATATATGGGTGAATTATCTCGCACAAACGGTCCAACGGTCGGTGAAAATGACTAGTGATATCCCTTGACTATGTCTCGAGAGTTATACACTGCTAATTTATCACTAATTAACGATAAATACCAAGCCTAAACGACTACAGTGAGAAATACATGCGCCAAGTGTATGCGCAGTGGTCCAGGAATTTTTCGGGCTGTGCAAATTCGTATACCCAGCCTACGGAGGCGGAAGAGGACGCCTACGTATACACAGAGGATAGAAGACGTACCGCCTCTGTGTGACGTTATAGGCCACGCCTACCGACACCTCGGGTGTGGTCAAGGTGGATTAGGCTGGACGGTACTCAATAGGTACACCTACCGTGTGCTCTTGTGCCGACGGCAAGCGGCCCACACCAAATATTAGGCCTACTACGAATATCGGAGTAAAGAGCGAAATGACATTGAAGTGTTAAATAATAATATGAATAAAAATAAAAACAAAAAACAATGTTCAAAATGCAAGAAACTGATTATGACTATTAAGTACGAGTGTAAAAAGTGCAGTAAATTTTATCACAAATCGTGCGCAAAGATCCACACGTCACTTGATACGAGGAAAGAGTTAGTGCCGTGTCCGGGGCCGGTAGTGACCGAGATGGATACAGAGAGGGACAGGAACATCGAGGACGTAGCAGGAGCTCAAACGTCGCAGGAAAAACAGGAGAAGCAAAGAAAACGCAGGCGCACGCAGGACACGGAGAATATACTAGAAGAAGAACAAGATGAAGATCTACACTCCATGGACAAAAAACTCGACGACATCCTCGCGCAAATAAAAAATAGCAGAACCAGTGAAGCCATCAAATCAGCGGTCTGCAAAGTAGTCAAGGAGGAAATGCAGGAAATGAAAGAAGAAATCAACTAGAACTTCAACGAAGAAATTATGCGGATGCAGGCAATGATTCGCGAGATGCGCGAGATGCTGCGGAATCGTGACAATATAGGGATAGAGGGAGAGGGCGGGGCGGGAACGAATCGAAACAGAAGACAGACGTATGCGGATAAGGTAAAGCAAAAGGAAGAAGTAGTGATCATCAGACCGGAGACAGAGCAAAGCAGCGAGTTAACTGAGCGAGCGATTAAGGAGAAAGTGGACATTGTTCAAGCGGGAATCAATGTAAATAGACTAACGCGTGGAAAAAGGGGTACAGTAATAGTAGGTTACGCGGAACAACAAGATCGCGAAAAACTCAAAAATCTAATTGAAAACAAACTGGGGCAGACGTATACAATAAACGCGCCACCGGCAAAAAAACAAAAACTGAAAATAATAGGTTTGGACAAAGACGAAAACGAGCTGAGCGAAGAAGAACTAAAAGAAAAAATCTGCACGCAAAATCAGATGAATGTAGGCAGAAGCGGGTTTTATATGAAAATTGTAAAAAAATGGACAGACAAACGTTTCGATAATATGACTGTTATTCTCGAAGTAGATCCGGTTTCGCACAGTGAACTGCTCAAGAGAGCTCGAGCGAAAATTGGTTGGAAAATGTGTAGAGTAATAGACCATGTAACGGTAGCCCAATGTTTCAACTGCTGGGGATTCTACCATATCGCGAAATACTGTAAGAAAGAGACCGTCTGCGGAAACTGCGCAGGGAAGCATCACGCAACAGAATGCGAAGCTCGTAACGTGAAGTGTGCTAGCTGCATTGTGCACAAGGAGGGGCTGAGCTTGAAGGGCGACGAAGTTCAACATGCGGCGAACGATAAATACTGCCCGACGTACGAATATTTTTTAGACAGAGAGAAGAGGAAGGCAGGAAAACAATAAGCAAACCGGACTGCAAAGATTCGTTGTTATGTATTAATGCACGAAGTCTTGTAAAAAACCTTGATGAGATAGAGGAACTAGTAATAAGAAATTTGAAACCAGGAATATTAGCTCTAACGGAGACGAGAACAACGGAAGAAATCGACGATGCGGAACTAGCAATAAGAGGCTATACACTACTGAGGTGTGATGCTGAAAATAGAAGGACAGGAGGAGTGGCGATGTATGTACATAGAAATATAAAGTATAGATGTAAGTTGATAAGAAAAATAGAAAATAACTGCTGGTGTCTTGTGATATACGTTGATACGCGGAATTATACAGGCAATATTGTTCTAGTCTACCATTCTCCAAGTGCAAGTGATGCAGTTTTCATAGAATTTATAGAAAACGTAATAGAAGAACTATATAACGAGGGTACGTGCACGTGCGTGGGTGATTTTAATATAGATGTCGGAACAAATAGTTTTTATGCCAGTAAGATATTAAATTTATTTAATGAAATGGGTATGAAACAGTATGTAAAAAAAGAAACAAGAGTTGAACAAAAAGCAAGAACGATAATTGACCTGGTGTTTAGTAACATGAAGGTAGATACAATTATACATGATACCCCTAAGATAACGGATCACTCGATAATTGAAATTAAGCTCGAATTTCGAACTAAAAACAACGTAAACAGTCAAAAGAGAGTAAGAGACTTCAAAAACTTTAAACCGCAGCAATTTGTGGAGAAACTAAAACAGGCACAAAATAATACAGATAACTGGAATGAAGACGAAATAGAATTTAATAGCAACGTTAATAAAATAATTAATACAATAATTAATTGTCTTGATCAAGAAGCACCGTACAAAATAATCAAAGAAAATAGTGACATGAGCAGCAAGAAGTGGTTTAATGCAGAGGTGAAAAAACAATTGCTAATGCGTGATGAACACTATATGACCGCGAAAAATAATAACAAACAGCTCGACTGGGACAGATATAGGAAAGTAAGAAATGAAACGGTAGGGGTGATTAGACGTGCCAAAAAAATGTACTTTGAGAAAAAAATTGACGAAAATCGTAAAGATAGTAAACAAATGTGGAAAACCCTGAAAAAGGTTCTGAAGGGAAAAGAGGATCACCCAAACTACGAAAATGGTATTTACTTTGACAATGAATTAGTAATCGGTGAAAAGAGCATTGCGGACAATTTTAACAAATATTTTGTACACAGCATACATGAAATAATTACAAGCATAGAGATAGTTGGAAGCGATGAATCTGAGGAATTACAATACACGAGAAAGTCAATGATAAGTTTTAACGAAGTGACGACCAAAGAGATAGGTGAAACAATTAATAATTTATCCAGAAAAAAGGGAACCAGTGAAGGAATATCGACAGATGTCCTAATCTACGCGTTTCAGGCGATCAGTGAGGAAATAACAAAAATTGTTAACAATTCGCTTAAACACGGATATTTCCCAGCACAGTGGAAAAAGTCGGAAATAATACCCATACCGAAAGTGGCAAAAACGAGACGTGCAGACGAATTTCGACCGATAAATATGCTACCTATAACAGAGAAAGTACTTGAACTTGAGGCGAAGAAACAACTAGTCAAATACATGGAATCGAATAAGCTGATCACGGATAAACAATTTGGGTTCAGAGAGGGTAAATCGTGTGAAGGTGCAATCCAGGCGACACTCACTAAATGGAATAAAAAAATCAGCGAGGGTAAAATTATAGGGGCAATATTTATAGACCTAAAAAGAGCGTTCGAAACAGTAGATAGAAATAGACTCATACAAAAGCTAGCAGGATATGGAATGAGGGGTACGGTATTGGCGTGGATAAAATCTTACCTGGAAGAACGCTCGCAAGTTGTGATAATAAATAATGAAAGATCGGAAGAATTAAAAACGGAGTATGGCGTCCCGCAAGGGTCTGTACTGGGGCCAATTTTATTCATAATGTACATAAATGATATAATTAAAGACCCCAATGAAAATGTAGAAATAGTGCTATTTGCTGACGATATGATTGTGTATGTATATGGGGACGGATCGGAGGACATAGAAAACAAATTAAACGAACAACTACACAAAGTAGAGACATGGTTGGCTACAAACAAGCTCAAAATGAACACAAAAAAGACTAAATTTATGATTATTAAAGGAATTAGAGAAAAAAAGGGTGAAACGGTTCAGTTGAAAACGAGATGCGGAGTAGAAATAGACAGAGTAAAAGATATTAAATACCTGGGAGTAATGATAGATTGTAACTTAAGCCTAAAGGCACACAAGGAGTATATCGTAAAAAAAGTGGGGAAAAAGATTAGTTTTTTAAACAGATTGGGACAATTTTTATCGGCTACGACTAGGTGCACAGTATACAAAACGATCATAGCTCCACACATGGAATACTGTTGCACAGTATTATTAAATATGAACAAAACTGACATAGATACCATCCAAAGAATGCAGAACAGAGCAATGCGAGTGATCCTACAATGTAATAGGCGAACAAAAATTGAGGACATGCTGCAAGCGTTATGTTTTATGTGCGTTAAGGAACGTATAGAATATAGGGTGCTCATATTTATTTATAAGTTAATTGAGGAAGACAGAAAGGAAGAGGAAAGAAATAGGATATTGCATTTTGTTGGCGAAAAAAGTGGACGAAATACAAGACAACAACGCGCCATACACGTAGAATTTAGAGGAAGTTCGAAAGGTCAGAGGGACCTGCTGTATGGAGGCCTTAAATATTATAACGAAACGCCCAATGACGTTAGAAATGCAGCGAACCTAAAAGAGTTTAAACGCAAGGCCGCACTGTATGTAACGAGAACGCGTAACGGGAGAGTCTGAATGAAACGTGATATAAGTAAGAGAAACTGATGTGGTGAAATGATTATAAATGCCGGCGTAGAACGTAAGTAGTAGATAAGTTAATTATAACAATAAGGCAATTGTAAATTTGTGAAATTGTGATATATATGTAAAGTATTGTTCGCACCTGACGTGTGCAATTGTATGTGCTGACCACGGTCAATAATGTAGCAGAGAATGCTAATAAAGTACATCAATCAATCAATCAATCAATCAATCTCTCTCCCTCTCCCGCGAACCTGCTTCAACAGTCGCTATCGTCGGTAAGACGGAGAAAGTTACTAACACTAATTCTTAATGTCTAATGACTCGACTCAACTATAACTGAACACCCCGCCTCTTCAATGATTTTAATGTCTCTACTATGGGGCTGAGGTCTGGGTTATGGCGTTATTGAAGGGGAAAGAGGGTGGATAAATAATTACGCGGAAAATAAACGGCAATATCTCCACTGACAGTGTCGGACTGAATTCGTTGGTTCATCGCGAGAGGTGGGGTTAGATAAATTTGTAACGGTTGGGCCGAGAATTCGGGGATGTGTGTAGGATGGTAGTGCGGATGCATTGGCGAAGTTTCGAAGAGAGAAAAGATATGTCTCTGCCCGGGACTCGAACTCCGAATGTTCATTCCTTAGTCAGAGCGCTACCCTAGCAGATTCGAAGAACCCCTCCATAACCGAAAAGCGACCGGTCGCTATGGAACAAAAACGAACTAAAATACTACGCAGAAGCAACCAACAACCGTCTGACAACCACACGATGACTTCAGTTTTATGTACGGTTTAGGGTTGTTATGCGGTTATTATGAGTAACCGCGATAATAACAGAAGAATAACTATTAACGAACGATAATCGGTTGTTAATATGCGTCGCTTTTTGGTTACTTGCAGATTGAACCAACTCACTAGCAACCTTGACTCACGGTTTCTTCACGGTTCTTTTTTGTTCCAAAGGAAGGGTCGCTTTATCGGTAACTTTATGGTTGTGTGATGGTAAAGAAACTGAAAATGAACCTGATAACGACGGTCACTTGTAAGTCACCGTAAAGCAACTACAAAATAACAGTTGCTCGGATCCGCTAGGGTAACCAATGCGCTAATATCACCTATAGTTTTCTCTCATTCAAATCGTCTTCTTATATGAAGGGCCGTTTACACACTCCCCCTTAGTGAACTCGACGTCGATTGGGCAGAGATTGGGCAGAGCGGGTGTCCGATTACGCGATTGCAGGGGAGACGCTGCGCTCCATCGGTATAAGGCGCTGAGCAGGTAGCCTGTTACGCGATTGCAATGGAGCGTCGTAGATCTCGCGAAGCCTATCTCCATCGTCGGACCTCTTCTCTCGGTCGTGTTGAGTCCCGCGGTGCAGCTCTTCAGTGCCAGGCCGGGGTCATCTGTACGTCTTCATCGGTACAAAGGCGCAATTAAGGATCGTGGGCCCGAAAACTTCTGACACTAATGTGACGGCTGGGCCGAAAATTCGGGGATGTGTGTAGGAAGGTCGTGCGGATGCATTGGCGAAGTTTCGGAGAGACAAAAGATATGGTGATCTGCCCGGGACTCGAACCCGGAATGTTCATTCCTTAGTCAGAGCGCTAACCACTGCGCTAATGTCACCTATACTTTTCTCTCATTCGAATCGTCTTCTTATATGAAGGGCCGTTACAAATTAAACAGAAATAATTAAATTGTAGTGGGCAGGTGGTCGCGCAAAACTAAACTACTATTAACTTATAACTAACGAAGTGGACCCTCCACGACAACAGCGCTCTTCCAGGGCCGGTAATCGTAACTCATTAATCGATTGTAATGAAAAATACTAAAATTTCACGACAACAAAAATATTTTTGGTGGGAAAAGTTCCACCGGAAAAATCACAGAGAGAGTAAATCCGACACGCCGGTACTTACTCTTATGGAAAAACGTAGATGTGAAATATACGCTAAAAATATATACAGATTATAAGTTGCATATATTTGACATATATACCGTATATTAATAATATACATAACATATATGTCGTACATGTTACATTTTGGCGCGTTTCTTATATACGACATATATTCCCACACATACGACGTATATGCCCACATATATACGACATATATGCTCACATATATACGACATACATGCCTACATATATACGACATATATGCATATATATACATATAGAATTGCACGTAGAATAATTCATAATTACTCGCAATTAATTATCCACACATATTCGCAAAGTATGTCACATATTTTCAAAACATATTTTGCTGATGTGATTTTTTATAAAATGTTTATTTTCAAAATATATGTTACATATCAGAAATATTTATTAAACATACATGTTTCGTATATTCAGAACAAATATACATAATACTTACGAATTATATAAAACATGATTCTTATATATATGTTACAGATACATCAAATATATTAAACATATATCCTGCATATATTCACGACATATATGCGGGATATTTAATCTATATGCAACATTTTGGCGGAATATATGTCACCCATATAGCATATATGTCGCATATATTTGTAGCGTATATTTCAGATATATATATTTCCATACGGGTACGGCCCTCACTGGCCACTGACTTTCTCGAAACTTCGGGCTCGTCCTCTCCAGGGTTTCGGCAGTCGATCGGTTGGAATCCTTGAATGTTCGGTACAATTTCACGCACGTCCGCTGCCGATAGCTGCCAGTTGTTGAATATTGTTGTGACCGCAGTTGTTTATTCATGGTGAAGGTTTCGGCATTGGAACGAATGCCGAAACCTATGCCGAAACCTTCACCATCGATAGCTGCCAGTCGCGAAGAGTCACGTCGATCCTCGTTCTTCCGAGTGTCTGGACGACTTATCCCCACTCCGGTGGCTAATTGCCGGATTCGGCCGGAACGTGCCGATGATTTTCGCCGAGCTTCTGCTGTCGCGCCCCTCTCCACACCCCGCCGACGTCTCCCTTTTCTGAACGCTGCCCGCGACTCAATTCCTCTTTTGACAGCTCGGACAGCTAATCGCCGAGTAAGTAATCGTACAGCGTTGCGGACAGCTAATATCGCCGCGCATCAGGAAGATGAGATGGCAGCCCCGCGAGACTAACCGCTCGCCGTCATGGGGTCCTATGGGCATCTCTGGTTGTTGGCGGTGCCATTTCTCGATCTGGAACCAAGGATAGACCCTGGGCGAGGCGGATGCACGGCGGAACTGGTGGGCCCTGGTGGGCGGTAACCTTGGTGTTCACAGTTGTCCCCTCCTGTGCCCATCTCGATCCTGCTCCACGGCCTTTTAACTTACCACTGTCCCAAGTGGCAGCCGCGCCAACTGACGTGGGCGACTCCACCCTAAGTTGGACGGGCAGCGAGCGACTGCCGTAACTCGTGGCTGGTCTACTGGCCCCCGTCTCAATTTGGGGATGTACACGACGAGGTGGATGGTCTCGCCGTGGGATCCAACCGGCCGCGGGCATCCAGTCCCTTGACCGGTGAGGCTCTCCTCACCGTTTTTCGCCCCCTCACCCTCGACCCTCTAACCCTCCGAGGAGTTGAGGATCCCGAGGGGAGTCAGTAAGGAGAGCTTCACCGGTCAAGAGAGTGGATGTACGCGGCCGGTTGGATCGCACGGCGAGACCATCCACCTCGTCGTGTACATCCCCAAATTGAGACGAGGGCCAGTGGACCAGCCACGAGCTACGGCTGTCGCTCGCTGCCCGTCCAACCCCCTTTCTCCGGCGCGCGCTTGTTTGCATTTGGAGAGTCCCTTTTTTTAGCATCTTCTGAAGAATCTCGATTTCCTCGATGCTGCCGCCGATTTCTAAAGTCCGTTCCAATATTAAGCCAATGTTGCTGACCTTCATGAGAGTTTCATCGTGTCTTCGATAAAGTTACCGCTGCAATTCTTCATCTCGAATTCCTGCAACGAATCGGACTCGTAACATCATGTCCGTCGGCAGTTTTTCGTTCACACCACCGAATTCAGTCTTGCACGAGTTTTCTCAGCTCACGCTCAAAATCGCTCAACGATTCACGCTGTCGTTGGTCTCGATTCCAAATCGCGCTCGCACTAACAATTCCTTTACCGGCTTGCAAAAATGGGCGTTACACTTTCTCGCGAAAATATTTTCACATATGATTGTATATGTTCATATATGTATCATATCAGATTCTATCGGATTGTATACAGAATCATATTAGATCATATCTGATATCGTATCTGTTCATATCAGATCATATCTTCTCAAGTACCTTTGAATATCTGACCATATATGAACTCATATATTGATACCTGATCATACATCATCATATGTGACAATATATAATCCTATATGGTGTAACGCCCATTTTTGATGCGCGTTACAATCAAGCTCGTATAGCCGCTTTGCTTTCGGCGCTGTGGCCCCCAGCCTCACTCCGCCTTTTTTAGAGCGATTCCGTGGGGCACTCTCGCAATTTCGAAATGCGAGAATTATTAATTAGGCGTTTATATGATTTTTTTATGTAATTCGTCGCCGAGCCCGAGATCCTGCAGAGAGCGCCGCGTCGCTGAGTCATTCCGTCTCCGCCTGCCGAATTCTCGTTTTCAGGAAGCCAACGAGTCAGCGTACACGCACGAGAGAGACGGACGATGTCGCCGAGATGGAGAAAGAGAGACACAACGACAACAGTGGGCGAGCGACCTTCGACTCGTCATCGCAAGTGTTCGAGCGCCTTCGCCGCGCATCGCGACTGAGCGATATTATTTTCGCATATTGCTTGCGTCAATTATTCTGGCTTTTCAGACCTCGATTTTTCCGCCTTTCTCTCATCTCAATTTTTCCGCCTACTCCATGCCGCATTCGTTTAAGCTGGGAAAGGTACCCGTTACGCCGATGTTTATGCCGCAGTAATTACTTGATTTTCCAGTCTATTTTCCTCCGTCGGTTATAACCGAAATTTTATCGTTCGCGATTATTATACCGAATAGCGGGCGAGCGCGTGTCGACGACATTCAAATCCGTCGGTCACGTCTTACCGTCCATGCGTCGCGCGAAACGATAGTTCTCGGGGGGGGGGGGGGGGGGGGCACTTACCTGCCCGCGCTTAGATGCCCCGCGGTAGACGAGAAGCACGTAATCGTAACGGATTCTCGTGATTATTCGTTAGCGCGGTATCGTGTGTGGTTTGTGGCTGCTGTCGCGGGGAACAGAGACGGCGCATTTCCCGGCCTTTGCGGAACTAGGAGACCCGCAAAATAAGGTAGGATCCCTCCCAGTGGGTTTTGTTGGAGACAGGTGTCCGGGTGAGCTCGTGCGGCGTTTTTCGCGATCGTTCTACGGCCGTGTTGGTATCCTCCCGGAGTGCGAACGGTATTTGATTCCCGTTGTTCGTGGACTCGTGCGGCAGTTCAACCTCCGAGATCGCGACGAGAGTGCCCTCGGTCCGGGCGCGATCGGTTCCCGACGTCGCCACCGTTTGGGTTGAGGAACGCTGTTGTCAACGGAATCCCCGGGAAATAACATGCGCGTGACCGCTCTCCGGTGCGTTGGAAAGTTCGCGGGTGGCCTTCAGCCTCCCACCTTGTGATACGATCGGTGATCAGTCCATCGTGCTCGGCCGTCGATTTTCTTTCGGCTACTTCCCCGGTGCGCGCGTTAGGTTTAGTTGCGTCTGTTTTATGTGCTCGCGTTATTTATTTGTTTTTTTTTCCTGTTGTCGTTCTTGCGTGCGTTCTGTCGGTCGCGACATGCGACGGCTGGTAGGGTCTCCACTGCACGGGATTTATTCCCGGTCATTTCGTAGTTCGCGGTAGCGATTAATTTTTTTTTTTTGTAATTATTATTGTTCGAGACGATCCGGAAATCTGGAACGGTGAATTGAGTAGCCGTTCCCCGATTTTAGCAAGACATTGATTATTGTTGTAAATTTAAAACCGTTGACCGCCGTAATCTTGGATTGAATAAATTGATTATTGTTTTTTTTTTGGGAGCCCTAAATTTTGATTTGGTCGAGTTTTTATTGGCGTAAATCGAGCCGCATCCGAAACATCGCCCAGGGTCCCCCGAACCGCCCCTCTGCCCGTGTGGCGGCTGCCGCTAGCCGGCCAATACCCCCCTCCCACCTTTTTCGCTCAACATCTTTTTCCAGCTGGGTCATTCTTTGCGCGTCGCTGGCGCCCCGGATAATTTTTGGATTTAAAACCAGCTGAGGGTAGGATCTTGGAACCCCTCAGGTGAGGCCCGTAACCGGGGTCGCGGTAACAATGGATGTATATGATTTCATGTATCGTCAGATACTGCTCCATGTCTGGTCAGATATGTTCCGATATAAGCAGATATATTCAGATAAGTATCATAGATGGGATCATATATACACATGTCTGCCCATGCGGACATATCTGACGCATATACAGGGTGTCCCATTTTAATCTTACACCCGATTTATCTCGAAAAATAGGTCTCCGATCGAAAAATGAGTTATATGAAAGTTGTAGGATTCGAAGCGGGACGTTTTTCTAAAAAAAGAAAAATGGTCCAACATTCAAAATGGCGGAGATACGACGGACGACATGTTTTTTTTTAAATGGAACCATGACTTTCCTTTTCGACCAAAATGTTCGGCATGTTAAAGCTAACAACTTTTGTAGAAAACTTTTTTCGATAAAGTCCATAATTCATTTTTTGAAGACCATTTTAGCCTTATCCAGGATGTACCACGAGGAGGTAGTTTTCAACATCCCATTTGCGTGTGCGTGTGCGTGTGCGGGCGTGTGCATGAATGTGTACGAGCATGCGCGTGTGCGTGCGTACAACACTCACAAGGGTTAGGTCTCTGCGGCTCGTCACTTCCACAGTATTTTTTGACTCCACTTGTAATTCCAAAAATACCTTGCCTTCGACGAATTTTTTAGACATTGGATGTTAAAGTTTTTAACATGATGAATGGGGGAATCTTTGAACATGTTTGAGAAGAGTTCAAAGTACACTTACAAGGAGGATTTGGAGTAAAAAAAATACTGCGGAAGTGACGAGCCGCAGAGACCTAATCCTTCTGAGTGCTGTACGCACGCACACGCGCATGCTCGCACACACGCATGCACACGCCCGCACACGCACACGCACATGCACACGCACACGCACACGCACACGCACACGCACACGCAAATGGGATGTTGAAAACTACCTCCTCGTGGTACATCCTGGATAACGTTAAAATGGTCTCCAAAAAATGAATTATGGACTTTATCGAAAAAAGTTTTCTACAAAAGTAGTTAGTTTTAACATGCCGAACATTTTGGTCGAAAAGAAAAGTCATGGTTCCATTAAAAAAAAACATGTCGGCCGTCGTATCTCCGCCATTTTGAATGTTGAACGGGGGCGGTTCGGGAACTCGGGGACGAAATATTCGGTCTGGCTCGATTTTACCGAAAAAACAATTCGCGACTCAAAAATATTTACACCAGTTCGGGCACAAAAAAAAACAATTTATTTTCCAAGATACTCTCGATTTGTCGCGACACAAAAAAAACGGCGCCCTACTAAAATCGGGGAACGGTTACTTAATTCGCCGTTCCCGATTTCCTACCCGGCACGAGCAAATAAAAATATTACACAACAAAAAAAAAGACTTTAAACGCGAACGCGAGCTAAATTCCGTGACCGGGGACGAAGCCCCGCGCGGCAAAGGCCCTACTACGGTCGACCGCTCGACCGACGCAATTCACAATAAAAAAACAACACGAAAACACGACAAAAATTCCAAAACGCAAAACGCAATTCGCACGCACCCGGGATGGCCGCGCACAGGCCGGCAGCCTCGTGCACGTGCGACCGATCGCCGGTCGTATCACGAGGCGGCGACAGAAGGTCGCCCGCGAAACTCTCCAACGCCCCCGCGATCGCTCGCACGCACCCTTTTCCCGGGGATTGTTCCGCCCCGGTACGCTTACCAAAACGGCGCCGATCGTTCGCCCTTGAGACCGACCGCTCGCGAGCCGAGGGCACTCTCACCGCGATCTCGAGAATAATATGACGCGCACTATACGGGTCCTACCGCGATTATTACCGCACACGACGGATACCCCACGGTCGTCGGGCGGTCGCAAAAAACCAACACCCGCGCACCCGGAGACTGTCACTAAAACCACGAGGAAACCTCCGAGAGGGACCCTACCTCCAAATTCCTCGTTCCGCAATCCAAAAGTCCCGGAAAAGTGTCGATCTCTGTCCCCGCGACGTCGACGCCAACCTCGCGTTACACCAGCCGGACGAACAATGACTTGTCTCGGCGCGCTCGTCTCCCCGTCCCCTCCCCTCGTCACCCGAAATTCCTTAAATTCGCGCGAACTACCGGTCGCGTAGCGCGACACGCGGAACGATGACGCTGTTGACGCGCGGGCGGGGGGGGGGGGCGGTTTCGCGCGCGAATCTCGAATCGGCAACGCGAGGCGGCGGCGCCGCTGACCCTGGAAAGAAAATAAGGCGCTCGCCTGCAATCGCCAGAAATCCCCGGAAAACGACAGAAACCCGCGAATAATTTGGCGACGCACGGATTCATTTATTCCGCGCAAAGCGCCAAACCAGCGCACGGCCGAGCAGCAGTAGCCCGCCGCGGTGGGGGAAACGATGACGGCGGCGAGGCGCGAAGTCTCGCGCGACAGCAGTTGATCGGCGGCTGTTCGCAGGCGGCCGTAGGGCTCCCCGCTCTCCGTCTCCCTCCCCGCAGTGGCTCGTCGCTGGCTCTTCGCGGGCGGCAGGGTCTCTCCGTCCTTCTCTCTCGCGTAGCAACGGCGGAACCCGGGAATTATCAACTCCCGGGGAATCGGTGACCGTAGCCGACGGCGCTCTCCCTCTCGTCGCGGCGCATCTCGTCCGTCGGGGTACATTAAAAAAAACAATAAAAAAACAGTCGTATCAGTTAGTCCTTCCTACGTTTGGTGAGAGTGCCCCGGGGAGGATTGTTCGCCGGGTGGCCCGCGAGGTCGGCAATCGACGCAAAGAAGGCCGTACTACAGTGCCCTCTTTGTAACGCCCTCAAAAAGCGCGTTACAACCCGTATATCTTATCATGTCTGCCCATGCAACAGTATATCTGACCACGCGTGAACAAAACCTCGTCGTATCTGATCTTATCTGAATATATCTGCTTATAGGTGATCATTTTGATCAGTCATGACACAATATCAGACTATGCCTGAACTCATATATGAGCATATATGGATGACGGGACTTGTTCAAATTCCACGCCGGTTTTCCATATCGCATTCGAAGAAATTTGATTTTGACATTTTTTCGCTGAACAGTGTATGATGTCCGTCAGTGAAAACATGTAATATACGGTTTTGGAGTATAAAATGTACAAGTAAAACATATATCTTTGTAGTTGAAAAAAGCCTTGTTCTGATAGTTCAATCTTTAGTTAGAGCAGACGTGTAGCACTATTGCTAGTAAAATAGAGTAAATGGCCGAAGTCCATATTGCTGTCATGTTAGAAAAAATACTTCACAATAAAACAGGTGACGCCTACATACTAGACATCTTGACCATTCATCATGAAAGTCAGCGTGGCTGAGTGAGTAGGTGAATCGGTTCTATGTAAGTGATTTGTTTCGATTCCCGTGGTCGGCATTTTTTTTTCTTCCGTACTTCACTACGAACACGGAAGATGAGTTATTTCATGCAGAAATCCATAATATGAATGTATGTACAGCAAAATGTTTGCTAGATCAAAAAATCTTGTCAGATATGATCAGATATGACTATATCAATAAACCATATCCTCTCAGATACGATAATGTCTGGTTAGATCTGATTTGATCTAAAAAATTTCAAAAATAAAACTTTTCAAAAATAAATCTTTTCAAGAATATTATAATTCAAAAATAAATCAAATCCTCCAATATATTAGCCAAGCATCGTCCCTCTAGTCACTGGCATGCAAAAAAACTTGGCGTACCAGCGACGTGCTCCCGTACATAGTCCATTGAAATAAGTGCGGGAAAGAACCCACTTTTATACATTTTTAAGAATATTATTTTCTGAAAAAGAAAAAGAAAAAAAAACGAGCCGAGTGATGTAAAGATTATTTTTCTTTCTGTCGGGAGGCTCCGCCCCCCGAACCCTCCGGCGGGGCTTCGCCCCGGACCCCGCCCGCTCGGTCACTCTCTCGGTCGCCCTCTCGGTCGCTCTCTCGGTCGCTTTCTCCCAGACTTAGCAATAATTCAATGTCAGCAGTAGTCCCGTCGTTATTTCAATGGACTATGCACGGGAGCAAGTCGCTGGTACGCCAAGTTTTTTGGATGCCAGTGACTAGAGGGACAATGCTTGGCTAATATATTGGATGATTTGATTTATTTTTTAAATATTATAATATTCTTGAAAACATTTATTTTTGAAATTTAATATTTTTGAAAAGTTTTATTTTTGAAATTTAATATTTTTGAAAAGTTTTATTTTTGAAATTTAATGTTTTTGAAAAGATTTTTTTGTGAGTAATTTTTTGTTTAGAAAGAATTTTTATCAAATGGGATAACTTCGATTTTTATACTTGGCGTAACAATTTTTTTTAAAAAAACAATTTTGTGCTATTTGATGTCTTTTTGAAAGCAAAGTAATCGAAGAAAAATAATAATGAAGGCAATAAACAAATGAAGTTAACAAACAAATGAAGTTAACAAACAAATGAAGTTAACAAACAAATGAAGTTAACAAACAAATGAAGTTAACAAACAAATGAAGTTAACAAACAAATGAACTTAACAAACAAATGAACTTAACAAACAAATGAACTTAACAAACAAATTAAGTTAACAAACAAATTAAGTTAACAAACAAATTAAGTTAACAAACAAATTAAGTTAACAAACAAATTAAGTTAACAAACAAATTAAGTTAACAAACAAATTAAGTTAACAAACAAATTAAGTTAACAAACAAATTAAGTTAACTGTTCGGGATATCAGCGAGTCGTGTCGCCGAGCGCGAAAACAGTCACAGCCCGGGTGCGACTGTTTTCGGCTCCGGTCAATGTCCTCGGGGCATTGACACCCTGGTAAACACGGCGAGTTCGGCCGTTACAGTTTTCGCGCTGCGCGACCTTCCGCCTCCTCGGTTCGTCGCCGGCTGGCGACAGTTCGGCTCCAAGTCCCGAGGTGCGAGTAGTGACGGCGCACAGCTCCACGTCCATAAATTAAGCCACAGAAACATTGTTCTAATTATTTTTACTAGTATTAATAAATTGTTAATTGTATGTGTTACTCGGTGTCTAATTAATTTCAACGTCCCTCGTCCGATCCGGAAATATTCCCGTTATCGTGCACATTAACAAACAAATTAAGTTAACAAACAAATTAAGTTAACAAACAAATTAAGTTAACAAACAAATTAAGTTAACAAACAAATTAAGTTAACAAACAAATTAAGTTAACAAACAGATTAAGTTAACAAACAAATTAAGTTAACAAACAAATTAAGTTAACAAACAAATTAAGTTAACAAACAAATTAAGTTAACAAACAAATGAAATTAACAAACAAATGAAGTTAACTAACAAATTAAGTTAACAAACATTTGAAGTTAACAAACGAATTAAGTTAACAAACAAATTAAGTTTACAAACATTTGAAGTTAACAAACAAATTAAGGTTACAAACATCTGGAGTTCACAAACAAATTAAGTTTACAAAAATTTGTAATTAACAAACAAAATAAGTTTACAAACATTTGAAATTAACATACAAATTAAATTTACAAAAATGTGCAATTAACAAACAAATTAATTTTACAAACATTTGAAATTAACAAACAAATTAAGTTTACAAACCTTTGAAGTTAACAAACTTTTTTAAGTTTGCTATCGGCTAACAAATCTGTTGGAATGGCGAAAAAGATATTAATTTATTATCACATAATAATTAAAATAATATTAAGATAATTATTGTTATTTTTAATTATCTTAATATTATCATAATAATTATATGAAGGCAGCCTACGTCACGCGCCGCGCGAGCCTCGGGAGGGGAGGGAACGAGTCCGCACATGCGCGAGCCGACTCCCCAGGCGTCGCGCCTGTGTGTCTGCGCTGACGTCACACAGCCGTTCACACGGATAGAGCTGCGAAGAATAGTGTGCGTCGGACAAATCAAGAAAAATTTTTCGCCAAACATCTCGATCGATCAGATATCAGCGTTGCGGTAACCGATTTCGTCGCCATAGGTCTCATTCGAAAGAGAAAAAAAATATATTGGACCTGATACATTTTTCGTCCGTGAGGCGTCGACAGAGATATAACGAGTTACATTTGAAAACAACAGAAAAGGCCCCGACTTCGGGATAATAAGAGTAGCGGTAGCGCCTCGTGTCGATCAAGACGAGAGGTCAAATTTGCGCGTAATAGTCACAGAAATCGGGGTATCCGGCGCGATAAAATTTTGAATAGTGTCATATGTTCGCGCGCCTACTGCAGTGAGTACAGTGCAACGTTCTCTGCTGTCCTCTGCTATCTTATTATCTTCAGCAAAAAACTCGAATCTTTCTATATAGCAAGCCCAGTTCTCTTTACTCGCGTCAAATTCAGATAATTATCCGATGGTAGCCATGCTTTGAAAACTTACTGTCTGAACAATCGCGGCAAGATTTTGTTGAGCGAAAAATCCTGAAAATCCACCCACTAACCTTTTCTCGTCCCGAACGTTTTTGGAAAATGCTTTCCTTTCACTGTTAATCTCACTTTCTTTCGTTGAAAGATCGGCGGAGCCCGACTCACTCTCGCTGACCGAAAGTGACATGCGTGCATCATTTACACGGAGCACGGCGCGCACGTGACGTAATTATTCACCGGATTTATTCGCACGTTTCACAGGTAGATTACTACATTGAGATCGCTCGATTCCTTGTCGCCCACTGTTGTATTATTGTTATACTATTATTTTAATTAAACATTTAAGGCTCTAGATATTGTAACGCTCATTGGCGGTCGGCCGCCGCGCGTAGAGTCAGCACGGGCGATTCCAGGGAGCACTCTCGCACGAGGGGAAAACCGGGGATGTCGGATTCTAATGCCGGACGGCCTTTATTTTTCTTTTTTTTATATTTCGCCGTTGTCGGGAGGTCGCCGTCGCGGTATGTCCGTCGCTGCCGGCGCAACATCGCTGCCGCGAGCGCAGAGTCGTCGAGATCGCGTCGCCGGGAGTCCGAGCGCCGAGGCCCGAGTCGGAGAGGGGAGGCCGCCGGTCAGCTGTGGCCGCGACACGAGAGCGCTCGGGAGGATCCGACGACGGGAGGAGAGACCGCCGTCGACGCGCCGGAGGGGGGCGACGCAGCAACAGCAACGGTCGCGCGCAAGCCGATCGGCCGCCGCGCGCGCTCGGGTTCCGTCGGCGCCGCTCGCCGCATCACCGCGAGATTCCGCGTGCGGGATATTTCCTCTTTTCAGGCGGCGTTTCCTATAGATCCCGGGGAAAATCGAGTCCACCTGTCCGTGGAGTCCCCGGGGAACGTGTAGCTGGCGAGTCTCGCCGCTTCTCGCAATCGTGGCGCGGAAAATTGTATCGTGCGGACGGGGGCGACCGAAGACAGTCAAATCTCCCGGTCGCGTTCCCCCCGCCCGCGCGCCGCGCGCGCCCTACGCAGCGCTAGACGAGCGAGACTGCGGTCCGCGACGAGCGGAACGCGGAAGTAGGGAAAGAGGGGAAATTCGGCGAGACGACCGTTCCTGCCGCGTGCGAGCGGCATTGTCTGTTGACGCGGTGCTGAGTGTGGCTGGTCGATTGCTGCGAGACGAGGCAGAGCCTACGCGTTCCTGGCGATTTTGGATTTGGACAGTCCCGAGGCGAGAAAGGTAGGACTCCTCCGGGTACTACGTGTTTTGTGACGACAATCGTGCGGGGAGGCCTACGCGTGGGCCTTCACGATCGTCCGAGGACCGGGTCGGCACTTCCCGGGTGCGGGTGGCCATTTTGGGCCGCGTAGAATGGATTAACGGGCAGGCCCTTCGGCCCCCGAGAACGCGGCGAGGGTGCTCCTGGTGCGCGGGCGATCGGCCTTCGTGCACAGCGGGAATCGCCGATTTCGAGAGTACGGCACCGTGTCAGCGCAATCCCCGGGGAGACGTGCGCGTGAGCGACCGACGGTCCGTTGGAGAGTGCGTGGGCGGCCTTCAGCCTCCCTCCTCGTGAGACGGTCGTCGATCGGTCTCGCGCGTTCGGCCGCCGGACTTGGCGCGGCCTGTCCCCGGGTGCGTGCGAATTGCGTCTGTAGGTTTTTTTTTGCGTGTCTTCGTGCCCGCCGCGTATCGCCCTTCTGGCGTGGGCGTAAAATTTGGCGGGGCGACTAATTGTTTCGTCCGTTTTCGTCGAGTCGGAGATTTTCCGTCGGCCGCAGCGTGCGGCATAGTAGGGTCTTCGCGCGCGGGAAATTTTTTCCCGGTACTTTTTTTTTGATTAGCTCGTGGTCGCGTTAAAGTGCTGTTTTTTTTTGTAATTTATTTTTTTGTTCGACTCGGTCAGGAAATCGGAAGTGGCGAATTGAGTAACCGCTTCCCGATTTTAGTAGGGTGACTTTTTGTAAAGCCGCGCGAATGAATTTTGTATGACCTCAATTTTTGTTTTGTTTTTTTTGTAATTTCGTAAATCGAGCCGAGGCGAAATCTTCAGTCAGCGTCCCCGAACCGCCCCTCTACCCGTCGCGAAGGCTGAAGCTAACCGGACCTCCACCTTCCCGCCTGTTCGTTCCATCTCGCGTTTTTCGTTTTCAGCTGGGCTACGCGCTGTGCGTGGCTGGCGCCCTGACCGGAAATTCAAACCAGCTGCAGGTGGGTTTTTGCGGCTTCCCGGGTACGGCTCGTGACCCGGGCGGTAACAATATATACAGGTGCGTATGGACAGCGCGACAGTCCACGCGAGGCAGCGAGAAGAACCCGGCAAACGGAGCTCCGAATTATCTGATGTAGTCGTGACGTCACGCATGAGCGGCCGGTCAGCCGGATAGTGCTGCCCTCGGCCCGGTTGCTCTCAGTCGATATGCGACAAAATCGTACATCGCGAGATATCGCTGCTACTGATGCTACTGCTTCTATCCAGACGGCCTATACTGCTTACGTGTAGTACTTCCGTCCTTTTATTCCTCGACCATCTCCCCTTTCAGTTCCGTAAAATCGGATCTTCTTTCCTTTTCACCTTATTGGGGGCCACTGAATCGGCATTGCCGCGACCCTGACAAATTCACGCGATGTTAATTTCATACATTTTCAGTTTTTAGGAACTCACGAGTAGTATAGTACCGCGCTGGAGAGCCCTACTCCCTTCCTATCACCCGCAGCATTGCCTCTGCTAGACAGGGGGAAGGGGAAGTATAGAGGGTAAATTCCCCGAGCTGTGATTGGTCTAAGAAAATCCCCTCTCCCTCCCATTCCTTCGGGAAAATTTTCCCTGTAATGTATGAGAGGAGTGGGACTAATTAGGATAACTCCCCGAACTGTGATTGGTTTAAAAATACCCTCTCCTTCCCACTCCTTCGAGAAAATGTTCCCTGTAATGTCTGAGAGGAGTGGAACTGATTAGCATGATTCCCCGAATTCGGATTGGTCTAAAAAAAAACCCCTCTTCTTCCCACTTCTTCGGGAAAATTTTCCCTGTAAAGTCTGAAAGGCGTGGGAGGACTGATTAGCATAATTCCCCGAGCGTGGGTTGGTTGCTTGGTCCCCTCTCCTCTGACCCACTTCTTCGAAAAAAATTTACCTGTGTCGTCTTCTTCGAGCGCCGCGGTGAGAGTGGGGACGTTTGTCGTGCGCATTGATGCCCTGAGCGCTGGTATCCTCCTGGCTCTCCTCCGCCCCACTCCTTCGGTTGAATTTTCTCTGTGTCGCGTCTGAGCGTCGCGCCGGGGAGTGGGGGCGTTTGGCGTGGGTCTGGATTCCCTGAGCGCTAGTTGGCTCTTAAGCACGCCGAGATGATTTACCGCGCGCTGATTGGTCGATTGAGATTTTGTCCGTCGCTTCAGATTTTCGAGGTAAAATCGAGCGATCGTGTAGCCGCCATGCTATTCTAGATTTTTTAGCCTGCGAGCGGTAAAGAGCGCTTTCCCGCCGCGGCAAATTTTCGAGGTAAAATCTAGTGATCGTACAATCGTCGGTATTGTAGATTAGAGAAGCAGTGGGTTTGCCTATTATCATTCTTCGAGCGTCTACATGGAAGACGAGTGTTTTCCGCCGGCATTGATTCCCCGAGTGATGTTTGGCCCAATATTGATCCCTTCGAGATGATTTCCCGAGCGTTGTTTAGCCGTTGAGAGTTCGTTCGTCGCGGCAAATTTTGGAGGTATAAACCGGCCGATCTGGCAACTATTGGTATTGTAGATTTTACATAAGACGTTTTCATTCTCCAATTAAAGTGTCGGGGGCTCACGTGTGGTGAGGGCAGCTGTGTTTTTCTGGCACCATTTTGACTTTTTATAGTTCGCGGATATAACGTTAGAGGTGGCGCTATATGTCGCTGAACGTTTTTTTTTTTATTTGCCGTTCGTACGTCCGTTCGTACGTCCGTGTGTGTGTGTGTGTGTGTGTGTGTTTGTGTGCGTGCGTGCGTGCGTGCGTGCGTGCGTGCGTGCGCGCGTGCGTGCGTGCGTGCGTGCGTGCGCGCGTGCGTGCGTGCGTGCGTGCGTGCGTGCGTGCGTGCGCGCGTGCGTGCGTGCGTGCGCGCGTGCGTGCGTGCGCGCGCGCGTGCGCGCGTGCGCGCGTGCGTGCGTGCGCGCGCGCGCGCGCGCGCGCGCGTGCGTGCGTGCGTGCGTGCGTGCGTGCGTGCGTGCGTGCGTGCGTGCGTGCGTGCGTGCGTGCGTGCGTGCGTGCGTGCGTGCGTGCGTGCGTGCGTGCGTGCGTGCGTGCGTGCGTGCGTGCGTGCGTGCGTGCGTGCGTGCGTGCGTGCGTGCGTGCGTGCGTGCGTGCGTGCGTGCGTGCGTGCGTGCGTGCGTGCGTGCGTGCGTGCGTGCGTGCGTGCGTGCGTGCGTGCGTGCGTGCGTGCGTGCGTGCGTGCGTGCGTGCGTGCGTGCGTGCGTGCGTGCGTGCGTGCGTGCGTGCGTGCGTGCGTGCGTGCGTGCGTGCGTGCGTGCGTGCGTGCGTGCGTGCGTGCGTGCGTGCGTGCGTGCGTGCGTGCGTGCGTGCGTGCGTGCGTGCGTGCGTGCGTGCGTGCGTGCGTGCGTGCGTGCGTGCGTGCGTGCGTGCGTGCGTGCGTGCGTGCGTGCGTGCGTGCGTGCGTGCGTGCGTGCGTGCGTGCGTGCGTGCGTGCGTGCGTGCGTGCGTGCGTGCGTGCGTGCGTGCGTGCGTGCGTGCGTGCGTGCGTGCGTGCGTGCGTGCGTGCGTGCGTGCGTGCGTGCGTACGTCCATGTGGCCATGCATCCGTATGTGCGTACGTGCGTTCGTGTATCTGTACGTGGTCTGGTGCGTTTGGCCGAAAATTGTTTGACCGACAGATCATTTGGCCGACTGGTAGACTTAGCCGACACATTATTTCACCGACAAGTACACTTAGCCGACAAGTACACTTAGCCGACAAGTACACTTAGCCGACAAGTACACTTAGCCGACAAGTACACTTAGCCGACAAGTACACTTAGCCCACAAGTACACTTAGCCCACAAGTACACTTAGCCCACAAGTACACTTAGCCCACAAGTACACTTAGCTAACACCTTATTTGAACGACAGATCATTTCACCGACAGGTACACTTGGCCGACAGGTATACTTGGCCGACATTTATACTTGGCCGACAGGTATACTTGGCCGACAAGTATACTTGGTCGGCAGATATACTTGGCTAACACGATTTTCGTTCTCGATTTATATTTCAATGTATACTCAGTACGGCCTTGCTAATCGCTTACGTATATTATCACAAATAAAGGCCGTGGTGACTGTAAAACGAAATATAAATCGAGATCGAAAATCATTTAAAGAAAAGTATTTTCTTGAATGGGGGGACTTCGCCCGGTTACAATGCGACGGCTACAATGCGAGACGTGATGCTCGCTATTGGTCCACGTTGCCCGTGCAATATACGCCCGCGTGCGGAAACTATAGCCTACGCTTTAGACTTCGAACGCTACCGCGGTGTTTACTCATCGCGCGAGGACGCACAAAGTCGCGACCGGTATCTCCGCCCTGGGTTGCGCGAGGTACTCGCGTTCGGATCTCTACGTCTCTCTCTGTTCTTACTCCCTCACTCTCTCTCAGGTTGCCCCTAGATTCTTTCTCTCTCTTCTGATTGTTAGTAGATACGAATAACTTTAGGTGTCGATGCTGTATCGAGGCCTACAGTAATTCGGGTACGAGAGTTACGAATGTGAGTGTTGCAGCTGTAGCAAGGCTCACGCGGGATGCGTTCCGTGCATGTCACAGCTGTATCGGAGACGCTCAGGATACAGAGGCCAGGATGGCTGAATTTAATTATTCGGAAATTGACTGAAGAAGGAGAGTTATAATTTATTTGAAAGGATTTGGTGGAGGAACGAGAAGTACGCGTGTCACAGCAGTAGCGAGGAGCATTCTCTCAAAGGAAACACAGGTGTCAAAGCAATATCGAGGCCTGCGGGAAAAAAATAAGACTCTAATTCGGCAGATACTTAGAAATCGGGTGTCGAAGCAGTATCGAGGCCCAAAATTTCTACGGAGTGAAGCACAAGTGTCTAAGCAGTATAGAGGCTTGTGTGGAAGGAAAAGGGCTGCAAGTGTCTTCTTCTTCTTCCAATTTGATTGGGCCCCTCCACCCAAGGGGTACTCCAATCTGGCCACTGGTTATATAAAACGTGTCGGCCAACGCTACTCATGAGTAGGGACTTTTCATGGAGGTCAGTTTGTGGAAGTGTCCACCAGAGGCGCATACAAAATAGAGAGAAGCACTTTCCCTTAAAGGGTAATCTCTCGATAACCCACAGTCCGGGTTAATGGACGGGAAGGTTGAACTTGTAAAAAAAATACATATATAAAGACTACAATAAAAGTATACTCTGTTTTACCCTGAGAGCAAGTCCATAATAATAATAGCATTGGTAAAAAGAAAAATAAATATACTGAGCTGTTAAAGACAGAGAGAAGACAATTAGCGCGAAAGATATAAAAAATATCAATATGTTAAAGCGCAGGTATGTCGAATGGAGCGGGCAAAGTCCGCTAAAGAAATAATAACTTCAGTAGATTCTGAAAAGGATAAATTTATAACGTCAAAAGGAGGATTAATTTTCGATTTTATTAAGTTTGCGCGTAAAGCGGACGACGCCGCAGAGGTGTCGGGACAACTCCAAAAGATATGTTGTAAAGATTGAACCGCAAAACCACAGGTACAGGAGGGACTGGCAACTATACCAATGCGGAAAAGGTGTTCATTCGTACCTATATGTCCTGATCTAAGTCTATTTATAAGAGTTATAGTATCTCTGGGTAAATTAAGTTTAGTGAACCAAGGATAATGGGGATTTTTAGATCTAAGTAGGCTATAATTTTGACCCTTCTTCATGAAGGATAAGTCTAATTTATTCGTTTCTCTTTCCTTGAAAAATTGAAGACAGGTTTTTGATATAGACTTAGGCAAAGCTTTATAATCTAATAGTTTACCTCTTTTGCGAGCGTTCACAGCCAATTTATCAGCAATTTCATTACCCGTAATTCCGCGGTGCGAAGGGCACCAGATAAATACTATTTCTCTATTACTATTTGTTAAACGACTAAATAACGATTTTATATCTAAAATAAGAGGATGGGATTTAGAGCTAATATCACAAGATTTCAGGGATATTAAGACACTTAGGGAGTCGGAGCAGATTAATAATTTATTGAAGGAATGTATACGAATATATTGCAGAGCCTGTACAACTGCTAAGGCTTCCGCTTCAAAAATACTGGCAATAGAATTTGTTTTAAATAGAGCAAAAAAGTTACGATTACTGTCATAGAAAGCTGAACCTACATGTGGATCACCATCCTTTTTTGAGCCGTCGGTGAAAAGCACAGACCATCCCGGCCAGCGTTCATTGATTTTCCTCTGAAAAATTTGTTGAGAATTTACATTATTGTTTTGATCATTACTAATTAAGAGTCCAATATCTGTGACAACTTCTATATGCGATATCTGAGGGAGAAAGGGTATTTCGTAACAGATCGGAATGTCTGTTCTATGTGTAAGAGATAAGTTAGGTGAAATTTTTTTCCAGATCTTCCAAATAAATGATTTGCAGTAAAGGGGAATACCAGAACGACTTTGAGATTTTTCAGATAGACTCTTTAGTTTTGGAAGGAGAGGATGTTTCTTTAAAGAGAAGCATCTACAAAGATAAGAGACAACCAATTTAATAGCTCTAAATTCCAAGGACGGTTCATTTGCTAGGTCTAGAAGAATGTTTGTAGGAGTAGATCTAAAACAGCCGAGTACTAGACGGAGCGCAGTAAATTGTTTCCTATCAAGGGTTGTTAAGTTAGAAAAACTAGCAGAATGCGAACAGAAACAGGCCCATTCCAATCTAGATCTGACAAGGCCCTTGTACACCATGAGCATAGTAGTGGGGTGAGATCCCCAGGATTTATGTGCCAGGAATTTCAAAATATTTATGCTTTGCGAGGCCTTTTTCCTATTTCTCCAATAAAAGCTTTCCAATTAAGTTTGGAATCCATGTTAACACCCAGAAATTTAGCAACATGAGAGCGAGGTACAGAGCAATTCCCGATTTTTATTTCCAGAAAATCGGGGATGGATCTTTTCCTTGAAAATAGCATAAATTTAGATTTGCTGGGCGAGATGTTAAGGCCCAGCGAGTTTAGCCAAACACGGAGGCTCTCGACCCCGTTTTCAAGGTGTTCAATACATGTCGTATAATCTGAATGACTCGAATATAAAACAATATCGTCTGCATATTGTAGTGAACGGCAATGATGACCATAATGGTTAATAATATCCCGGAGATAAACATTAAATAGGCAAGGGCTTAAAACAGAACCTTGAGGTAAACCTTTAAATAAATCTTTGGTGTCAATAAAAGCACCATCCGCGTAGAAGTTGGCGTTTCGCTTAGAAATAATGTTTAAAATTAGATTAATGATACATCTAGGTAAACGTAACTCCGATAAATTTTTAATAAGAAGATTTGGCATCACATTATCATAGGCTCCCTCGAGATCGAGAAATACGGCTGCAACGGACTGTTTTTTGGCAAAAGAGTTATGAATATCTGTGGTAAAGATAGCTATATTATCCGAGCATGACTTTGATTTACGAAAACCGAATTGTGTAATAGGAATAATGAAATCTGTCTCTAGAAAATAATCTAGTCTGTTTTTGATCACTCTTTCAAAAAGTTTAAAAGGGCATGAAGCAAGAGCAATAGGTCGAAAACCTTTCAGCGGTTTCGGGATGAGACAAACATCATATAAAATCCAATCAGTAGGGATGGATCCGGAATAAAGAATAAAATTAAAGATTTGAGACAAAATTTTAATTGCTATAGGGGGCAAATTTTTCAGAACCTCATTGTTGATTAAATCCCTACCAGCAGCAGATTTAGATTTCAAATTCGAAATAATTGATGCGATTTCAAAACTGGAGCACGGATGCCAAATACCTTGAGAAACTTCAGGGTTGAGTACCGTGGGTATAGCTGGATACGAGTAATTAGGAGGGAAAGGAGGGGATATTTTCTCAATCACTTTCGTTAGATCCGATTTTCTTTCATCAGAGTCGAAGTTGTTGGAATTTATGGGGGTTCCGCCACTGAAGCGTTTAACTGTATCCCATACCTTCTTAATTGGCATATCCTGATTAATTGAATTCGCAAATTGTTGAAAGGATTTTGTTTTTACAGACTTAAAGATCTTTTTAGCTTCGTTGTCTAACTTAATCCAATTTTGCAATAAGCCATCAGCGATATTGCTATCATTTTTGTTGTCCTTATATAATTTGAAGGCAGCGCGTCGTTTATCCAAGGCAATTTTACAGTCGTTATTCCACCAAAGGTTGGAAGTCTTCTTTTTAATATTAGCAGGGTCAACATTAGATTTAATAGAGGCGCCTGATTTCAACAAATTCTCATTGATCAATGAAATCAAACTGTCGTATGCTTGAATAAAATTACTGCGTGTAACATTTATAGAGAGGACTCCGTTCTTAATATTATCACGAAATGCGGACCAATCAACCTTTAAAGTCGATAAACTTGGTCTCACATATTTATTCCCAGGGCGAAAATGCTTGATACAAATGCGAATGACTGAGTGATCACTCCCCAGTAAATCGTCAGTTACTGACCAATGACAAAGGGCAGCAATTTCTGGATTAACAAAAGATAAGTCTAAGACATTATTTCTCCTACTTTTGGGAAAAAAAGTGAAAGAACCGTCATTTAGAAGAAAAAGGCCACTGTCATTTAAAGCATTATCAAGATCTCTGCCGGAAGAATTCCATGAGTGACTACCCCAAATGGGGGATTGGGCGTTAAAATCACCACCAATGAGAATATGGTTACCTTCGGAAATTCTGAGAGCCTCTCTGAGAAAATTGACCCAAGTACTTGGTTGGAGACGTCTGCTAGGAACTTTATATCCACTAATAACGAAAAGATTTTTGCCACCACTGAGGAAAATCTCAACTGCGATGACCTCTAATGCGTCATTGTCCCACAAATTATAATTAATTGAGCATAATTTAAATTTTAAACCTCTTCTCACACCTATTGCAACACCTCCGCCAACGTTCTCGGAAATTCTGTCCTTTCGAACAAGATTGAAATAAGGAATTTTATAAACGTGATTAGGTTTGAACCAAGTCTCAGAAAGAACCAAAATATCAGAAGAATCTATTAATGTCGGATATTCATGAGTCTTGCCAATCAAACTCCTACAATTCCATTGAGTAATCATCAGACCATTCAACGAGCCGGCAACAACGACAAAAAAGCGCAACAAACAACATAACTTTTACCAAAAAGCGTAAAACAAAACCACAACTGAGAGGAGTTAAAAACGCAAAACTCACAGAGGTGGCAATGAAAAATTACGAGGTACCAGGCAAGGGGTCTGGAGTCCCCTTCAATTTGGAGTTGGAGTTAATCAAATTTATGTCGTTGTTGTTGTCGCTGCTGTCCCGGTCGGTGACGGCCTTGTTCTGGGAGCACAGGGCGTCAAACTGTCCAGACACCCGGGAGTTATTGAGAGGCACAGCAGGTTTCTCGCAAGATGAATTGTATGCCAGACACGAGATCACAGTCTCGCCAGATGAAGACGGTGAGGTCGTTGCATTGTTAGCTAGAACATCAGGATCGGAGCTGGGACCATCTTCAGGGACGGACCGAAGAAGAGTGTTCTCACAGCGTGAGACAGAGAGAGATTCCAAGGTGGGCGAGGCCATCTTGGAAATTTTCCTTCTCGAAGTCGAGTGTTTCTTACGGGGCTGAGAGCGTCCCAGTTGACTGCGAACCGGTTGCGTCTGTGGAAGACTCGGCCAGGCCTCGTTCCACGCCCAAGATGGCCCTGGGCTGACAGCAGCGCGGTCCGATGACGGAGATTCCCTGTTGCCGTTGATGAATACATCCGGGCTGGATGCAGATGAGGTCGAGGTTCTGTTTTGCAGAAAGGTGTCGGTCCTATAGGTGTTGGAGAGGTTATGAGTTTTAATTAACTCTTCTGCGTCGGATCTATTAATATTAAGATGCGCTATAAGTTTGTTAGTGATCTTTTGTCTAATGAATGAGCCGCAGGAGGGATCGCTTGCCGAGTGATCAGCTCCACAGTTGACGCAGAGGGATCGAATCGCAGTGCAAGAGGTGAGAGAGTGAGGGCCACCACATGCCACGCAGCGTTCCTTCGCTCTGCACTGTTTCGATAAGTGTCCAAATCTTTGACACTTCGTGCAGCGCTTGACCCGAGGCTCGAAAACTTCAATTTTTACTCTCATTCTATAGATGCTGAGTTCCTTGGGTAGATCTTGACCTTCAAACCAAAATTTCACCGAGCTGGTTGGGATTAAACCACCGCCAGCGCCCCCGGACCAATTCATCCTCTGGATTCGCTCGACTCGCACAATCCTGATAGGATCGGAGAGCCATTCGATACCCTCCAGAATGTCTGAACTGGTCAGGGAAGGGTCAACGTCCCTTGCGACTCCTACGCTAGTGAGTCGAGAGTCTGGAATGTATGCCCTCCAGGAGTCCGGAAGACCAGAGTCTTGAGCGTCGACCAAAATATTGGCTGCCTGGTATGAGGAAAGAATAACCTCGGCCAGGTTCTTGCCTTTTCTCTTAATTTCAACTATACCTGGATTTTTCAGCTTCAATTTCTTTCCGATGATCATCGGATGAAGATTGCCAACGCCGGCAGAGGATGCGAGGCCACGAGACCCCCTTCCGACAGAGCCCTCCGACTCTTCCAGAACTTGGGTGACGAAGACCACAAATGGAGCTTGGCTTTTGGAGTTGTACCGGTTTTTCCTCTCTGGGAAATCCCTCTTGTTAATGAACCTCCTTTTGGTTGGGGCCTTGGGCGACCCAGACTCCGAGAGTGGGACATCACCCGCTCCAAACGCAGATGGAGTCGTAGCTGGGGAAGCTAGAGTGGAGTCAACCTCAAACAGCCTTCTCTTGGGGGCTCGAGTGCCCTGGACAGCAGAAGAATCAGTTTGAGGCTGAGAGCCGAGAATGATTTCGTTAATAGTGGATAGATCCATATCTACAACACTATTCAGCGCTGCGTCATTACAACCTGTCTTCTCTCTGTCTTTTTTCAGCTCAGCAATTGTGCTTTTCGGCGCTGCGAGAGCCGCCATGTCAAATCGGTTAATCACCGTACATATATATTAACCTAGAAATCTTGCACCCAATGTAAAAAAAATATGGGTCCGATAATAGTAAGAGCAAGAATAAAAAAAGACAATAAATACCTGATTGAGATTTAAAATGAAAAAACTAGAGGACTGTTCAACCTTCCCTGAAATGGAGTAGAAGATCGCTTGGAGCACGCGGTCAGCGCGACGTTTGGAGAGAGGCCAATGGATGACCTCGTGATCCCAAATGGAGTAAAAATTATTTTCACTTTTCACACGGATAGTAGTCGCTGACTGAGAAAATATACGTTCGGTCAGACTCGTAAAATGGCTCGGATTAATATTTTCACGAAAAGAATCGATTTAGATATAAGATTGATGAATATGCGAAGGATAAATATGCGACTCGGATTGCAGTGCTGCTTCGTCGCTGTCTTCCAAGCGAATCGGCTGCAAGTGTCGAAGCAATATCGAGGCCTGCTGGAGCTGCGCTTGCTCAAGATCGGAGGAATTTTATAAGTCCGACGAGCGTAGAAAAGACATAAAATTTACTGAACTGGGCTTGCTCAAGAGCAATATTCAGTGTGTAAGAGCTATACTGAGACACAGAATATTGTTATAGTACTTTAGGAATTTTGGGGCGATCTTGTCGATCAGCAATTCGGCAATGGAATAAAGGTATCGCTCGGTGGTGAAGCTGCCTTATATCGGCTGTTCCCCCTCTGCTGCCATTCCCGAATGCCGGTGTGACGTGTGTCCCCCGAATTGCGGCCTACCGCGTTGCGCGTGGTCGGTAGTACGGTTCGCGTTGCCTCGAGCTCCGCACTTGTGTGAATGGGGGGCAAGGCGTTCCGTTACAGTACATAACACTACGACATAACTACATTTGAATACATAAATAACACACACTACATAACACGACCCTAGCAAGTCCGGGCACGATAAAATTCACTACGTTGTCACGGTGATTTTGACCGTAGTGGTTATTTGGGAACAAGCGACGATAATCCTTAACGAACCACCTACCAAATCACCGCAGTAAATTTGCAGCTGGTGGTTTTGTCGGTGGTTTACTAAGGTGATTTGGTCGGTTGTTCGCTAAATATTATCATCGCTTTTTAAAAAATAACCACTGCGGTGGTTACAACAGTAGTTCGGCCGGTGGTCAGGTATGCCAGGGGATAACATTACTGAGTGGGAAATAATAACTTACATGTAAGTTACAGACACTGTTACTTGTATCTTTTGATGAAATTGCTGTTGCGTTGCGGTTACATCGTGCAACACACTAGCAATGTTACGAGGCCGCAACGGTTATGTTACACAGGTTATATATGAGTTCCTATATGGTCAGATAATCAAAAGTACTTGAGAAGATATGATCTTATATGAACAGATACGATATCAGTAATGATTCTATATTGTAACGGAACGCTCTGCCCTCCACGCACACAAGCATGGAGCACGAGGCAACGCGAGCCGTAACACCGAATACACGTAACGCGGTAGGCCGCAATTCGGGGGACACACGTCACGCCGAGGCGTGCGAATCGTGGCAGTGAGGAGACCGCCGATATAAGGCAGCTACACCACCGGCCAGCACATTACTCCACTACCGAAACTCTGATCGACAAGATCTCCAGAAAAATTCCTCTTACTAACGACAATATACCGCGCCTCAGTATTGCTCTGACACGCCGATATTGTTCTTAAGCAAGCCCAGCTTACAGAAATTTATAAGTCCTTTAACACCCGTCGAACTTATAAATTTCTCCCGATCTTGAGCAAGCCCAGCTCCTGCCAGCCTTGATATTGCTTCAACACTGGCAGCCCTTTCCCTCCACACAAGCCTCTATACTGCATAGACACTTGTGCTCCAATCCACAGAATTTTCGGGCCTCGATACTGCTTCGACACCCGAATTCTAAGTAGAGTTCATCCGTAATTTTTTCACTCTCCCATAGGCCTCGATATTGCTTCGACACCTGTTTTCCTCGAGAGGACGTGCCTCGCTACTGCTGCGACACTCGGACCTCTCGTTCCTCTACCGATCCCCTTAAAATTATTTCTTTTCTCATGTACTTACCTTAATTCCCTACAGAATAATTAAATTCGGCCCTCCTGACCTCTGCGAACGTGCGCCTCGATATCGCTTCGACACGCAGCGGACGCATCCCCACGTGAGCCTTGCTATTGCTGCAACACTCACGCTCCTAATTCTCGGCCCCGAATTGTTATAGGCCTCGATACAGCATCGACACCCATAACACTTCGTCCCACTAATATGCATGCGAGAGAGAGAGTGAGCGAGAGAGGTCACGAGAGAGAAAGAAGGTAAACACCGCAGAGATAGGTAGCACTCGCGTACCCGAACGTAGGCTATAGCGACGGAACGCGGGCGTGTATTACACGGGCGACGCGGGCCAGCGGCGAACATTACCGCTCGCATTATAGCTGTCGCGCGTTTTTCAGCGGCTAGACGCGCTTCGCGGAATTTCGGGTCGAATTGCGAGAAAATATCGTCTTCCCGGGGATTCCGCTATAAACACAGGTGCGCCGCAAGACAACAGCCTGTGCCGGGATTCGAATTTGCAGGATCTTCCGCATGCTGCGAAAACCGTCGAGTCATCTCTATTGTCAAACGTCGAGTTATTTCTATTTTGCCAACGTCGAGTCAATCCAATTATTCGAGCATCGAGTCATTTTTCTAATAATCGAGCCATCCCTCCTCAAACTGTCGAGTCATTACTTATCCCTCTTGCTCCTATATTATCCTAGAATATCTCCTCGTCTCATGATGATACGTCGTAACGACCTCGAAGATCGATAAGAAGTAATCTTTTTAGTCGAAGATCGAGGCGTACGACTACTGAGGACACTCCTAACAAAATTCGCTCTGGTCCTGTACTGAATTCCTTAAATCCTAACATCTCGATCCGCGTCCTTCTGGCTCGTAGTTCTTATTAACTTACGAGCGACCAACCCAAAGAACTAAGATCGTTTCAATATGATACTGTATATAATCAGATATAATCTGATATGATACATATATGAACATATCTCATACATATATGAACATATACAATCATACCTGCACATTTTTCCCCGGTTACGCAATAAGATTCGGCCAAGTTCATGTGTCGACAGCGAAGATCAAGAGCCGGACACTTAGGCCTGAAAATGCAACTTTTCTTCAAGTAAATGCCCACAATAAGGAAGAGATAAGTTTCCATATTTCAAGGGTATACTTCACAATGCTAGACTAAGTAATATTCCAAATTTCAACTTGATCGGTCCATGCGATCCGGAGCCTCTGGGTGATACGGACGTCCGAATACCACAAAATCTGGTCTCCACGACAAAATACACTTAATAATTACATCTCCATACTATGCTACACCAAGAATACGTATTTTACTATGTTTAAGAAACCTGCTCTAAAAAAGTGGATCACTTCGAATTATAGTTCAATTTTTCCGTACAATGTCATATTGTCGTTTGGAGCGCGAATTCAATAGGCGCTTTTGTCCGTTTCTTCAAAACGTGAGTACCTAAAAATTGACTTTTAAACAAAGAAAAGCATCTCGAAAACTCAAACATTTTCGTTAGGGCTTAAAGTAAATGATCTTATATTAAAAAGTCCGTAATTGGCGCCAACGAGACCATTGTTGTCGATCTATTCGGGCTCTGATTGGTCGTGGAACGGAACGACCGGCAGTCGTTTTAATAGCGCGAGATTTGACAGTTTATCGCAATTTTGATATCAGCGCTGCAGAAACCGCTGTCCCTAGTACCACCATAAAAAGTGGTAGTCACCGGACATTCTAGCGAGTTATTGTAAGTTAATGTGGGCGATCCGTGGTAACATGACGTTACCTAACCTCACAAAATCGCGATTGGTAGTCAAATCCGTATAAAATTAATTCTACCCTTAAAAAGTCGTCACAATATAATGCGACTTTAGAAAGGAAATTCCCGGGATATTTTTGGCGTAATTACTACCGAGGTCAAAATACCACACAATACTTTTTTTGTAGCATAGACTCTCATGCCTATCAGCATCAGAGTGTATGCTCTCCGGCGTACCGACATAACGACCTTAATATGTATATTTTCTATTAGACTTATGTATTTTGATTTTTACTGATACACGTAACTGTATTTGCAATAATTGTATTATCGTTTATAAATTTGGACCTGTAAACAAAGACAGGGTATGTTTTATGCACTGTAACGTGGTGAATTCCCCCCCCCCCACCCCCCCCCCCCCACCCCCCCCCCCCACCACCTTCCCCGTTACAATTGCTGTCGAGACCCGATTTGAGGCCTAAAAACACCGTCACGTCCGCTGTCGAGCTCTTCCAGGAGCATTTAGATTTAAGAATTATTTTTTTAATTAGATTTAAGGTAGCATTTTTATGAGTTTTTGCCGTAATTTCGCTAATTTTTCGCCGATAATATTTGTTGTTTTTTTATTATTCCCGGCTCCTCACTGGCAAAATTATTTCGAGTATAATTTTAAATTATTTACAGAAATTTCATCGCCCACATCGTCGCTGTCGGGAGTGTTATCCAGTCACCGGGATGAACACTGGCTCTGAGGAACTGAGGATCTCGAGGGGCATCAGTTTATGAGGGCCTCACCTGCTGGTTGGAGTAGACGCTAACTGCAGGTTGGATTTCGCGGTGAGATCGTCCACCTCGTCGTGAGAGTCCAAAAATTGAGGCGGGGGCTGTCGTCAGTCAATAATTGCGGCTGAGACACGCTGCTTCGCCCAACTTTAGGGCACAGTCTGCCCTAAAGTTGGTGGGACTCGTCGCCTGGTGGTGACAATTAAATACCGCGGAGCAGCCTCAGGACGGAGAAAGGGTCACGGAAAATCCTCGTAGTCGCCGTCTACCGGGTAACCTTCAGTATCGGCTCCGGGGCTAGGTCAAACCCTGGGAGTCGCCGTCACTCGGCTGAGGCGGGGCCAAATCAGCTGTCAGCTTTTCGTGATTTTCCTGCATCCGGAAACAACAGCTATGCCGGATTACCAGGTAGTGTCTCAGTCAATCGATACTCTGGTAGCTATCGGAGATACGAAAATCGCGGGCAGACTTCATGACGTCCGTAAGGCGGCAGCAAGGTGTGGGGAAGCGACGTAAGGGCGGTCAATCGGGAGCACGATCAGCACACGCCGGTTAGTTTCGGTAATTAGCCCACCGGAGTGGGGTTCATTCGTCCAGATCATCGGAAGGGCCACGATCTACGGCGCTCTTCGTGACAGGCTGTGATCGACGGGGAACGTGTGTCTCGGTAAATTAAGTTGTGGAGTCAGAATGCAAACCCGATCGACTGTCGAACTTCAGGAGAAAGGACAGTAAAGAACTTCAGGAATCAGCCCCAGTGAGAGCCGTGAGTACCCGTACGTCGGGCTCTTTGTTGCTTCACGGAACTAAGAAATTTGGTGTCGATATTTAATTTGTAAATTATATTTGAGTAAATTCGGGTTAATTATTATTCGTGAAGGCGTTTGAGAAATATTAGAGTAAGGCCCTGGAAGAGTCACTGCTGTGTCGCGGAGAGTCCATTTTCCGTTAGTTAAATTAGATTTGTTGTTGTCGTCTGCCATTAATAATTTGCATCAGGATCTGTAGGATTCAATTACACAAATTATTGAAACCTTTTGCGTTTAGATTTTTCGTTATAATTTTCCAGACCATTATTTTCATTATTATTACCGCTGTTATTATTACCGTTATTATTAGTGTATGTATGTATGTAATCGTTTATTGACTCCCCGAAGGGTTGCAAGTTTTTTTCCAAGGTTGACTCCTTGTTACATACTCCTTTACATAATTTCTCTTCTTCTCCCTTGTCTTCTAAATTCTTCTCCAATCACCCACTCATACTTCTCATCCTTCGCTACTCCTTTACATTTCGTCTCCACTCGCTCTCTCATACCTCATCCCTCCACCCCACTTGTTTCCACCTTCCTTCTATTTTCATTTTCTCGATCTTTCTCCTTCCCCCTTCCCTTTACCTCTCCCCTCTCTTCCTTATCCCGTTTCCCCCTCCCTGCCGCTATCATCTCATTTCCCTCACCGCCACACTATCTACCACCGTTTCTCTCTTCACCGCCTTCTCTGTATCCATTCGTCATCTCGTCTGCCCATCTCTGCCTCTGTTCCCTGTTTTCCCTCCCTTTTCCCTTTTCCACTCTGTCTCCCCCCCCCCCCCCCCCCGATCTGCAGCTGTATTTTTCAATTCTGCCCGCTGACGCGAGGGAAGGGATCGCGAGTATCAATGCGGATGTGCGCGCTATGTGCGCGTGGGCGGAATCGAGTGGTCTGCGTCTCAACGCCGCCAAAACCAAGGCCATTATGATTGGAGCTTCGCGCTGCGTCAATGCCCTGGAGCAAGCTGGTTTGCGTCGTGAGCGGGGAGGCGATTCCGTGGTCGAAATCGGTGAAATGCCTTGGCGTTACAATCACGAGCTCGTTGTCGTGGCGGGAGCAGTTCATGCAGGTTTCGGGAAGGATGAACAGCATCGTCTACCGCCTCAGATGCCTTCGCAGTCGGCTGTCCCGGGAAATGCGGTTAATGCTCGTCAGGTCACTCGTCCTGCCGCACGTTGACTATTGTGCGGTGCTATTTACCGACGTCATGCTGGAGCTCGACCTGAGGCTGCAGAGGGCCTTGAATCGTGGGGTTCGATTCATCTTCGACGGTCGGAGGGATGAGCACGTCACTCCTTATTTCCGGGAGCTGGAGTGGTTGAAGGTTGCCGAGCGCCGCCGTTACCTCCTAGGTGCATTTGTTTTCGCCCTCCGTTCGCGCGGGGAGCCGCGCGCTCTGTTCGAGCTGGTCTCGCAGCAGGTTCCGGAATCGGGGCATGATACGCGGGGGCCAAATCGCGGGCTCGATTGCGCGGTGCCGCGTTTCCGCACGGAGGGTTTCAGGAGGTCGTTTGCCGTGTCCGCATGTGAATTGTGGAATGCGTTGCCGGACGACCTGAGGCGTAGTGAATCGCTCGTCGGGTTCCGCGCTGCCTTTCGGGCCTCGTTGCTTGCCGCGCCTTAAAAAGTTCTTATATTTGCTATTTCAATTTTTCAGTTCCTGGTTCCTAGTTTTTTATCTTTAGTAGTGGTTTATTATTAGTTATATTGTAAGTTAGTTAATTAAGTTAGTTTGTAAGTTAGTTTGTAAGTTATTTGTAATTGATTTGTTTGACTTATTTTTGCTTCCTCATAGAGGAAGCTTTGTTTTCGTGAACATTTTTTTTTTCGAGATTTTCATGTTAACATACTTAGAATCACCTAAAACGTCGAGAAAAGTGGTCTAGAAATGTGTGTGTGTGTGCGTGCGTGCGTGCGTGCGTGCGTGCGTGCGTGCGTGCGTGCGTGCGTGCGTGCGTGCGTGCGTGCGTGCGTGCGTGCGTGCGTGCGTGCGTGCGTGCGTGCGTGCGTGCGTGCGTGCGTGCGTGCGTGCGTGCGTGCGTGCGTGCGTGCGTGCGTGCGTGCGTGCGTGCGTGCGTGCGTGCGTGCGTGCGTGCGTGCGTGCGTGCGTGCGTGCGTGCGTGCGTGCGTGCGTGCGTGCGTGCGTGCGTGCGTGCGTGCGTGCGTGCGTGCGTGCGTGCGTGCGTGCGTGCGTGCGTGCGTGCGTGCGTGCGTGCGTGCGTGCGTGCGTGCGTGCGTGCGTGCGTGCGTGCGTGCGTGCGTGCGTGCGTGCGTGCGTGCGTGCGTGCGTGCGTGCGTGCGTGCGTGCGTGCGTGCGTGCGTGCGTGCGTGCGTGCGTGCGTGCGTGCGTGCGTGCGTGCGTGCGTGCGTGCGTGCGTGCGTGCGTGCGTGCGTGCGTGCGTGCGTGCGTGCGTGCGTGCGTGCGTGCGTGCGTGCGTGCGTGCGTGCGTGCGTGCGTGCGTGCGTGCGTGCGTGCGTGCGTGCGTGCGTGCGTGCGTGCGTGCGTGCGTGCGTGCGTGCGTGCGTGCGTGCGTGCGTGCGTGCGTGCGTGCGTGCGTGCGTGCGTGCGTGCGTGCGTGCGTGCGTGCGTGCGTGCGTGCGTGCGTGCGTGCGTGCGTGCGTGCGTGCGTGCGTGCGTGCGTGCGTGCGTGCGTGCGTGCGTGCGTGCGTGCGTGCGTGCGTGCGTGCGTGCGTGCGTGCGTGCGTGCGTGCGTGCGTGCGTGCGTGCGTGCGTGCGTGCGTGCGTGCGTGCGTGCGTGCGTGCGTGCGTGCGTGCGTGCGTGCGTGCGTGCGTGCGTGCGTGCGTGCGTGCGTGCGTGCGTGCGTGCGTGCGTGCGTGCGTGCGTGCGTGCGTGCGTGCGTGCGTGCGTGCGTGCGTGCGTGCGTGCGTGCGTGCGTGCGTGCGTGCGTGCGTGCGTGCGTGCGTGCGTGCGTGCGTGCGTGCGTGCGTGCGTGCGTGCGTGCGTGCGTGCGTGCGTGCGTGTGTGTGTGTGTGTGTGTGTGTGTGTGTGTGTGTGTATGGTCCAGGCACCGAACATTCAATTGTTCATAACTCAGGAAGGGCATGATGGATCGAGCTAAAAATTGGCACGCAAGTAGAGTATTAAACCCTCTGTAATTCACATATTTTAAAAATTAAATATATCCATGTATACAAATTTTATCGAATTTTAAATTTTTCAAAAAAATGGCGTGATCGCTCTAACTTTCGTAAAAGTTCGACGATTCAGCTATATACTTCATCATAAATAAAGACACGGTTAATGTTGTTTGGTATTGAATTTCAGTGAAATCGGTAAAGCGGTTCCGGTTTTATAGAATTTTGAATTTTTCGAAAAAAATAAATTTTGCTCTAAATCACGTCGAATCTCATCAAATGAACCAAAATATTCAACAGTCAAAAAATAACATACAGCGCTGCGACGTATAAAATTTGGTGACGATCGGTAAAGTCGTTCGGATTTTACGCTGTTATGAATTTTTTTAAAAATTAAGATTTTCGTTGTAACTTATGGAAAAGTTATTAATGTAAGTCATAACTTTGTATCTAATCAAAATTAGATGTAACGGTGTTTGTAACGGAGTTTTCTTTTGTTCAGATTAAAAAAAAGTTGCAAAGTAGAACTTTGCACACTGCTTCCTCATTAATTCCCCTTTTTCACAAAGCTTCCTCTATGAGGAAGCCAAAGTTAATAAATAAGCTTCTTCATAGAGGTGGCTTTGTGAAAAAGGGGAATTAATGAGGAAGCAGTGTGCAAAGTTCTACTTTGCAACTTTTTCTCTGTATTTTCCTGCGTGAACATTTGATGCACGGTGCGCTCAGGGGACGGTAGTCCCAGCGCACGAAATAAACACCACGTTCTCTCTCTCTCTCTCTCCCCGCTCTCCATCGCGCTTGGCCCCCCACCCCCTCCTTCCGCTTCGCCGATTCTTCTTTCTTCCTCGTCCCACCGCTCTCTTCGCTCGCCTTTCCGCTGCCTTCGTTGTCGACCCCTTCCTCTCCGTTCTCCTCATCTCTTCTGCCGCTCGTCCCGCCGCCGCCGTCCGTCTCTCCTCTTCCCTCTCTCGTCCCAACTTTGCCGCCCGGCTCACTCCCGTTGTTTCTCCCTTTCTTTCTGTCTTCCGCGCCTTCTTCTTCCTCGTTCACGTCTCTCTCCCCTCCTCTTCTTCGTCGCTTCCACTACTTACTCCGTCTCTGTTGTCCGTCTTAGCTTATCTCTCTCAGCCGCCGTCTCTCTCTCTCCTCCTTGCCGTCTGTCTCTGCGCCTCCACCTCCCTCCTTAGAACCCCTCTCCCAAAAATTTCGCTTCTCTTCCTTCGTCTCCAAACATCCAAAAAGCTCCGATTTTTCTTCCACTCTTTCTCCCCGTTCACTTTTTCTCCTGTCTCCAATGCCCAAAAAAAAACTTCTCTTTTCTTTCCGCCACCCCAAAAATCCTCTCCTCAACCTTTCTCTCCGTCTTAATTTTTGTCCAACAATTCACTCTTCACTCTCCGCCACACAAAAAACCCTCTCCTCCCACTTCCTCTCCGTCTTAATTTTCCAAAAGCCACCGCCTGACTTTCTACTCAATCTCCACGAAACCACTCCGCCGTACGCTCTCTGTCTTCCGCCGAAAAACTCTTCGTTCCTCTCGCAAACCCACTCCGCCGAAAATCTCTGTCTCTTTCCCAAACAAAATCACTCCGCCGACATCTCTCCGTCTCTCTCACACAAACCCTCCGCCGAAAATCACTCTGTCCCTCTCGCCAAACCACTCCGCCGAAAATGTCTCTGCTCCTCTCACAAACTCACTCCGCTGCCAAACTCCCTGTTCCCCTCTCACACTTCTCTTCTTTTCTCCCAGTCCAAACTCTCTCTCGAAACTCCGCACCCGGTCTTTCTTCCACCACTTTCACCCACGTGGCTGCCACGCTTTCCTCCCCCCGTCCTTTCCGCCGTCGACCCACTTGTTCTACACTTCGTCACTATCCGCCGCTCTTCGTCCATCCTCGCCGCTCTTCGTTTTCGCGTCGTTCGTCTCCGCTCGTGTCACTGCTCGCTCCACTCGTTCCCTTGCCCGCTCTTCCATTTCTCCACGTACCTCCTTGCGCGTGTGCTCTCGCCCAATCCTTGTCCCGTTCCTCGCCGATTCCACCGTTTCTGCCGTTCGCCTGCTCACTCCGTCCGTTCCCTCTCTTCCTCGTGCCTATGACCCCTCTCTCCACTCTCTCTACTCGTCGCTCCAGCCGTTTCACGTACCGCGCTTCACTTCACTGCGCCTGCGCCCCGCTCCTACTTCTCTCCTCCACCGTTGTCTCTACCCGTCATCCTTGTCGTTTTCCACTCATCCGCTTGCCCGTTTTCTTCCACACTTTCCCCATCCGGTCCTCTGCTTCCCCACTAGTCGCCATGCCCATCTTTATCCCTTTTCACTCTCTCCTTTCCTCCTCTTTCCGTCTTTTCCGGCGCCTCACTTTCCTCTCGACTACACCGGGCGCCATCTTTATCCTCTCCCCCGTTATTATTAGTGTCATTAGTATTTTTAAAGTGCGTACAGAATTTTGCCGGTTGCTAAAACTTTCACCGAAAGTATTTCAGTCCGTTAATGAATTTGAGAACAGCCGAGATTTCCGTGTGGTTTTTTAATCAAATACATTTTATTTTCGACAATTGAAACCCCGATTGTATTCCCGGACAAAATATATGATTTTCTGAGAGCCATAAATTGCGCAGATCAATTATTAATTGTTTTTAGGATTTTCCGACGATAGGAATCACGGTTATATCATTTAGAATTAGTTTTATCGTATTCACATCACATAGAAAAGTTATTTAATATATTTTCCGACCCCACTGTAACACCGAATAATATCAGCTCCATTTAATTTACCATCATTACATTTTTCCGTAACAATTGTTATGTGAATCCCCTAAGCATCGGCAAATAAAATACTAATCCGCACCGAAAGTTTAAATATGGCAGACGAGCGTAGGTAAATTGTTTAGTCGTTTGAAATTAGTATTAGGGAGTTTTCATTTATCGTAATCGCGTCACTCGGACTTTGTGCTGTTCGTGCCGGTGAAACGATTTCCAAGGGAACGCCCGGTGTGTTAGTATTGCCATCGTAAGCCGAGTCCGAGGAGAAAATTTAGTGATTTATTAGAACTTTAATTTAAGAATATTCGTCTCGAGCCACGTGATACCGACGTGGGTGCAGGCTGTCGTTTTGGCCTTGCAGAATTTTGTTAATCGGGCTCACCGAATAATTTCGTACCGTTGTTTTGTTTAACTTGAAATTGTGAATTATTATTGTTATCGTTTTGCGTTTTGATGTCAAGGCTATTATTATGAAAAATATTATTCAGAATTCACTATTGATTAAATCGTAAATCACCGTTCCATTTCAAATTATCATTAATAAATTGTTAACCATTTTTTATTATTTTCTGAGTTATTATTGTTGTCGTGATTCGGCCCCGCCCCTCTACCGTTAATGTACTGAGCTAGTGGGATTATGCCGCTTCAGTTGTTCCGTTGTCGTTATGAAACCGAGCTAGTGGCCGAGTCGCATCGGTTGAGATTATTCAGGGCCATCTTTTGGTGGCTGGCGCCCTTGAAGGCAGCGGACGGCTCGAGAGCGAAGATGATCGGGGGTCATAGAAAAATCCCGGTTACAGCACATAAGAATTGTACACAGTGAGGGTTGTGCAGATTTGGAAAAATCCAATAAAACGTGCACATCAAGGTTTCAAATGTAAGGATTTAGGTAAGGGATGTAGGTGCATCCCGTACCGAGATACGTGACCCCATGTACTTGGGGCTGAGTTTTCCTCGATAAGGGTTGGAGCAACACAATCGTTCAAAAGGGTAATGTCGAGCCTTTTACTCGAGATGATTTTTAAGACCAATTGCAATGTTAAAGGTGCATGTCTTACCGAGATACGTGACCCCATGTACTTGGGGATGAGTTTTTCTCAATAAAGGTTGGAGCGGCAAAATCATTCGAAAGGGGAATGTCGAGCCTTTAAATCGAGATTATTTTTAAGACCAATTGCGATGTTCTAGGTGCATCCGTTACCTGTCGAGATATACTGTCGTACATGCTTTTTTGATGCCCGGGATGTGGGACCTCGAGAAGGGGTAGGCAGATCTTATCGGGACTAGTCTCATTTTGAAGCCTGTAAATAGCCTTTAAATCTTATATAGATAAAAATAATTTTGTACTTTCCTTTACGACTTTCAGTTGTGGACGTTCAAGCTTCCCTGGAACTCAGAACGTCCACGCGTTTCTACCACTAGGAGCGGAGCGGATCGATTATTTTTGCAGCACTTAAATAGCCTTTTCTCCCGACTCCGCTAAAATAACCCCATTTCGTGTCCGCAACGCGGGCGGAAAATCCCTCATTTTTGACGCGTGACTTACGCATGCGCAGTCCGCTTTCATTACCTCCCTGGGGAGGTAATCAGCTCATTCCTGCCCGCGCGGGAGTAATGGGAACCGTACTACGCACGCGTGTCGTCACTTGTCAAAAATGAGGTTATTTTCCGTCCGCGTTGCACACACGAAATGTGGTTATTTTTTAGCGAAATCAGGAGAAAAGTACAGTACGTTACATGGGAGGAGTGCAACTTTTCACCTCGTGTGAATTTCTGCCCTCGCTTCACTCGGGCATCAAACTTCACACTCGGTGAAAAGTTGCACTTTCCTCCCTTGTAACGTAATGTACTATTTTGTAACACGTGCACGAATCGCGGCACTTTCTATGGCAGTCTTGCGAGCCGAAAGTGGCCGTTTCCCTGTCAGTTGCGAACCTGTAGTGAAATGACAGAGTCACGCATGCGCAGTTCGCATTTCGTTCACTTTCGTCCCTTGGGAGTTTCTGTCATTCACTTTCGTCCCTTCAATCACAACCTCACTTTTCAGTATTCGTCTCGCGCGACTGCCATTCCAAGTGCCGCAGATTCGTGCACTCGTTACAAAAAGTATGATGTGCAACACGGGTCGAAATGGCAATTGCGACTCGTGTGATTGCAGCCCTCGCTTCGCTCGGGCAGCAAACCTCACACTCGCCGCAATTGCCAACTTTCGACCCTTGTTGCACAATATACTATTAAATAGCCTTTAAATATGCAGTTGATTTTAGGTCGAAACTCCGATGTGGACGTTCTAGGCACTTTGACATGCCATTTTTACCACTTCCATCCTTTGCGTTGTTTATTTCTCCAAGACACAAAATAGTTAGTGATCTATCACGGATGACTCATGGAAATACAAAGACTGCTGAACGTTATGAGCAACAGACATCAAGCATTCCATTGTCAACTTCCTATATAGCTTCTCTGAAGCAATACAGGATTTGCTATACAGCATTTGGATTCGTTATTGTCCCAGTAAACACGTTTCTGAACAGCAATGTAACCCGGAAGTTACATGTGATTGTAATAATGTTACAATTGTGATATGTCGAGGATATATAACATAGGAGTAACTTATGATATTGCTTTTGTTATGTGCAGGTAATGTCACTGTTATGTGTAGTGATGTAACGTCGCAACATAACAAGTATGTTGCAAAAAGTATGTAACATGTACATAACGACTGTAACGTAACTACAGCGATACCCCGGTCATGTTACAATTACGTAATGTGGTAACATTGCTAAAACGTTGCACAAATATGTAACGTTTACGTAACATGCATGTCACAGTGGTTATATAACATCACAAACACGCATGCTATGTAACTATTATACGTCGTAGTTCCGTTACAGTTATATAATGAAAGTTTGTAACCGTAACGCAACATGCTTGTAACGGTTGTAAAGTAACTATAGAGATAGTTCGGTCACGTTACAGTGATTTAACGTAATAAACATTACAAGAATGTTGCAACAGTATGTAACTTTTGCGTAACATGCATATCACAGTGGTTATGCAACCCTAGCGGATCGTAAGAACCGCAAAATAACCGAAAAGTGACCAGTCGCTATGGAACAAAAAATAACCCCAAGGTAACGCGGAAGTAGCTTATTGACCGTTGGGTAACTACAAAGTGACCATAGTCAAACTTTCTCCTCATGGTTCGTCTAGCGTTACTATTAGGTCGAGTAACGCGGAAGCAGCGTATTGACCACCAAGTAACCGCAAAGTGACCCGAGTTCGACTCTTCTTCGTGGTTCGTTTATCGCTACCACTAGGTCATGTAACGCGGAAGCAACTTGTTGACCGTCGAGTGACCGCAAAGTAACCCCAGTTGAACGTTTTCACCATGGTTCGTTTGAGGTTAGTGTTCGGTCGAGTAACGCAGTAGCTTCTTGGAGACCGCCAAGTAAGCACAAAGTGACCCCAGTTAAATGTTCTTCCCATGGTTCGTCTAGCGTTACTATTAATACTACTCCGATCTCTCGGCGTCAGCCTCAACCTCACCTCTCCATGTAGATACGAAAGGGTCGGCCTGCGGTTCGGCGCCTGACGGCTTATACATGGGCCGTAAAGGGGAATAAGGTGCTACAACTGCCCCCGAGCGCTGGGTTCCAATTTGGACTTAGGTTCCAATTTTCATGTTTATCAAAGGACTTTGAAAATTTTTTTCGATTTTTTTTTCTTTATTCGATCACGCAAGTCGTGTTGTGCAAAGACTCGATAAAATTTTCATCGAGACATTTTTTTTTCGTCGACACATGGATCGACTCGTCGTCGATTTCGTCCGACTTCCTCGAGGGACTTAGAAAATTTTTCTTCGACGCATGGATCGACTCGTCGTCGATTTCATTTTGCGGTTACATCACGGAAACGAAGTTACTACTCTGCATAATTCAACCTAATAGTAACCCGAAACGGCCCATTGTGCCGACGGGCGACGGGGGTCAATTTTTGGTTACTTTCCGGTTACTAAGACACTTTTGCGGTATTCAACCTAATAGTAACCCGAAACGGACCATGACTTGAACGTGTCCACTGAGACGTCTTGCGACCATTCAATCTAAAAGTATCTTCTATTGGATGGGATAACGCGAAAGAAACTCAGGAACTCTTAGGTAATCGCTAAATGACCGTAGTTGAACGGTCAGACCATGGTTCGTTCGGGGTTATTATTAGGTCAAATAACGCGGAAGCATCTCGGTTACTTTGAAAACTCTAGAAATAACCGAACCAAAAACCATGAACCTTTAAATAACCGAAAAACAACTTTTAACGAATCGTCGGTGACTTCGGCGTTACTTTGAGGTTCGTTTTTGGTTACAAACATCGGTTGTTTTGCGGTTGCTGTCGGGTTATTTTTTGTTCCATGGCGACGGTCGCTAAGAGGACATTTTGGAGTTCCTTTACGGTGCTTTTACGGTAAAACAACCAAAACGGAACCTCAGAATGACAGTAACCTGCAAGTGACCGTCAAGAAACCACAAAATGACGGTCACTCGGGTCCGCTAGGGAACCAAAGTGTGTAATTGTAATGCAACATGTATATAACGGTTGTAATGTAACTGTGGTGATAATTCGGTCATATTCGTTATATAACATAGTAACATTGCAAGAATATTGCAAAAATATGTAACATCTAGATTAGGATTATTTGAAAAAGAACGTTATTTTTGTTACATCGGCACTATCATTTAATGTTCATACTCAACCTCACGATACGTCGCTTAAAATTTGAGACCCGTAAAAAATAATTTAGAGGTGCCTCAACGGCATTTTAGATTTTCCATTTGATTAATACGTAGATGAATGCGAGACTTAACAAACGGACGTCAGGTTTCTCAGCGGCTGAGAAACCTGAAGATTTCCCAGGGATCTTAACCTTCTTTCCTTTAAATATAGGTAATTTAGAAGAGAAAAAGTGCTGACACTCTTGTCGGTCGAAGTTATAGTTTCCGAATTATGAATTTTTTAAAAATCTTTCTCACTTTTAAAAAACGATATTTAACGCGTTCAGCGTCAACTGAGTCTTTTCTTTCAAGATTTGCTGGCAAATATCTAAAAAAATACAAAAATTCGAAATTCCAAAATTCAAACATTCAAAAATTAAAAAATTAAAAAATTCAATCACTCAAAAATTAAAAAATTCAGAAATCTAAAAAATTAAAAATTCAGGGAATCCATGAAATCCAGATTGCGAATTATTTCAATATTACATATTCTTTAATATAAATTATTTGTATATGGTGACCATCTACGAATAATTTGGAAATCTGGATTTCCTGAATTTTTTAATTTTTTAATTTTCTAATGTTTGAATTTTGGAATTTCGAAATTTTGTATCTCTGGAGATATTTGCCAACAAATCTTGAAAGAAATGACTCAGTTGACGCCGAACGCATTAAATATCGTTTTTTTAAAGTAAGAAAGCTTTTAAAAAATGTATAACTCGAAAACTATAACTTCGACCGACAAGCGTGACAGCACTTTTTCTCTTCTAAATTACCTATATTTAAAGGAAAAAAAGGTTGAGATCCCTGGAAAATGAGCCGCTGAGAAACCTGACATCCATTTGCTAGGCTTCGCATTCGTCTACGTGTTAATCAAATGGAAAATCTAAAACCTCGTTGAGGCACCTCTAAATTATTTTTTACGGGTCTCAAATTTTAACTGACATCATTTGAGGTTCAACATGAACATTTCATGATAGTGCCGATGAAAAAATATTTTTTTGTTTTCGACACACCTTAATCTGGATAACATGCATTGTGAGGAATTCCCCTACTGGGACTCACAACCCCTTGCTCGTCTCATCGCCGCGCCGTTCCGACTGTCATCGAAAAATTAATAAATACCCAAATATATCAGAAATAACAGTAACATCAAATAGCTCGACCATAACTATCTTGATTGTAATGGGGCTCTGTTGACCATCCGGTTGGGCGCCAGGTACCGAATTACCATCGGTGGAACACCGATTTATTTTTGTTACCGGTACAACAGAGCCCATGGTCGGACTGGGCGACGATGCGGTAGACAGAGCTAAAAGACACCGACTGACTCAGGCTCCTCGAGCTGAATTTGGTAGAGGGGCGGTTCGATCTATTGAGTGTCAACAACGCGAAACTTCGGGGAAAGAGATGGTTTTATTTACCATTTCCCGGGCTGCACTCGGTTGTTAGCCGAGGCGCAAGTACGATCACATTTTCGGTGGACACTTCCCAAGCAATCTTGACGACCGTCGTTTTCGGCTGATTTACTGTAAAAACTACCGTCAAACCACCGGGTAGTTTTTTGCAAAAAAAAACGAAAATTGGTCGAAATCACCGTAAAAACGACCGCTCTAAAAAATGTTATTTGGTCGTTTTTTCGGTCACCGATGCATCAAAACGACTGTTGAAACGACTGGTCATAAAATTTATATTCGGTCGTTTTTTCGGTAAATACTTTAAAAAAAACTATCAAATGGACTTACCTTTGAAGATTATCCTCCGTCATTTTCACGGTAATCGATGACGAGAAACCACCGTGAACACGACCGTCTGTCGAATGATTAGCTCGGTCGTTTTCGCGGTAGTCGACCGGGAAAACGACTATCGGAACGACCAACTACATAATCAAACTTCAAATAGACAATCAAAAAGTATACCTTTAAAGGTTTGAATAACCGAGTGGTCTAAGGCGCAACGCAACAGTCGGAAGGTCCCAGGTTCGAGTCCGAGTCGTGACAAATTTTTTTTTTCGAAATTCGATAAAAAAAAGGGGTTGTTTCGACAGTTGTTTCTCGGTCTTCACGGAAAAAACGACCGGTTAGAAGTTTTTGAATTGGTCATTTCGACGGTCGTTTTCACGGTGGTTTCTCGTTATCGACTACCGCGAAAACGACCGAGCTAAACATTCGAAAGACGGTCGTTTTCACGGTGGTTTCGCGTTATCGACTACCGCGAAAACGACCGAGCAAAACATTCGAAAGGCGGTCGTTTTTACGGTGGTTTCGACCAATTTTCGGTTCTTTTTGCAAAAAACTACCCGGTGGTTTTTTCGGTAAATTGGCGGTGGTTAAGATTGCTAGGGTTAGCACGAAGGTAACGGGAACTCGATAAGTACAATATAAAACAAACGAAAGAGAAATACTACAAAATAATTAATTCGATCGGTAACCACAGCAATAATTTAGAAAACTCGAAAGCGGGGTTACGAAAACTAGAAATGGAAATAATAATTTTTACAAGAAAACAATATTACGAGAAAAGGAGAATGGACGCAATAATAATAATAATAATAATAATAATAATAATAATAATAATGACGGAACGAAAGAAAAAGACGAACGATACGAACGCGGACGCCCAGGCTGAGAGGCACAGACCGGCCCCGAAACATCGGGGAGCGGCTGTCCTAGTCAAGCCTGGGAAAGACAGAACGTACTCCGACATCGTACGGAAGATACGAACGACAGTGGACCCGACGAAGAGCCACGTACAGGTGACCACGGTCAGAAAGACGAAAGACGGATTGTGTCTTATAAAGATGCAATCCAATACGGACGAACGGGACGAGTTCCGTCGCGCGCTACAGGACGCCGTCCGCGACGCCGGCAGCGTAAAAGCCATGACCTCCCGGGTGCAGGTGGAGATCATGGACCTGGACTGTGTCGCGACGGTAGACGACGTAACACAGGCGTTGAGACAGGTGACAGGACGAGACGGGGAGTTCGGAGTCCACATCTTCGGTCCGAACCAGGCCGAACAGTACATGGCGGTGTGCGACCTCGAACCGCACGAAGCCGAGAAGATGCTCGGCCAGGAGCGGATCGGGATTGGATGGGTCCGATGCCGCGTCCGGAAACGACTGACGGTGACGAAATGCCACAAATGCCTGGGCTACGGGCACACGAAGGCAAACTGCATAGGGACGGACCGGACAAAAAGCTGCAGAAGATGCGGCGAAATGGGACACTACGCCACGGGCTGTAAGAACAAACTGTCTTGCCCGCTGTGCGACGAGGCGGAGCACGGGAGCTCTGCGCACCTCGCGGGATCCGGGAGGTGCGCGGTATTCCGGGCTTCGTTGGAGGAGTGCAGAAGGCGGGCTGGAAGACGCAGAGAATAATTCAGGGGAACCTGAACCGAAGTAGGACAGCAGACATGCTACTACCACAGATAGCAGACGAACACGACGCAAACGTACTGATCCTGTGCGAACCGTACGGGAAACGACCGACGCAGACGTGGATCACGAACGACACTGAGACCGTAGCTATCTAGGTAAGGGGCGCTGCCCGATCTCGGGTAACCGGCCGAGGGTACGGGGTCAGAGTGGGCTCTGTCACCTACGTTAGCGTCTACCTGACCCCAAACTGCGCCGCGGCGGAGTTTGAGAGAAAGGTGGCGCTCCTTGAGGACGGAATTAGAGATCGAGTGGGGCATGACAACAACGAACAAACGAGGACGGCTACTGCTGGAGATGCTCGCAAGGCTTGACCTGGTGGTGGCAAACACAGGAAATACACCGACATACAGACGACCGGATTACGGGGACTCCATTCCAGACGTGACGATGATATCAGATGGATTGCTTCCACTGATGAGGGGATGGCGGGTGGTCGAGGACTACACGGCCAGCGACCACCAGTATATCGCCTTTGATGTGGCAGGACAGACGGCGACGGCACAGAAACGGGTTCGGCACCCCCCGCGGTGAAACACGAACAAACTAGACGAACAAAAGTTTTCGGAGGAACTGGCGGCGGCGCCAGCTCCGATTACTAACGTTCCCCCGGAGCTGACTGGCCGGCTGCGGGTGGAAAGACTAGCAGAAGAGACGGCCAAACTGACGGAACGGCTGTGCAACAGCACAATGCCAAAAAAACATTACAGACAAGACAGACCTTCACAATACTGGTGGACGGACGAGATAGCCGAGCTGCGGAAAGAATGCCTCGCAAGACGGTCAGACGTGACAAGGGCCAAGGGCAAACCCGAAAGGGAAGCCCTCCAGGCCAAGCACAGTACGGCACGGAAGAGACTGACGAACGCGATACGCGACAGCAAAGCGAAGTGTTGGAAGAAGCTCTGCGAGGAGGTGGACCAGGACTCGTGAGGTACCGGTTACAAGATTGCAACCGGTAAACTAGAGGCCCGGGCCCCACCGGAACTCAAGGACGCGGAAACCACGCGACGCATAGTGGACTGACTTTTCCTGATGCACCCGATGCGAACGGACGCAACAGACGACAACGAGATAGGGGCGGTTCCCGGCTTCACGGCGGAGGAACTCACCAGAGCAGCCGCCGCCGTGAAGCCGGGTAAGGCGCCAGGGCCCGATGGCGTACCGGGAGAGGTTATCCGGCTGATGGTCAGCCTGAGGCCGCAGATATTCCTCGACCTGTACAACGCGTGCCTTATGACAGGGTCTTTCAGAGACCGGTGGAAGGTCGCGAGGCTGGTCCTTATCCCCAAAGATAAGGGCGACCCCAGCACTCCGTCGGCCTACCGGCCGTTGAGCCTACTGGACACGACGAGGAAGCTTTACGAACAGTTACTGAGACCAAGACTGACAGACGCGATACAGACTGAGGGAGGTCTTTCGGACCAGCAGTTTGGCTTCAGGAAGGGCCGGTCAACAATAGGAGCAATCCAGAGAGTCATCGACACCTTCTGGGACACAGACAAGTTCTGCCACGCGGCGCGACCTATCGTGCTGATGGCGACACTGGACGTCAGGAACGCCTTCAACTCGACTGCGACTGGCAACGGAGAAGACGAAACTCGTGTTTCTCACGAGGAAACGAATACAGACGAAACTACCTATGAAGGTCGGGACAGAGGACATCGAGGCCACGGGGGAAGTAAAATATCTGGGGGTCACCATAGATACAAAGATGACCTTCTGGCCTCACATACAAAAGACGGCCTAGAAGGCGGCTGAAAGGGTAACAGCTTTGAACCGCCTGATGGCAAACACAAACGGACCGAGACCAGGTCGTCAAACGCCGACTACTCATGTCGACGGCCCACTCGATCCTTCTCTATGGCGCGGAGATCTGGGCGGATGCCCTTAAGACGAAAAAATACTGCCACGCGATGACAACAGTATAGAGACAGAGTGTGCTGAGGATCACCTGCTCATACCGGACGGTCTCTGCGCAAGCCGTCCTGGTTGTAGTGGGCGTGATACCTATAGATCTTCGGGCATTCGAGCGCAAGAGGATCTATGGAAGGAGCGCGGACACACGACGGCAGGACGCGGCAAAGGCGGAGAGAGACAGGACGATACAGATGTGGCAACAACGCTGGACGGAAGACACAACAAGAAATTGGACAAGACCATTAATCAAGAACCTGAGATCGTGGACGGGTCGGGTGTTTGGGGATGTGAACTTTTACATCGCCCAATTCCTGACGGGACACGGTTACTTCAGACAGTACCTCTACAGGATGGTCAAGGTACAGACGCAGGACTGTGTCTACTGTGGACACGAACGGGACGACGTGGTACACACGTTCTTGGTATGTGACCAATGGACAGACCTCAGACGAGGACTAGATACGACCGTTGGAAGTATCACTCCCGACAACATCGTGAAGGCGATGCTCCACGGAACAGACTGGTGGCAACTAGTCACCACATACATAGAAACGATGCTCAGATGGAAGAACACCGACGGCTGCCTGACATGACGGACCTGACGCAATACACAAGAGACAACACCAACAACGGATTTACAGAAAGACACACGGACAGGCTCCCCCAGCTAGAAATAATACTAACGTAGTTCCTGGCTGGGGGGGGGGGGGGAGACGCGAAGGATGACGCGGACAGAAGTGGTTTTCTCTCAACTGGACGAAAACTCTCACGTTTTTGTCTCGGGGAGTGGGGTTTAGCTGGTATGCTCTCGTGGAAACCGCGGTCGAAAGGGGGATACCACCCCTCCGCTTGGCCCAATGAAGCGAGAAGTGAGTCCAGCACATGAACGTGGATGCTGCTTCTGGCGTTAAGGGGCAACCCCTAACACCGGGCGTAGCAAAAGCGTTTACAGTCTATACAAGATTCGCCCTACCTTTTTACCACGATACATTTTTTTTAATAATAATAATAGTAGGGGACGAAATAATAATAAGAAGAAGTCGCATGTCGTAGGTAACGGCGGCCAAGTCTACAATCGTAGCTAATGTCAGATATGCCTCATATCGTAGGTAATGGCGGACATGCCTCAAATCGTAGTTAACGGCGGCCAAGCCGCAGATCGTAGGTAACGGCACGCTGCGTATCGGTACGCCGGTCTCAAGTCGTAGGCAGCCGAAGGTAAATCTCTAATTTTAGGTTAACTAAATCGTAGGTAGTCGAAGGTAATTTTCAGAACGCAGAGCTACTGCTCGGCTATTCACGCAGAGTGACAAATCATTACTAAATTGTAGGGAACGGTATAACGAGAAAGAACGGGACATACGAAAATACGAGCCGAAACATATTTAAGAAATACTAAATGATACAAAATAATTCGTAATACGAAATAAGAACGAAAGGGGAAATAATACAAAGTGAGAAATAATACCAAAATACGAAATAATATAAAACGCACGGGATAGTACAAAGCGAAATAATATTGGCGCGTTTATTCCAAGGGAACGACTCGGCTTCGCCGAATTGACGAAGAGAACGAAGGGGGGAGAGAGAACAAGGTAAAGCGAGTTCGGACGCGCACGACAACAACAAATGCCGTGAGACCTTGAGCGCGTCGACGGCCGGCAGGCCAAAAACACAAGAAAGAGCAACTTGAATATAATGAAAATTATCCCGTCTACGAGAGCGGAATATTACGCGGGTAAAAATCGGGAAATCTAGAAATTTATCGTAGGTAAATCTGAACGCGACGCGAGGTACCAGAGCCGGCAGTCACGCGCGAGAGCCACAAAAATACAATGCAAAACGTCACTAACTCGAGCTAATGCAACTCGCGCGGACCGTCGAGACCCCGGGCTCGTGCAGATAACAAACTACTTTACTAGGCCGGTCAAATGGCGTCGTAGGGAACAATAAATGAAAAATTTCGCAGGTAACGTCGACCAGATTCATGGCCGAGCGCCGTCCGTGCCCGGCACGCCGCCCTCCAAAAAATTGAGGGCCGGATCTCACCGGGTATCTCTGCTGCTCGATGTCGCGATGTCCTCTTCGGGTCGATGTCGGCTGTCTCGCTCGATGGTCCGGCGGAGAAGAAGGAATTCGATCACCCGCGTGGCGACGATCAATGCTCCCCACCCTGCCCACTCGCCGGCCGGCTCGCGCACCCGCACGCGATTGGTGTGTCGGTAGCTCAGCGGCTTCTGCGGCCGCGTCTGCGCGTCGCCGCGCGCGTGGTGGCGCACGATTCAATTTGAACCGCGCCACCGTCGCCCTTCGGCCCTGGTGAATTTGGCCGTACGTAGCGGGCTATGTTATGCGCGTGTCCACTCGATCCGGGTTCCTCGTCCAGCCTCGGATCACAGCTGAGATCGCTGGCGCCCAAGTGTCTTCCCCTCGGACCTGAGGGCAACGCGAGAGAAAGCGTGGGTTTCCTCACGCCGGAAATCGTGGCCACGACCATCAGCGGTATTGGACCCACAATTTACAAAGTGCATCGCTGCAAATTACATCTCTTTGCGCGGCCCCCAGGCCCTTTCTTAGTGGAGCGCCGGGGTGGCCGGACCGCGACAATTCGGACGCCAGTGGGATGGTCCAGCGCCAGGCTGGGAAGTCGTGGGGAGGCGGGTGACACAATAATATTTCGGTCGATTCTCCAGCGCGCTTCCCCTGGCATCCATTCCCGCGGACACAGGTGTTCGGTGCCCGCCTGCGGCTCTATCAGAGCCCAAAATCCAAAGCTGGAGCATCGACGATTATCTCCAACTTCTTCACTCAATCCGAAACTCAAATCAAAACAAAAGTAAATGTGCGACGTCCCTGATGTTAGGGACCGAAGAGAACGTAACAGAGAGCGATTTCATGGACGCGCGCGAGCGATGAGTGCGTGGGCGGCGAGTAGCGGTTCGCGACCAGGGAGGTACTCCTGATGGTGGTGGTGGTCGGTGGAGCGAGATCCCGGTGGAAAAGGGGTACAGAATGGTCGAAGATGGCGAAATACTTAATACTAATAAAATTCCCGCGAATCATAAAAATTCATTGACTAATATCCTGAATAAAATTACTAATTATTTCCGCAAAATTCGAAGGTAACGTCCGCAAGCGGTGAAATTCGTTTGGCCTGCCGGTAAGGTAGCCAACGGCACCGACCCGAGTGGCGTAAATCCGACACTCCTCGCCGTTCACTTTTCGCGCAGTGGCGAGGCGAAAAATCTCGTCACAGCATGTCGCAGTGGTTATGTAGCATTCACAACATACGTCTTATATAATTATTACATACTGTAGTTCCGTTACAGTCATGTAACAAAAATGTGTTGTTGTTACGTAACATGTGTATAACGATGTGATGTCCGCTAGAGGGCCTACGACTTAAACGTTTCCCGCAAGCGATTCGTGCCCTAGTGGATTTCTCCACCGTAAAACGACCTAAAAAACCACCGGTAGTTTCTAGACTTTTTCGCACCGCAGTTAACTGCAAAACGACCGATCTTTTTTTTTCTTATCATCGGTTGTTTTGCAGTATTGGTCACCGCAAAATCACCGAAAATAAAATTATTTTGGAAAAAATAATATTTTATGTTCCTACTAATGGTTTGTTTGTCTCTCTCAATATTCGAGAATTTGGTTACGAATAAAGAAAGTAAATTTTCGTGTAATTGCTGGGATTCGAACCTGCGGCCATGTGACTGTTGCACTGCGCCTGAGACCACTCGGCTATTCACACATTTGGAATCACATGTCTTCATTTTCTATTTGAAGTATAAGAAAATTTTACATATCACATGCGTTCTGACATTTGCATAATTGTATCTAAAATTATATCAAAATGTCCCTGACTTAAAATGGTTAACTCACAGAAATAATTACATAATTTTAGAAGCTGAAAAAACTATCCGCTACAGTTAGAGATGCGAATTGGCCATGAATTAACAAACATTTCCCCAACCGCGGCAGAAACTTTTACCCAATTTGTAAAACTATTCTGTTATATCTATAGACTAATAATTTTTCAGCCCGGATATATAAAAAATATAATTGTAGCCATCATTGAACAAACGTAAAACTTCAAAACATTTAAAGATTTTTCTTGTACTTCAAATAGACAATGAAAACATTTGATTCCGAAGGTGTGAATAGCCGAGTGGTTTCAGGCGCAGTTCAACAATCGCAGGGTTAAATGTTCGAAACCCATCAATGTCAAGAAAAATGTACTTTCTTATTTTCACAACCGTGATCAAATATTTCTCAAATTGGCAAATATGAAAATAAAAAAGCAAAATGATCCGTTAAATTAATTCGGTCATGGTGATCTTACCCAATTGGGTCAGTCGCGTTGCGGTCTCTATCACTGCAGAACCACGGATCTAAAATGCCGAGGAAAAATGTATCGGTTGCATTGCTGCTTCTATCACTGCAAAACCACCGAAGCCAAGGAAAAGAAATCGGTTGTTTTGCCGTGAATTGAAGTGCGGAAAAGTTGAGAAAGCACCGGCGATTTTTCTGGTGGTTTTGCGGTGATGATGGCCTGAAACCACCGGCGGTGTTACCCACTAGGGTGTCGCTAACGTCTATAAGTCAGCGCAACGGCGCACCTTTATATACACCCTGGAGTGATACTCTTCGGAGGTATCAACCGGTTGTCATCATTTGCCGAAAGCTTGTTCTACTTTTAATAGTAGCGGCTAATTTTTTTTTATTCCCAAGGGTAGCGATTTAGCGACCCTTGAAGTTCTTTTGTGGACTTTCAGTCCACAAACAAAAAGTCAACGTTTTGTCAATATGACTACATTTTGGCAGTATAACTAAACAGTAACACAGCTGTTTAATTCATGTTATATAACACTACAACATAACTACATTGTAACGCTTACAGAACACACGTTACATAACACAATAACTTTACTGAGTGGGAAATAATAACTTACATGTAAGGTAGAGACAACGTTACTTGTATCTTTTGGTTAAATTGCTGCTACTTTGCGGTTACATCATGCAACACACTAGCAACGTTACGAGGTCGCAACGGTTATGTAACACAGCTTATATAACATGTAAATGTTACTTATTACATATCAGTTACATTACGGAACGTATGGGCAACATAGCTCAATTATAACAGGTACGTAATAGATGTTATATAACATGGTAATATCGCTGAGTAGGAAATAGTAAGTTACACGTAAGTCACATGCAAGGTACACGTGATATTACTTGTTACATTGGGTTACATAGCCGTTACATTGCCGTAAAATTACCGTGTTCACTGGAGTGTGATTGAACAAGCCTGACGCGTTCTAAAAATACTAAAAAAAATTACCCCAAAGTGACAATTGGTAACAATAAAGTCCAAAATATAACCTCCAAAAGTCGATTTTATACCAATAGGGTAACGTACCCTTCACGTTTTCATTTTGTTGTTTTGAAAAGACACTTGCGCGATAAGACCCGAGATTATTATTAAATCATTACACTCCATAGTGAATATTGAAGTAATAATCACGCACGATCTCACTTTCTGTCACACGATGGGAGCGAGCCGGTTCGCGCAAATGATTTTTTCATGATCATCGCGATCTCACGACTTTGAGGTTGTCGCTGCTGTGTGCCTTTTCCTCCTTCACACGTCACGCGAAAATATCGATATGGAGCCAAAATGAACAAAATTATCAGATATCATCACTTCGTGAACCGATTTTATTGCGTCAGGTCTCGTGAAAAAGAGAAAAATATATATATATATCGGCATTCATACTGTATCCGGGATTTTTCTAAGACCCCCGATCACCTTCGCTCTCGAGCTGTCCGCTGCCCTCAAGGGGCCAGCCACTAAAGTATGGCCCTAAATAATCTCAACCGATGCGACTCGGCCACTAGCTCGGTTTACTAACGACAACGGAACAACTGAAGCGGCATTATCCCACTAGCTCAGTACGTTAACGGTAGAGGGGCGGGGCCGAATCACGACAATATTGATAACTCAAGGAATAATAAAAAATGGTTAACAATTTATTAATGATAATTTGAAATGGAACTGTGATTTACGATTTAATCAATAATGAATTCTGAATAATATTTTCCATAATAATAGCTTTGTCATCGGCAGTTGATTTTACAAAACGATAGCAATAATAATTCACAATTTCAAGTTAAACAAAACAACAATACGGAATTATTCGGTGAGCTCGATTAACAAAATTCTGCAAGGCCAAAACGACAGCCTGCACCCACATCGGTATCACGTGGCTCGAGACGAATATTCTTAAATAAAAGTTCTAATAAATCACTTAATTTTCTCTCCTCGGACTCGGCTTACGATGGCAATACTAAAACGCCGGGCGTTCCCTTGGAAATCGTTCCACCGGCACGAACGACACAAAGTCCGAGAGACGCGATTATGATAAACGAAAATTTCACTAACAATAATTCCACACGAATAAACAATTTACCTACGCTCGTCTGCCATATTTAAATATTCGGTGCGAATCGTATTTTATTTGCCGATGCTTATGGGGTTCGATGGACAACAATTGTTACGGAAAAATATAATGATCGTAAATTAAATGGAGCTGATATTCTTCGGTGTTATAGTGGGGTCGGAAAATAAATTAAATAATTTTTCTAAGTGATGTGTGTACGATAGCGAACGGAAAACTAATTTGTAAATGATACAACCGAGATTCCTACTGTCGCAAAAATCCTAAAAACAATTAATAATTTATCTGCGCAATTTATGGCTGTCAGTAAAATATAAACAGAAGTCGAAAAATAAAATCGCTGCTTAATTGTTGAAAATATAACATTAATTTGATTAAAAATCCTCACGGAAATTTCGGCTGTTCTGAAATTTCATTAACTGACTGTAATTGGTCCGGTGGAAGTTTCAGCAATCGGCGAAATTCTGTACGCAATTTAATAACGATAAAGACTCCAATAATAACAGTAATAAGAACGGCAATAATAATAATGAAAATAATGGTCCGAAAAATTATAACGAAAAATCTACGCAAAAAGGTTTCAATAATTTGGGCAATTAAATCCTAATGATCGTAAAGTAAATTCTTGACTGGCAGACGACAACAATTAACCTAATTAAACTAACGGAATGGACTCCCCGCGACAGCAGTTACTCTTCCAGGGCCTTACTCTAATATTTCTCGAACGACTTCACAAATAATAATTAACACGAATTTACTCAAATATAATTTACAAAATTAAATATCGACAACAAATCTCGCAATTCCGTGAACAACAAAGAGCCCGAGGTACGGGTACTCACGGCCTTCACTGGTGCTGATTCCTGAAGTTCTTTACTGTCCTTTTTCTTGAAGTTCGGCAGCCGATCGGGATTGCACTCTGACTCGACAACTTAATTTACTGAGGCACGTCCGCCGTCGATCACAGCCTGTCACGAAGAGCGCCGTAGACCGTGGCCCTTCCGATGATCCGGACGAATGATCCCCACTTCGGTGGGCTAACTGCCGAAATTTACCGACGCGTGCCGATTGTCTCCGTCGATCGTCTGCCGAGCCGTCGCTCCCCCTCGCACCTCCCTGACGCCTTACTCATTTCATCGAAAAATGTGACGGCGCCGCTCGCAATCCCGACAGCGTTACCAGAGTGTCCACTGAGTGGGACACTGCCTAGTATTTCGGACAGCTGAGATTTCCGAAAACGGGACTGTCCGACGTCGCTGACAGCTAAAATTATGCCCCGCCTCAGCCCGCAGTGGCGGAAGTTCCAAGGCCACCTGGTGTACGGTGAAGATAAGGACTTCCAGTGTCCTGTTCCTTCCGTCTCAGAGCTGCTCCGCGGCGTTTAATGTGCCACCGATACCAGGCAACAGCTCGACCATCTAAAATGGCCAAGACTGCGCCCTAGAGTGGACGGAGCAGCATGTGATATCCAACAGATGTGGCATATCCACCGCTCTCCGCCTCAACATTTGACTTCCATGACGAGGTGGATGATCTCGCCGTGAAGTTCAACTGACCGCGGGCGTCCACTCCCACGACCAGTGAGGTCCTTACTGGAACTCCGCGGTATCTTCAACTCCGCGGAGCCGGTATACGCCACGGTGGCGTGACGCTACCCTAAATGGCGATGTCAAGGAGGCGACGACAAATTTTCGGCGACGAACCACGCTGTTTACCGACAGCACTCAATGCCGGTGGGCTAGTGAGGAGCCGGAACTACACAAAAAATCAAGGCGAAAAATAATACGAAATTCCGAAAACACGATCTTAGAGATTAATTAAAAATTAATTATTAAATCTAAAAGCCCCCGCAAAGAGCTCGACAGCGGACGTGATCCTGTTTTTAGGCCGCAAATCGGGTCTCGACAGCAATTGTAACGGGGGGAAAATTCACCACGTTACAATACATTTAGCGTCCGCGACGGGTTGCCTGACATAATATCGAATCAAACATCATCGGATCAAATCGTGTCGATGTGTGAGTGCGGACAGAAACGAAAAGTTGTTGACAGAATCGAAATCGTAAATATATGGAACCTGACACATTTGGCGTCCGCGACGTGTTGATTGAGATAATTCCAGTTAGACTTTCGTAACTGACGAAAATGAACGAACGTGCAGTAATATAAGAGTAGCGCTAGCGTCTCGTCGTGATAGTCTCGTGAGGCGGCATTATAGATTTATTTTCATACTTGACGTCGAGACGCTACCGCGTCTCTTGATACACCATTGACAGCCTCAAAACAAACGTAAATCAACCACTAAACGGTTGGCCGTTTTGTGCCAAAAATGAACCAAAGGAATGACTTTAAAAAGCAAGAACATTGTCAGTTTTTGATAGGCGACCGAAAAACAACCGTACACATTCCAGGACGATCGCTTTTCGAGGTCGGTTTACGGGCATTATTGATAAAATGACTACACTGTCAGGATGGGGATCGTTTTGTGGTCATTTGTCAACTTTTTTTACACTAAACGATCAGTCGTGTTTTAGAATCGTATTATGGGACGACATTCAATCCGCTAGGAAAGTTGAGACAGACGTAAGTTGGGACAAACGTAACTAGCTACCATTCCTTCTAAGAACAATTAACATTGATTATTGCAATATAAATAATACGAAAAAACCGTCGTACAGCATAATAATCCTGTAAAGGAGAGTTTTTACATATTGCTTTCATGAATTTTATGAGGGAACAATTTTTACGATACCTTCTGCTTCCTCATAGAAGAAGCTTTGTTTTCGTGCATTTTTTTCGAGATTTTAATGTCATTACAATCAGAATGGTCCAAAACGTCGAGAAAAGTGGTTTGTACGAAATGTCCCCGGGAAAAAAATTTCAGGTATGATCGTATATGGATCAGATCTGATTGACCATATCTGATCAGACAAGAAAAATGGCCAGGTCTGATCGTATATGGATCAGATATAACCAGACATGATCGTATCTGAGAGGATATGGTGTAATGATATGGTCATATCTGATCATATTTGACAAGATTTTTTTATCTAGCAAACATTTCGCTGTACATTAATTCATATTATGGATTTCCGCTTGAAATAACTCATCTTCCGTGTTCGTAGTGAACTACGGAAGAAAAAAAAATTCCGACGACGGGAATCGAACTCAGATCACTTGCATAGAAACCTACCCGCCTACCCACTCAGCCACGCTGACTTTCATGATCAGTGATCAAGTTGGCTAGTATATAAACGTCACCTGTTTTATTGTGAAGTATTTTTTCTAACATGACAGCAATATGGACTTTGGCAATTTACTCTATTTTACTAGCAATAGTGCTGCACGTCTGCTCTAACTAAAGATTGAACTATCAGAACAAGACTTTTTTACGGCTATAAACAATGTTCACATCATCTACAAAGATATGTCTTCTTATACATTTTATACTCCAAAACCGTATATTACATGTTTTCATAGACGGACATCATACACTGTTCAGCGAAAAAATGTCGGAATCAAATTTCTTCGAATGCGACACGGGAAACCGGTGTGGAAATTGAACAAGTCCCGCGACCCATTTATACTCGTATATGAGTTCAGGCATAGTCTGATATTGTATCATGACTAATCAACGTGATCACCTATGAGCAGATATATTCAGATATGAACAGATACGATGAGGTTTTGTTCATACGTGGTCAGATATAATGTTGCATGGGCAGATATGATAAGATATACGGGTATATATGCGTTTATATATGGTCAAGTATTGTCCTATATCTCGTCAGATATGTCCGCATGAGCAGACATGTGTATATATGATCTCATGTATCATACTTATCTGAATATATCTGCTTATATCAGATCAAATCTGACCAGACATGGAGCAGTATCTGACAATACATGAAATCATATGCATCCATATAGGATCATGTATGATCAGGTATCAATATATATGAGTTCATATATGATCAGATATTCAAAGGTACTTCAGGAGATATGATCTGATATGAATAGATACGATATCAGATATGATCTGATATGAATAGATACGATATCAGATATGATCCTATATGATTCAATCAGATATAATCCGATATGATTCATATATGAACATATACAATCATACCTGCATTTTTTTCCCGGGTCTGTATGTATGTATGCGTGCGTGCGTGCGTGCGCATTTCTTTGTTTACACGACAACTGCCGTCATTTTTTAAGGTCATATGAAATACCGACTGCGGTAATAAAAACTGTAATGAATGTTTTTTATGCGTATTTGCATTTACAGCTAAAAGAAGAAATTCATTCCCTGCACTGGTGAAATCCGCAGGGAATGAATTTCTTCTTTTAGCTTTAATCGCAAACATCCGTGAAAAACGTCCTTTACAGTTTTTGATACCGACTGGGCTCGACGTGGATGTTTCACATCGCCTTAAGAATGTTCTTCAAATTAGGCACGCACGTTGTCTATCATAGAATACTGTATGGGATTGTAGTTGGCGCGAATCGGTTAGGAAATTCAGATTTTACAGCATTTTGAAAATTTGGAAAAAATCGTTTTCACGCTATAACTTACGCAAATTGAGAGATATCGGGCTGCAATATTTTAAGTAAATGGACTACCATCAAACCATGATCTGTACCAATTTTGGCGAGAATCGACAAAATGGTTCTGTAATGACACGTTCGAAATCAATAAATAGTACATTACGTTACAAGGGAGAAAAGTTGAACTCCTCCCATGTAACGTACTATACTTTTCTCCCGATTTCGCTAAAAAATAACCACATTTCGTGTGTGCAACAAGGACGGAAAATAAGCTCATTTTTGACAAATGACGACACGCATGCGTAGTACGGTTTCCATTACTCCCGCGCGGGCAGGAATGAGCTGATTTCCTCCCTAGGGTTCAGTTCATTTGATTGGGTGCTGGCTCTGGACTCTGCTCCTCCCTAGGGAGGTAATGGTTGTCAAAAAATCAGCGATTTTCTGCCCGCGTTGCGGACACGAAATGGGGTTATTTTAGCGGAGTCAGGAGAAAATGTTATTGTAATTTCAATTTTTTTTCTTTTTTTTTTCAGATGTCTGTAAGTACTTCAGCTCCTGTAAATCATGAGACATCCGATTGCGATTTCGAACGTGTCATTACGTTTATTGATTATTAATGAAGAGTTTCGTCACGGAAACGGTCATTATGTCAGTAAATTTCAATTTTGCGGCATAAAAAACTTAAAAAAAGCCGACACGAAAATAAAAATGTAGACAAATTTTTGCAGAATTATCTCAAATTTGGTTGACATTTAAACAACCATGGATCACTTTTTGAGTACAAATTTGACGCGGATCAGTCCGGCCGTTTACATTTTATGGCATTTTGAATATGTTTAGAAAAATCTCGTTCTCGCTGGATCGTGGAAATTACGAGGTACTAGGTTCTAATTCGGTCCACACATTGACTATCATTGACCAAGGGTTGGGTACAAATTTGAGACAAATCGGTTTAGTGGATAAAATGTTGCAAAGTAGAACCTGCAAATTGCTTCCTCAGTATTTTACACTTTTGACGATGTTTCCTACATGAGGAAGCTAAAATTGATCAACATACTTCCTCATAGAGGTAGCTTCGTTAAAAGTGTAAAATACTTAGGAAACAATTTGCAAGGTTCTACTTTGCAGGTTTTTACTTCGAAAAATGATTTGTATTTTTTCATTTATCAGTTAATTACAGATCCATCGTTCGTACGCATTTAAAACCATTTTCGCTATAAACTAAGGTTTTTTAAAAATAATTATATAGAGGAGATATGTGATTTTAAATTACTCGGAAAAAGTGTCCACAATCGATGCTCCCAGTTTTCACAAAATTAACAGTGTTGAAACACGAGTAGCTTATTTTTTAAATCGGAGAGTAGATACCCCGGTGTTTGTGCCAATCCAAGATGACCGCCTGGCACATAAGTCCGAGCCGCCATCTTGCTTTCGCGCGACAGTGGGTGTTTGTGCCAATCCAAGATGGCGCCTGCGGACAGTGGGTGTTTGTGCCAAACTCAGGATTTTGGCCGTCTGGCGGCGCTGGGGTCGCCCCTCTCTCTCGCCTTCGTCCTGTCTTTCTCACTCGCTTTTTTTTCTGTGGTGGGCCGCGCGGGAAAAAAAAAATCGCGAATATGAAAACCCCTCAACTACCCACCCACCGCCCACCCACTCTCACCCTCACCGTGTATCCACCGACCACCCGCTCACCCTCACTGTTTACGCACCCCCAAGGACCCACCCATGGCCCATCTACCCCATCACCCATGAGCTTAGCATACGCACCTACCCATAGCCATAAAACCACCCACCACCCACCCACCGCCCAACGATTTCTAGCGTTTCAAGTTAAGCGTGGAAAAAGTATCAGGCGACTAGGCCCCGCGTGGTGACCCTTCCGCAGCGCCCATGCGTTGACGCGCCGGTGGAGCCAAGCAGGTAAACGCACGGTCGCGAAAGAAAGGGTCAGCGCTCCGGTAGTACGCGCTGCGTAGCAAGCGCTGACCTTTTTTTTCTACCTCTACCTGAACGGGCGTCTCGCGCTACGCTAATTACAATGTAGGCAGGGAAATAATATTAAAACGTTTTACGTAAAAATGTTCAGTTTTATTCTTAAATCTATGCATACATTTTTTTTTCTTAATATTTTACCATAGCGCTACAGTGTTGAATATTTTGCCGTCCGCCCAACATATTATCATCATGTTTATTATTATTTTTCTTTTCGTCGGTTAAACGTTTTATTAATCGATGGTAGAACTGTTCTGCAATTCGATCGTTCTGTTTAAAATTGCTTGTAAAGATTTTTCTGAAGCGTAAAAGCCCTCGGTATCCATCAGTCTTATCAGTACATACATAATACAGAAACATAATGCAAAAGTGGCCGCACACAGTTGAAGAAAAACTTTGCATTTGCTCCGTGTTCCACCGGAAGGTTGTGCAATTTTTTCGCAGTCTGTGTATATGATTTGTAACAACCGGCGGCATGCCATAGCTGTCAAAATACACTCCTCTTCCTCCATGGTCAATGTAGATGGCGATCCAGTGACTCCCGCCACGTGAGTGGTCATCAGTGTTGACAATAATTGCAGTCGGTCTCGTCAGGTGAATTGGAATCCGGTCCGCTGCATACACGCCGCGGAAGACGTCCTGGGGCAATCCCTGCAGGGCCCGAGCTATTTGCAACGTATTCATCGATGTCCAATTCTTGTGGTGAATAGACCTCCGGAGTCGTAGGTGCGACCTGCACAACGGAATGAACACGCATGTCCAGTGGTGAGACGTCGTGAAGAACCCATTGCTTTATTTTTGCAGCTCTGTTCAAACTGCATCTTTTAGTGGGGTTTTTCAAAGCGTGGTGCAGGCAGCGTTGTGGATTGCCCGGCAGAAGATCGTATGGTGGACAGTGCGCGTGTTCGAGATTTCGAACCTCCCGGGTCATAATAATTTGAAGATACTCAGTTTGAATTTCACCGTAAGTATAAATTCGTCTCGCGCCTCGAGCAACGTCTTTCAGATTGTTTATTAATTGGCAGAGAGTTATATCCCCATCAAACCACTCGAGACCGTGAGTGTGTTCGGTAAAGAGGTTGTTCTTTAATCGCACGTCAGTAGGAAGATCTGTGTAGAGACACGGTGGTGCTATTATCCAGTGCAGTAAATAATCGTGATCCACAGTAAGAACCGAAACTTCCTTCGGAATGAATTCACCGTCTTGGTCGTAAAGACCTTGAATATCAATTACGAAATCCATCTAACTGGTGATTGATAGGCAACTGGTAGAACTCGTTGCAGACTTTGTTTCTCTGAGTCGTCTTGACGTGTACTATGATGAGTGCTTTCGAAGCTGCAGTTCTTATTTATAAATGCCGCTACAGTTGTCGGGGGTGGGGGTTGCGAGGGCGGCGAAAAGATGATCCGCGAAGGGGAACTTTCATTTTTTTTTCTCGTCGCAACAAGAAAACTCCTGTTTCAACGGGTCCATGGACCGGATGAACCCCCTACTGCGTGGAAAGTCTTCGGAAGAACACCCCGCAGAGTTGACAGTCTGTGACGCGGTCAACGAGAAAAAAAAAACGAGAAAAAAAAGGGTTCTTAGGGTAAATACAACGTGGTCAGTAGCAGCAGCCTTGAGACTTCGAGGGTGCACAAGAGAAAATTCTGACCATTTCGAGAGAAGACGCTTAGACGCTTAGACGTACGCAGCGAGGATGAAAAACTCTGCAATGGAAAACCAAACCTGCACATGTAAAACCAAAGGGTCTATAGCGGTAAAGCGGGGCAAAAAACACCCGAGTGGAAAAACTCTTCGGAAACATCGCCATCGACGACAACGTCGTCATATAAAAAGACAGGAGAAAAGACGTCTACGTGACAAGGTATGTGGTATACATCTACAATTGTCAAGTAAATATTTGCGGAATATAAATATTTCTTATTATAATTTTACAGGCAACGATTGAACGATTATACGCACTACTGCGTATGAGAAATAGTCCGTGCGGGTACACCGCTGAGGATCAGGATGAGCCGCGCGGAAAAGTCAAGGATATGGATGTGGATATTCTTGTAAAATGTTTTGCTCAAGACCTTGTAATTCGATGAATACAAATAAATTGAAAACCAAGATTCCTGTTTTTACGTTTTATTTATTTTATATTTGTCGTACAAAATATTTTATATTCACTAAAACTAGCCTGAAAAGTCTACCATAACCTGGCGCGAAGAATCTATTTCAACTACATTATCAAATTCGGTGTAAACTATACAATTTATGGCTTGCGCGAGAGATTCTTTGAAGCGTACTTCTAGCCTAACACTGCCGTGTCGTACAAGGTTCCAATGGCCAGCTCTTCCGGCTGAGAGATCGGGTGTCAAGTCGAAACAAAATAAGCAGTGACCCAGAGGGTATTCGGATCTTTTAATCCCGCAACTGTCGTCATCCCAGCAAATACCCGTACCAGAAACTAGCGTGTGAAAGGAGTCAACGTAGAGTCCTTCATCAAAATTCGGTTGTAAAGGCTTGCTAGGTATTTGCACTCCATCCACGTAAAGCGACAAATAATTAATTCCAAAATGTTGGAAATTGAAAGGATTCAAACTTTTATCTCCATTGAACGCCTTATTATCTACAAAACCAAGAACAATTCTTTTCGGCAGTTGACCAAGAATAACGTTATCTAACGTCTCACCGTGAACGCCGCTGTGGATGGTAAATGGTTTCACCTCTACGCGTGTAAAGGGGTACTTTGCACTCCCTTTGCTCAGAGCTCTCGCATGAGCTAATAATACACCAGGTGCAATTTTTACGCGTCGGACAATAAGGCTTGCATCAGTGATGTGAACAGAATAATTTTTTCCGGATGCATCTAGCAGGCAGAAGGCATTTCTCGAGCGTACGAGTCGCAACCGAAGCTCAACGCCGTTCAGTAAAAATTTCTCTTGATTGAATATATCAGAATGTAGGTATCCAAGAAGATCTACTGTTTTGCCAGGCCGCATCATCATCTGCCGTGCAGTTAGTCCCTTATTATCCACCACTGGCACCACTGCCTCTCCACTCGCAAGGGCTCCAAGTGCGCTGGGCGCCCTGTCAAATTGACCTGGCTCGTCGTTCACCCACATGCTAGACGCTAGATGACTATCCTTTGTCGAGGCCTTATAAGTTAATAATGTTTCAATATATGCTCGGTAGGCATATGCGTTATTCGATGGAGATACAAGCTTCTGGTTGAATGACACATCTAATTGATTGAAAAGTGAGTGAAGTAGATTGTTAACAGGTCCGACTTTGTCGTTTTCCGATGCATCTCCAGCCGCAGGTTTTAGTACTACACGTAGGCTGAGCATGGTATGCGCTAGATCAATATATTCATCACCGTGTCCAGGGACAACAAATTCAAGGGGAGCAGAATCAGTGATAGATGAAATGGGTTTATAATGAACACCTTTAGACGCTTCTATACTCGTCTGTGTTGGTGGAAGAGTGAACAGATCGAGCTCTGATTTTAAACACTCACAAGAGTGTGGATGCAAGAAAGCCATTTTGAAAATAAATACGTAGACACACAATCTTAAGATATAAGTTACAAATAATTATTCAAATATATCAGCGGCGGTTCGTTTTTTGCGTTTAACAATACGCGTCTTTTTCGTATTCTTACGTGGTACTCTCTTCTTTGTTGATTTTCCACTTCTTTTGCTGTTCTTCTTCCGGTTGTTAGATGTATTCGGCTTCTTCGTCTTCTTCTTCTTCGTTTTCTTCGTCGTCGTATTCTTCTTCTTCTTCGGCGTCCTCTTGGCTTTTCGTGATTTAGATCCCGGAGGTCCAAGTGCAGGAAACCCGATGTGTATACCAGCGTGACTGAGCGCTGAATGATGCGGAGGTCCACGATTCTTTACCTTATATCCCGAACCACTCATAAGGTTATCGAGCGACTCTTCGGCCTTGCGTTTTAATTTTCGACCGCTTTCGGTAACACGATTTTTCAACGCTTCTTTGAACGGTGTGTTATGAGCGACGTCGTCCAATATATTCCACCCTGTATGAAGGGCCTCCTTACCAACAGCGCGTGCACCCCGTGTTAACAATGGCAGTGCACGGCGAAATAAACCGCTCAAAAAACTACCAAGCCCGTGCCCTCGTTGATAGGCGCTACCGACAAACACACGATTAACCCCACCACCACCAACCTGACTGTCGTAATGATCAACGTAACGATTCATTTTTGTCAGATTTATTTAGCGTATACGCTTAAAGTGTAATGTAACGGTCAACGTTCCACTCTCGAATGGCACTGGCGCGCCAGTGTGTGTTCTTATATCTATGTCGATCGTGTCAAATTCTGTTCGTAATAAGGGTATATAGTTTGGTGGTGAAAAAGTTTTTGTCTGTAGGCCGCCGTAGGTATAATGTGTATTGTCTATCGGTACAATTCGTAGAAGAGGAGTTTGAACATCACCAGTGATGTAATTTTCACATATATCAGTATACACAAATAATTTATCGGGGATTGTTTCGGACAAAGATGCGAGAAAGTTGGCTTGAAAATCTTCTGTTTCCGCACGCAGTGTTATGGGTTTGTTAGATTCAAAACCAAGTACTCGGGATAATTTATCACTGAGACGAACCTCGTGTGTTTGAAGGCATCCTATGGATACACAATTGGCGATATCACGGCCTATGCTTACAATGCCTCCGGCGTCGTTGTTATACTTGATTTTAATATGATCGTCAAACGCGGCATCTTCGTAAATTGTATTAATTAACACATTTATCGAAGTGTAATTACCCTGTGGTATAGTAGCCTTAGCACTGCGCTTGTAGGTTGAATTAGCTAAAGACATGAGCCCTTTTAAGACATTTTCTTTAGAAGGTAAAGGCAAGATACCCTGTACAAAACCTGTATGCCGATCGTGTTTAATACTGTCTGCATTCGGTGTCGTTGGAGAGTGTCGAGTTACTTTTATTTCTGTGTCTTTACCGGAAAATTGCATAAAATTGCATGGAAATTGAATCTCTGTTAAAGCAACAGCCCATTCTCCTGGTAATTTTATTGAATGCGGTAATTGTGTTACAAAGTGAGTTACTGTGTTATCGGGATAATACTTCATACTACTATTACTGGGTAAGATCAAATAAAACTGATCACGCATTTTCAAAAAATATTTCAATGTACCGAAATTTACTTTTTCAAGATATTTGATGCTGGGATCCAAGAGTTAAATTTTTCTGGGTAACCGCGCCAGCTAACAAAAACTTGTTTATTACGACCACGGCCCTTTGTGCGTAAAATTTGATCAATTATAAATTCCTCTTCGTTAATATCTTTTTTCACAACACTTATTTCCTCCTCGTAGAAGAAACCGTCAATCACTTCGCCTTCCAAGTCTGACAATTCGTATACAGGCGGTTGTCTATACGTGAGAATTCGATGTATTTTAAATATTTCTTCGCTCCAACGCTCTTCGTAACCTTTCTCGAACGCAGTCTTGGCTTTACTGATGCGTACATACTCACCAACCTTGTATTTAGCTATTCGATAACCGTGGTTGTAGCGGCTCTCAATATTTGAACGAGCTATCTCTGCATTGTCCAGAGTCACCGCTGCGGGTTGCATTTTTGTGCTTGAATGTTTCGTATCGTTGTAAGCCTTTACTATTGATTGTAGTACATCCGTGTAGCGTCGTGTATTTTTATGTGTAAAGTAACGCCACATGCGTTCTTTCAATGTTCTATTAAATCTCTCGACGACAGCGGCTTTTACGTCAGGACTACGGGCCACACGAAAATGGATGCTGCGACTTTTTAAGAATTGTTGCAGGACGATTCCGACAAATTCTTTGCCGCGATCTGTCTGCAGCCATACCGGTATTCGGCCGTTGCTTCTATCCAATAATCGTTTGAAGGCTTCCGTGACTGCTGAACACGTTTTATCTCGAAGCAGCTCGACCCATGCGTATTTACTCAGGACATCTATTACAACTAAAATATAGGCATACCCATCGTTGTGATCTTTGAGGGCTCGGAGATCTACAAGATCAGCTTCCCATACATCATCAATATTATTCACCACGTAATGTCGTCTTGGGAATCTTCGTCGTATTGGCTTGTGTAGCGTGTAAGCATTTTGGGCTTGCAGCCAGTCCACAACATCAGCCCGCGGGATTGATTCTTTTTCGGCGGTACGAATTAGATTGGGAGCTCCAGCGTAGCCGGCCGCATGCTCCGGGTCGTAATAGTATTTTCCTAGCGTAACCATTATATATTTAATGTCTTCCAAGTTTTGGCTTGTGCCTCAGTCTGCTGACGTCTCGGTGAAGTACTTTGGCTGCTATTCGGTGTGCTTTGATTGCTTCTTGTTGCGTAAAAGCTGGGTTGTGGTGTGGCCGTTGGATGTGGAGGTGACAACGATAGATTTTCATACAGCAAACTATGATTACCAACGAATTCGCGAGGAACACCTACGCGTCGGAGTTCGGCACCAAACTGAGCGCGTCCAATAGCTCTCACTGTTTTTCTAGATCGCATGGCGTCGTTCACAAGGTCTATAATATTAGCGTCTTTGACAAGCTCACCATTTATGGTAACAGCGCCAATTTTATCCCACTTTATTTGGCTTCGGACAGACGAACTTTTCAGAAATTGCAATAATTGCTCAGCTTGTTTTCTGTATTTTGAGGGCACACTAGCTATTATAGTCTGGTCGTCGATACGCTCTTCTTCTTCCGCTTCTGCTGCTGCTTCCTCTGGTTCGTTTACTTTACTATCTCTCACGCTCGTATTACGACGATTTTCGTCCGTGAAAAATTGATAGCGTTGTAAGACTTGTTGGTAAAGTTTCCACTTTTCACGTTCGTTAGCAGGAGTCACTGAGCGAAGTATTTCATCCATCTCCGCGTCGAGACGACTAAGTATGTTACCCGGCGTTTGAACAGTTTGTGATTGTTCGAAAGGAATGCTTGTGGTACGTTGAAATTTTTCAACAACGTCTTGAGGCATTAAAATCATTTTCTTGGCGTGCTGCATTTTTACTTTTTATTTGTTGGTGAAATAGTTGGACAAGACGGTACCAATAATGGGTAAAAGAAGTGGTAATAAAAATCCACCTCCCTTTTGCACAATTACACGCTTCTTACTTTTCCAGCAGCCTCTGTTATTTCCAAGACGCCGTAGAATATTTTTGTATTTCGCCAAGCGTAGTCTTTCGTTCTTTTTTAATGGCACAACACCGTGCAGCGTGTTTAAAGCACATTCACAAATACACTTTACACTATTTTTATCGATGGTGCGTAGTAACGACGTTCGCTGCTGTTTGTCCAAGTGACACAAGGCGTGCAGCAAAATTATATTTTTCTTCCCAATAGAAGCTTTAGCGGATGTTGACGGTGCCATAGTACGAAGGCAAATGATACGATTATGACTCGCAAGCAGTTATTTATACTTACATTTTTTTTTAACGAGCTCCACTACCGCGCTTTGGGATGTACACATAATTGTGAGGATCGTCCGGAAATATGCATGTTCGGAAACGACAATTATCCGGTGTCGATTGTTTAAGGTCTAAGAGTAAATAGCCGTGTGGCTTTGACGTTGCGTCACAATAAGCTTCTTGCAGAAACTTTGGATCTTCTGGGTACACCTGTCGCGCGAGATGAGAAATCTGTGCGCGGTCTCGCGGATTCTTGAACGCTACGATGTAGTTTGTGTTTAGAGAAATATCGCGTTGACCGTGTCCTTGGTGGAAGATGTTTTGAGAAATAAAAATAACACTTATATTTTTGTGGTGACTGCCCTTTGTAAACAAATCGACTATTGTATTATTAGACGATTCGCGCATTAAGTCGTCGATAATTAAAAGTTTTGGTCGCGGGTCGCTAGCGAAATCTGAATTTTGTGGCAGACCTTCTAAAAATTCCACTTTATCACCGTACTCTTTGTAGCCGTCTTGCCACTCTGAATAATAAAATAGTATTCGCGCAAACTCTACATCGGCCATCTGTGCAATATATTTTAAAAACTTTTTCACAAAACACGTCTTTCCACAACTGGTCGGGCCACCGATCATGGAAGTCCATGGATGTTTCCACCGTGGATCCATCTCAACTAATGAGAATAGAAAAGATGTGAAGCTAGTAATATATACATATATATGTATACATTTCAAGAGAAGACCTACTCTATCGCTAGTTTTCTTTTTGGGCTTGCTTGTCCCCGCCGCCGCCGCCGCCGCCGCCGCGCCCGGGCCGCCGCGGTTGTACATACCAATAAGCTTCTCTGGTATGTACTGCGAATCTACACTGTGAAAATTAGCTTATGGCCACAGTGTGAAGAAAAAGCTAATAACCGCGGTTATACGCACTGCAGTCGAGCTAATAATACAGTGTGTAGGGAGAGCGGGGATATAGGCTTAAAATAATAATAAACAACCAGTTTGAAATTCAGTTCAAATTTTAACAAAAATATTTATTGCTAAATCTAAATATACATCAAATTCTTCGCAGTATATATATATAAAAGATCAATTTTATTAAAAATTTGTAAAACGTTATAATAACTTAAAAACTAATACATTCAAATATACAAATTAAAAAAAAAAATAAAAAAAAAAAAAGCCTCCTTATTTTTTGGGGACTCGAGGCTTTCTCTTGTTCCCCAACACAAAGCATTCTAAAACATTCGATCATGAATTATCATAAAAACATTTAAGGCTAACAATTTTTCTTAACCTCTATATCCGTACGGCAGTGAGTCGTACTCCTCGTGTTTACGCCTTTTAACGAGCACGGGTTTGCACGTTTTATGTTCCGAGCGCGTGATAACCTGATGAAGGTGCGTTCGGCGAATGGCTCGGTATGTCACGCTAAGGACACTATCGGGGTCTTTTATGAGTTGACAAATTGACTCAAAATTAATTATTTGAGTGCTTGCCCAGTTCAACGTAATTCCTTTTACTTTACACTCCGAGGCATCGGCACCTTCGGGACGCTTTACTAAATAGCCGTAGAATTTTGGCCCGCCTGACACGAAAGATTTTATGAAACTACCCTCGCCGTACTTTGTCAGCTCGTCCGTCATCTCACCCAAAAGACTCCCCAAGGGTGGGTGGTACTCGGCCTCGCTACCGCTGCTAATATAAATACAGGAGTCTGTATCATAATACAAAACGCGCCTATCCAATTTCTCGAGATACGAATATAGTTTTAATCGCGCCTGTGCTGTGGTGTATGCCGCGATGACTACGTTAGTATTCGCGTTTACGCTGACACTCTCTGATGTGCTGTTATAACAGACGTACATCGTGTCATCGTTAACGTGAACAATCTTATGAACCTCGCGAGATTCGTCGGACAAAAGCTCCAAGACCCGTTGACGCGTCTTCACGATCTCGGTTTTCGGAAGGTTTTCCCGTTGACCGAACTTACCCCAGAACGAGTTCAAACACAATTTTGCTACAGAACGCAAACCCGGATTAGCAACGATGTTATCTTTATCTAACGCGATGCCCTCATTTTCGAGATAATTTGCAATATACGCGTCCTGCTCGGCGGGCGACGGGTCTTTAGTGGGCCATCCACTAGCCTCTTGTTTCATTTTCAACCACAGATTTATGTAGCCTCCGAAGAGACCACCCGTTTTTGTGGTTCGATCGTACTGCTCCGTGTTGTACTGCCAAATTTCGTAAATTTTGAGTATCATATACCCCAATTCTACGGCCTTTTGCAGTTCACACGAAACCCAAGTCCCCTCGAAAGCCCGCTCATCCACGTTTTCATGACAGCACTCGGTCTGACACATCTCCTCGCTGCATGTGCGACATAACGCGAAAATTAATCGGTTATGCATGCGTACGGGGAGCACGGGATGGTAAAGATTTCGAGGGGGGAGAACTCGGCAACGGACGATCCCTTCGACTCTACTCAAATCGTTGGTTGAGCCTGTCAGCGCACTACACGTATCCTCGGTGTACACACGAGGGTGGCCTATCGGAAATTTACCCGTCTTCGAGATGTATGGATAAAGCGAACATACATCGACGTAGTGAATTTTCTCGTTTGCCTTAGTCTCGCAAAACATTCGCGTATTACCCGTGCGACCACCGAAAAACGCGTCGCGCGGATCTAGCGGTGGCGTAGTGAGAATGGGGTGGCCCTGCAAATGCGCTTTAATCGCCGGGTCTGCTTTCTTCAATTTGTGGAACTCACACTCCCACATCTCGTGCAGCGTGTAACCACACGCCCTGATGCGTCCAGAAATTGTGAGCGTTTGGTTAAGTCGGTCGTTCATTGTCACACCGTGCCACTCTTTATTACGCGTCGTGGCGTCGGTGTAGCAACGATCGCAACCGTGAAAGAAGCACCCGTGAAATTGCAGCGCTACTTTGCCATGCTCTGCCGATTCAAAATACCCGTCTACCCGCGTACCATCTACCGTACGATGTTCCCTACCACGCCCTGCATGTGTGATCTCGGTGTTAAACATTTTCTCACACCACAGCAGCCACTCAATTCCTACCTGAGATTGTCTATCGGCGCGTCGATACCCGTTTCTAGGAATTACACTTATGGTGTCGGCCTCTAAAAATTTTCTGCGGTACACCTTGTTACACGCAGACGCTATTGTCGTTGCCTCCGTGAACGGGCATACCTCGCCCGACTCCAGAAAAATCTGGCGAAACGCCGCACAGGCTCTGCGGAGGATGCTGACATCGCTTTTACAATATTCGACCAACTCCGTTGCAAAGTCAAAGTTTTGACCAGCAGCTGTAGCAGCGTCGTACCATTGTAAAAATTCGGCACGATTTTTACAGCTCATTGCGTCTGGATCGTACGCGGCCTTTTCGGGTAAAGCCCCAGTGTAGTTTCGATTCTCCGTTTTATTGAAGAGATGCGGAAAAGTGCCTTTAAATACGCTCGATCCTAAGCCAAAGGCTTGTGGGAGAGCGCTAAGCGGCATATGAAAATAGTTCAAGCTATCGATGAATTTAACGGTGCCTGTCTGCATCGACATAATACTTGTGCCGTTCATGATGAGACTCGGCGGTGTTCTACCTTTTTCTTCGACAAGATGTCGAAGAATGAATTGAGCATCGAAACCTTTAGCATTGTGTGCTATACATATGATCTGCCCGACTAATTTACTCTCCAGACACATTACGTAGTCTACAAATGCTGCAACAGGGTTGACGTCAAATATTCTCTCACTTCCATCACCTCCGCAGCCTGTACATGCCTCGCTATCTTTTTCGGTTCCTAAACAATCCGAACACCGCTGCTGACTGACGCACAAGTTCACCTCGTGCAAAAATTCATTCACAATTCCAGCGCGCTGCGTTTCTTGCCGCGTTTCGAAATCGTAAAATATGAATATCTCACGTTTTTTCGTCACGGGCTGCGCCTTCGCCGGTGCCATGTAACACTGATGGTTGTCTGGGCGCCTCTTCTTGCAGATTTTGCAATAAAAAACGCCACAGACGTGTTCATGCTCATATTGTTTATAAACCAGCTTTAGGCATTTGCTACACACTTTCAAACTACCGCACAAGGCAGATTTCGGCCCGTGTGAACCTAGGTTCTTGTGGTGCCGATAGCAATCCACCCCGCGGAAATAACGCCCGCAATCGTCACACTTGACTTTTGCGAGAGTTTCGTCGCACGGCGGTAGTTTTGTGCAGTGTGCGCAGATCGCCGTGCAGTTGTGCGCAACGGCATCGTTGTACGCCTTTCCACACGGTGCGCAAAAGAATTTGAATCCTGCAGCGGCGGTGAGTTCCTTTATCATATTGAAATGACGCGTCTCGCGATAGTGTAATAGATTTACACGATGAATTACTTCAGCAGCAGCGTTCGCTACTACACTCGATCCGTCGAAAATAGGTGGCACGCCGCTGCCAAACGTCTCGAACTCGTAGACCCTAAGACATACCCCGGACGGCGCAAGGAACTCCTGAAAAGCCTGAACCTCGGGTATACCACAACCCTCTTGCGGAATGCTTACACCGCTAGCCGCGATGAGCTTTCTAGCTGCCTCAAGCTGCGCGGCGGAATTGCTACGGGAGATGTTTCTCCAGCGCTTCTGACGCTCGCCTTTTCGTAGTTCTCCGCGCTCGCAGTATGCTATCGCTACTTCTATTGCTCGTGGAAGACACCGATTGTCGTTATTAGTTATGAAGCAGATGGATTTTTTAGAAAAATCGTCTTTCTCCAGAGCCTTCGCGCCTTTGCCACCGACCGGCATCTCTACGACTGTTGCTGCGATATTGAATGAACTGTCTATTCGAAACCCTGTTGCGCTCTGTGAGACCGAGGTGATTAAACTGCATAGATCATGCAGCGTAAATTGGTGAATGTAGCGAAAGGACAAACCGGCGGGGCCTTTACTAAATGCGTCGGACTGAAACTCGACGGCTATTTTGTCAGTTGGCTGGCAAGCACTCACAATTAATATGTACAGCTCTTCGAGAGCTTCCTCAAGCCATTGCACAGAATTCGCACCCTCATCAGGTTCGCGGATTTTCAACGCGAGCTCTACCCCTGCCATACGGAAGCGCGCGATGTATCGTCGATTTTCACTTAAAATTAAAAGTTTGGGCTCACCGTTTTGCCCCGATCCCACGACGTCTCCCTCGGCTGGCTCCGTCGCTGGACGTTTGCGTGAACCTCCCTGCTGCGTCGGCGCTGGCGGTAGCGGTGATGCGTTCCGGGGTGTGTTACAGCGACACTCCGAAGACTGTGTTGCAAACCCGCACACACACGTCACACTACACCTTTTTTCACTTTGCGGCTGCGTAGCACAATACCGCGTGGACACAAACGCCTCACTCGTAGTCGCGACCTGTGAGCAGGAAGGCCCCGCATCCATCATCTCCACTTCTGGGATATGGTGTCCTTCCGTACGAGACGTCTCCTGTACCGACAAGTTTAGGAGAGACTCTACGGTCGTATTTAGCAACTCCTCGACACCAACTTTCAGTGCTTCGGAAACTGAAAAAAATAAAAATAAAAAGCGTTAAATACAGATTTAGCCGTTTATATATATGCATATATATATAAATAATAAAGAAAATACGTACTGTCCAACGGTCCCAGATTAAATTCTCTGGAGAGGTCCTCCTGGGTGCTGGTTGCGGATGCTGGTACTCCCGACAGAGGCATGAAAAAAGAATCTGAGAAAAAAGAAAAATAATTAAATAAAATTACATTACATTAGTTTTTAAAAATATTTTTTTTATGTTATACATATATTTACAACATACCATTTGATTCACCGTCAGTCTCGCTAACCACTGGTTCTGCCACGATTTCACCCTGGTCGGTGGTTTCCTCACGGGGCGGCCTCTGCGGGGTATCAACCGGCACGACGAACCCCACCCGCTTTGGCCTCTGCGTAGCGGAAGATTCGTCGCCAGCGTCCCGCGAGCGTTTTGCAGTCAGCCCTTCAGCGAGCTGACCGTCCACACTCCTCAGGGTACCTGCGTATTTTTTCACTAGAATACAAGAAATTACAATTAACATAAACATATTATTTTTTTTTATTTTTATTATTAAAGATACATTTTTCCTGATAATTCTACTTACAATTAGCAGCGTCGTATTGCTGCTGCAGCTTCATCTCCCCGGCTGTAAGTGACAACCCATCGTTGTCACTGAAATCAGCCAAGGCTCGCTCCTGTGCTTTGGCCTCCACAACTCGCCATGCAGTCTCCAGAAACTCCACCGATGCGGGGAGTAACCCATCTTCCACAAACTGGAGTATTGCCTCTGATGAAAAGGCCCCCAGCACATACCGCAAACACTTCAACAACCCATTTCTGGGTAGTTGTCGTATTGCGGCGCGATTACATCGCACCAAACGTTCATCAGCGCCCACTTGCCACCCATACTCGCTAACACCGACGAAAAGCAGAGCTTGGATGGCATTGCGGATGACTGAATCTTCGACACAATTCATGGTCACAACACACACGTACACACAACTTCTCACAAAAATAAGTAAAACTGAACGGATGTTCAGCGAGAACCTTTGCGGTGTAATTGTTGACACGGAATAAAATTATTTCGGAAAATCGACGAGATACTATACTTACCCCCAGCCTTCGAACACCCCCGTTCTTCACACTTCTTGATCAATCACGTCTTTTTTTTTTGTACCCCGCCTCCACTTATTTTAGGAAAACCTACGCTAAGACGCTATTGGCGACCATAGGCCATCGGCCGTAGTCACGAAAAAAAAAAAAGAAAAAAAAATGCATCGTTGACCCTTATTTTATTACCCCGACCTAAGTACCCGAGCGCGACGCATCTAATCTGTCGGTAGGGCACCGTCGCCAGCTCGGGTATATAATTAAGAGTATTGCAGACACATAGCCTGGCGTTTCATACGTAGCCATAAAGACATTCACTAAATACAGCGAGACTAACGAAAAAAAACGAGCGATTCTGCTACACAACTTTCATTTTCTCGAAAATTCTTACGGTCTGCGTACTAGACAGAAAATTTTTCCTTCTTTTATTACATCGACCCTTTTTTTTTCTTTTCTTTCCGCTTCCCGATGAGTAATGGGCAAGCTACAACTGTGAGATGGACACGCCAAGACAGGTCGAGACAAGTCGAGACAAGTCGAGACAAGTCGGGACAAGCCTACTATTGTAAAGCCGTTGGAAAAAAAATCTCGCTGTCGCTACAGCTTTCCCGTTCTCGGAAATTCATACAGTTTGTATACACCACACTGGCATTATTTTTCCTTTTCTTTTTTTTTTTTCGCTAGCTGGGGGGTTGTAAAATCCGTATCGCTGAGCATCTTTGACTTTCTCTTTTGACTCTCGCCCTAAGTGGCGACGCCTCTTCATCCCTACTTCTTAGATTATTTTTTTATTCTCATTTAACCTCTGATGCTGCGAGTTAAGACAGGTTCATCCCTACTACTTCTTGCATCCAAAGTTACGCCCACGCTTACCAGAATATAAAAACCCCCAGAAATCTCCTGAATTTATTCTGACAAGAACGCTACAACAGTTCACACTTCGCACCATCATTTAAAGCATTCAAAATGCAGAACTCAACGGCCAACAAATCCAACGCATCGGCGCCGGCAAAGCGCCCTCGTGAGCCGGAGCACGAGAAGTCGAGAAAACCCGCAACACAACTACTGATGGCGACTACATACAGCCTCAACGCATCGCAGAGCAAAATGGTGTCGATCGGCATGAATTTTGCGGATGATTTGAAGGACGCCGTGCCGGTTGTAAAGTTCGGTGGACGAGCGGGCTCTGCGATCACCATGGACGAGGACGAGTGGACATCGTTCAAGAACGAGATGATTGCTATCGACTCCTGGTTCGACGCAGACTTGGAGCTTTTGGATCTTACCCTGAAGCCATTCGGGCAGAAGAAAATATCATGCATAAAGACGTATGAGAAAAAATCTATTCTTCTGGAGAATACGGAGGACGAGCATCAGCCAAAGAAGTCAAGGAACTCGTATTCACCCGCAGTGGTCTTTCAAAAAACTACGTACGAAGGACTAAAAAATCTCGTACCGCTCATCGACCACCAGCTACACATTCTTCGCAGCGAGGGACCACTATTCGCAGGCTGCGTAGAATCGCTTCTTCAGGTTGTACGCCGAGTGGATACAGAAGAAGAAGACTGGGACTCTACGAGGGACGACATGGACAAGAAAATTCGAAATGCGTGTTTTAAATACGCGCAGAGAAACGAATTCTTCGACAACGCTGAAGGTGGAGGCTGGCAATATTACATCGACGAGCAGAATATGATTCACCGAAGAAAACAACTGTTCATCACTGAGCTCGTCTGTCAACATTTTGAATATATAAAGAGAAAATCCTTCACGCTTTAAAATTCGATATGGTGATGTTAGAATATTTTTAAACGTTAAGAAAAAATGTATGTATAGATTATAAGAATAAAATGAAAATATTCTCGTAAATCGTTTCACAATTATTACCCTACCTATAATGTAGTCAGCGTGGCGCGAGACACCGTTCAGGTAGCGCTGGAAAAAAAAAAGGTCGCCGCTTCCTCGGACTCGCGTACTACCGAAGCGCTAGCCCTTTTTTCACGAGCGCGCGTTTACCTGCTTGGCTTCGCCGACGCGTCAACGCACGGTCGCTGCAGACGGGTCAGCGCTCGAGCCTACTCGCCTGTTACATTTTGAAACGCTAGGAATCGCTGGGCGGTGGGT